>JAOWBP010004313.1:13146655-13171209 GCA_028571105.1 Tragopan temminckii
GATTCTTGAACCCATGGGAAAGAGTAGCTAAAGATACGGTTTTCCAATCATCTCATTTCAGCATGTGATGGAGTTGTCAACCTGGTGCTGTGCAAACGAGGGAGCTGGCCTGGAAGCCATCTGTGGGAGATGGTGCAAGATATGACTTGCACAGGTGTTTGTCAGAAGGTGGGGACAAGATCAGAACAGTAAATTGCTGCTTTCTGCTCCTTATTTAATGAGTCAGTTACCCAGCCAAGCACACAGTATAAAGAGGAGGTAGAAGCTATCAGCAGGAGTCTTATCTGAGCCGTATTACAACCTATTTCCTGTGCCCACTCATTACAAGGGAGCAGAGGTGTCCTGTTCACATATGGGGATATGCTACTGAGTGAGTAGAGCAGGATGGAGGAGGACTGGACCTTGTCCCTTTGCCTTCTTTTCCTTAAAAAATTGCTGAGAGTCAGAACTTGGAAACTACATCTCACTTACGATGGACAAGCACGTATATATTCCAAAAGGCAGCTACATAAATAATGGATATGATCTGCAGCATTTGAAATGGACTGCGTATAACAGAGTGCTATCCTGTCTGCTCAGACACAGACAGGGACATTTTTCAAAGCTGTGGCAGCAAACTAAAGAGAATTCAGGCAGGGATATCTAAATTTCTGTTTGATATACGTTTACATCTTTATACAACGGAAGCACACTTTCTTTCAGTTGGTTATAGAACAAGCACAGCCCTCGGATGTGATATATCATCTGTGAGGAGAGTAAGTTGTTTCTTCTCTCTTGCCCCTGCCTTCATTCTTTTTCTTCACCCTCAATGGTAGTTTCTCCTTGCTGTGTCAAGACACCAAATTAAACAGAACCATTCCTTCTTTTTCTCCTATCCCTATTTACTTTGCAAATGATAATGATAAATCACTTGGGGAATCCATTTTGTGTGCAGTGGGGCTATGCATTTGTAAGTTTTCTCAGTGCACCATTATTTTCTCTCATGGTCATAAAGCCACGCTACTGAGGACATCTCCTGGGGGTGATAAACTGTGATGCTGGATGAGATGAGCAAAGGCCTCAGTATTCATTTATCCTCTCTGGATTTTCTTTTATTTATGTATTTTTGAGAAACCTAAGTTTAGACAATGTAATAGACTGGAAAAATAATTGAGA
Source organism: Tragopan temminckii (assembly GCA_028571105.1). Lineage (NCBI taxonomy): Eukaryota > Metazoa > Chordata > Aves > Galliformes > Phasianidae > Tragopan > Tragopan temminckii. The sequence continues at coordinate 13,147,811 of JAOWBP010004313.1, forward strand.
AGAAGTTCCAACTATCCTTCCTGCCTCTAGGGACACACAAGCCATTTCATTAGAGACATAGATGGTGAGGAAGTTTGTGCTGTTATCATTAGCGTTTTCACTTTGAGATAACTATTGCAAAGGCAGAATTGAAAGGAGAGAAGTGATATTCTGCTTTCGTCTGTGATAGCATTGGAGTGAAATGGGACTTCCACCAGCCAATGCAGACAGGAGCCCCAGAAACTGAGCAGCTCACACAACTCACTGAATATCTGACAATGCAACTTGCATCCTCTGAATGTAAGGACAGGCCATGTGGAGGTGATCAGGAGCAAGAAGCAATAGCAACAACAGATGGTCAAAAACATGGGTTGGCATCCTGAAACACAGCATAGCTGTGTTGTGTTGCATCCTGAAACACAACATAGAAAAAAAATAAGAGGAATCATCTTCACCAGCCCTCAAAACAGCTAAGAGGCACCTGAACCTTCTACTTGGTTTTAATTTTTCATCTTCCTTTCAAACCTACCTCCCATTTCTCGTTCCCTGAGCTCCAAAGCATCCACAAGCCATTAAAACCTTCCCTTATTCTACAACAAATACACACTTTCCCAGTCGTTCTCTACTCCTGTTGATATCTATTGCAGACTGATATCTGGAGTCAGGCTTTCCTCTCCTAGCTTACAGAATGAATCGGCCAGCTAGTTCTTGTGTCAGTAGAACTCAGATGCTGAATTTCAGTGCATCATGTAGTCTATTGGATGACAAAAGACCAAACTGTTCAGCATTTGTTTTCTGAACTATGATCAAGGAACATTCATACACTCACCGAAATTGAGATTTGTCTTTACCATATACTTTATAATCAGTAAAGCAGAGCCAGTGGCTTATTTATTTTACGAAATAAGACTTCAATCTTTCTTTTATACACATATCCATGTTTAATTGCTCTAATTTATTTCAATGTTTTGTGCATTTAATAGTTATTTTTATCTTAATTTTAAAAGGATAAGATCACTATATAGCATCCTCCTCATCCAGGTAAAGACAACACAGAATATCTAGCTGCAAAATTCCAGTAGTCTTGGTCTTCCATCATTTTTCCCCCAATTTCAATGCTCTCAGAACAAAGTAGAACCAAATCCCTGAAAGTCAGAAGTCAGAAGACACTGCTCTGCTTTATAATGTGGATTTAGCTTTCTTTACTCATTACAAACATTGCCCTAGATATTAATTTGTGCTGTGGTATTTTATCTGCTCTTGTTAAATCACAATCAGTAGCAAATACCCTCTTTAAACCTGGCACAACAATCCTGTCAAAGATAGCAGATATTTGCAAATACCCATCTCTGACGTGTGTGATTTTCTGTGGTTCAGTTCCCAAAACCATCCAAATCAACAGTCCCTCTCAAGCTCTTCATTAGAGCTTCAGTAATATCTGAAGCAAATGAAGAATCAACAGCAGCCACTCCTAATTAGCAGGCTTGAACATCTTTCTCCTAAGATGTCATGTGTGTGCAGAGAAAAAAAATAAGAGTAATCATCTTCACTTGTTCTTTAGGAACCTGACACATGTATCTATTATCTTAGGAGACCTGCACACAGACCTGCTGCTGTGGCAGGTCCTGCGTAAACACAGCCTATTGTGGGTAGAGTAATTGAGACTTCAAGAGTGCATCAACAGATTTACTTAAACTGATGCGAACGCCTAGAAGTGAATGGATCTACAGCCACTGAAAGAAGGCCTCACCTCCACTGAGACTGAGAGTACTGAAATCAGTCTTGCCTTTCCTGTTGTTTTATTCTATTTTTATTACATTTCAAGAATGCAAATGAAGATGGAGTAGAGGTGACAGTTCCAGTGAGATCCTCTGTTTTTCCACCCAGTTTTTAATATATAAAACTGAACTGGATCATTTCACCAAAATGTTTCATCTGTGTCAGCACTTCTGTTGGCTTGAGGAGGCACTATTAATGTATGGACATCCATCATGCATTTGTAACAGGAAGATACCCCAAGGAATAACCTAGAGATCTTCTCCCAGGGATGTTGTATTATGTAAGGTTTCTAGCTTATTCATCTCAAACTAAGGCTGGTCTTTCAGTCATACACTTTCAGCTTCTGATAGGTTCTTTTTCCCCTACAGAGGTACTTTAGAGAGAGCTGGGAAAACAAGATTCTGAATGAAATAAATATGCAGTGCTTAAATATACTAAAACAACACGTTTTGCATCTTTGCCCCCTGCCTTCCACTGTGACTGGGACCATCTGTTAACACAACAGTAGGATACAGAAGTTGAGATATGCCTTTGCAAAGCCATGATGAATTAGATTGCTGAAGTCATCACAGATTCTTATTGGCAGCTTCTACAAGGAAGCCACCTCTCAGTTTGAGGGGAAAAAGAAAGATGGTTGTACACAAAGGGAGAGGGGAAAATAGGGAAAGAGCTCCTCTTTCTCAGTGATAACTCCATTATATCTCCTCATTATGCCAATTGCAGGTTTAACTAAAAATTTTCCCATCCTGCAAGCTCTAGAGAGACTGGGAATCTAATAAACAGATTGAATAATACCAAATGATGGAGGCAAAAGGTGAAATTACCACTTGGATATATTTATCTTCCAGCTAAACTGTACAGGATCAAGAGGTCACCCAGCAGAGATAATTGCTAATTAAGCTCAGAGGGAGAGGCAGGCAGCCAGGCAAATATCCTTGTGTTGCATTGGTTGCCGATTGATTACAGCTTCAGCCCTTGATTAAACTTTAGAAATGATTAACTCTTTAATTCTTATACGCTTGCCAGAACGGACAAGAAAGAGGGGATACCAAAGCGAGGCCATTGCTTTCACCTCCAGTTGATCTTAGAAGCACGTGAAAACTTTGCAGCTTTGTCACGGTCCCATTTATGGTTATTTCATTCATGTCAGTACTGGAGCAGAGTGATCTGAAGTGCTGAAGAGGAACCAAATAAGGGGAATTCTGTGTTGGTTCTGAAAAAGATTTGCTCTTACTGAAAAAACACTTAATCCCTCTCTTACTTCCTTCATCATCAGTAAAGTGACAATAAAAGACTGTTGTCTGCAAACGCCCCTTGGTAGGGTACTTTGCTGCATGCATCCATACACAAGAGATTTGAGGCTCACAAGGACTTCTGAAACTTTCAAATTCAGCAGTCAATAACCGTGCAACTGCTGTTAAATATGTAAAGTCATGGAGATACACTGTGTAAGTTTTGATTTATAGATTTTTAAGACCTGAGAGTACAGTCAAGTTTGAAACTGCCTCAAAATATAGACCACAGTTTAACTTTGGCAACAACTGGTTGGTAAGAAAGATGTAATTGCTAAACAATTTATTTAAATCAGAAACATTTCATACTTTTCTCTCCTGGTGCTTTTGTATGGATTCCTGGAAACATGAAGCTAAGTTAGACAATCACTGAGAACAAATATTCCACCACTTTTCACTTCTCTACATAAATGTCATCACGAAATATTTACTTATATAAGATTATTGTACTAATCACCAGATGAAGTTCTAAGAAACTTTTCAGCTTTTTAAACTATAGAAAATGAGCTTCCACCACGATATCTCCCAAAGCCAAAGAGAGAGCATATTTTATCACAAGAGCACCTATCCCACAACAGTTCCTTCATCATAATAAAAACCCAGTAATGTACAGAAATACATTATCCAGCTTTCTGAACTTGCTTAAGGAATCCTTGCTATCTTCCATAAGTTACAGTTTTCCATTACAATAAAGCAAACTAGTAAAGTTTAAATGTTCCTTCCTCAGTGGCAAAAGTGTGTTTCATTCACAGTGGGTTAATGCGTGCTTACAACTAAATACTTAAACAGTCATTAGTATGTTCCGGATAGCTTAATCATGTTCAAAGAGCATCACTGTGTTCAAAGAGCATCACTGTTATTAAGCAGACAAATGCAGCAGCAATCCTACCGGGAAAGTATTAAAAAGTGACCCCTGATCAAATGGTGACTCACAAGAAACCCACGGGGACAGTGCCTGAAGGCAATACAATCACCTGAGAGAGTTTGGGTGTATAACAAAGGGGTTGGGACAAATTAGCATCCTCCCCAGTGAAAGCTGTATTCATGGTGAAGCTTTGCCTATTGAACTAGATCCCAGCCCCAAGGCAGCATAAGCTTCTTGGGAGATGGTTAGTCTCAATGACACTGAATGAGGAAAAGCTCTTAGACTCATCTCACCCATATGGCTTTTATCCTGAACCTCATAAACTGCATTACTTACACTGGCCTGTCAGTGAGGTGATTTCAGGACAAGTAGCAAATATCAGCATTTGGATGCAAAATCCTGATTTATAACTTGTCTTTTGATGTACAGCGGGACAACAGGCAGGAATGCCAGAACCTCCCAGGGTGCCGATTACCACTTCTAAGCAATGCAGAGCTCCCCATGTGGGGAGGCACACATCCAAGTGTAGCAGCCACCAGTAGTACCCTTCAGTCCAAGTCTAGGAAAAGGGATTATGCTGAGGGGTGGTTCAGACCTTCGGATGGTGTGCACGCTGTTTGAAGCTGATACTCTTAATTGTATGGGCTTTGCAGCGATTTTGTAGTGCAAAACTCAGAACTACTGAAATCTCTACAACATCATCACTTCTAATTCAATGGGATTTCCAACCACATCAAGGGAAGGGATTACCTGGTGGGATCTTCAGCTAGACAGTTTCTTGGTATATGGGGGGGGGGGGGGGGACGACGTGCTTTTTCAGATGCAGAAAGTCCTAAAGAACTCTGAAAACAATCTCTCTCTTCTGAGCAGAACTATAGCTATTCACCTGCTGGAAATCAAAACCGTGAACTTGAAACCAAAGATTTTCTTTCAGGGAGACTGATGTCCTTATTTAAGAAAGCTGTGTAGAAAATTAAAGCGAAAGTAATTTTCTACAGAGGATAGAAAACAGTGAGGAATAAATCCAATTTGCTGACAATTGGTTGTTCAGTACTTGAACGAGATCAGAGCAGGTCTACACTGTACCTACCCTGGGAAGCTCAGTACCAGTCCAGTACCAACGTCTGTTAATCAGGAATAGTTCCCTTCCCCTAAGAAGAGCATATGAACCTTCTATTTAAACATGGGAGTTTGCTCTTGTGACATGTTAGCTGCTAAGGACACTTCCAGCACTGGGCTTGTGCTTTTGGAAGAATGCAAGGAGCAGAACCCATAGCCATGGAAGGACAAAAGGGCTCTCCATCCTTAGCATGAAGGCAGAAAACAGGAAAACACCATGAAGGCATAGCACAGAGACTCTGTGACCCATAGCAGACTGAACATCCTTAGTTTTCAGTACACAAGTAGGCTTGCCTTTGCACTGGTTGGTACACACACCAACCTTCTCCAACCGGGTCTTTATAAAGAGAACAAACAAACCAAAGGTCCTAAAATTCCAATATCCATGTCTAACTGACAGCATCCTTTAGGTGAGTTTGGGGAAATGCATCTCCATGCTCACCCAGGGAGAAGCAGTTCAGCCCTCTTGTTTCTTTCCCTCCTAGCGCAGACAAGCACTCAGCAATTTTGTGTAATTTTGTGCCCTAATTATACCTTATTATTCTTTATTATTATCTTTATGAAAAACAGTGCTGCTGCAAGTCTGGAATCAGTATTCCTCCTACACTTCTCCTTAAGCTACTTTCTCTGCAGGCACACTATTTCCCTTCCTCTTGCTCTGTTTTGCTCTCTCTCTGCTTTGCTAGTACCTTTGTTTTAGAGGGTTTTTTTTTTTTTTTTTTTTAACCTAGCCAATACTGAATGAAACCCTCTGCTTGTCATGTCCCGTACTGAAAAGGAGAAATCTTCAGCAAAAACAAACAGCAGTTGATCGTGACAGGACAGGTGCAAGTTCTCCTGACAGGGCCATTGAATAAAAGTGGAGGGAAGAGAAGCCTTGCTATTTAACAAAGGATGATGCACTGAGAAGACTGTACATGCAGACTATCCCTTCCCTTGTTGATATGAACATGGGTGTGAAAGAGTATTAGTGTGGGAGAGACGGAGGCAAAGAGGGCTCTGTGACAACTCTGGCCAACAGGAAAAGTTGAGCTATAAAACAAAAATGTATTCTTTTTTGTCTTTATAAGAGGGATTTGCTCCTACAGCCTGGCTGTCACTGGTAGTTGAGCTATAAAGCTAATCCATGAAGCTAATTCAGATACATCTGGATGAGCAGGTCACCAATTGTTCAACCTGCAAGATACCACAGAGCTGCTGTTGTTTTTAAAGGAATGCAGCCAAGAGGTTGGGAAGCTTTGCTGTTTTGTCTGCCAAAATTGTGGCGTAACAATAGCCCTGTGCCTTGGCAAAACATACATTAAGAAAGTTAGCAGCATCACTTTCACATTTCTCCCTAGCAGTTCCTTTGTCCCCTTTGCTCAGTGTAAGTATAACCATCAGAAAATATATAGCCTTTCCTAGAGGGAGATCTGAGTAATTTTAAAATGTTGTCCCAGAGGGAAGCTGAGTAGCAAATATTGTATTTTTCTTTTTCAGGCTTCAAATGCCCATCGACCCTCAGAAAAGTATCTTACTTAGCTCATTATTAATAATCTGGCTGTTAGCTTGAATTGCTAAATGAATCTGCAGAAAAATAATGTGTGTACTCCTGTTCTTCAATGTTTAGATTCATCCAAGCGTTTAAGGACTGTCAAGCAAAATACACTGTATTCAAGGGAACATATTCATTGAAAGATTAAATTAGATACTGCAGCAAAGCCCCCCATTGCCGTGGAGAAGCTTTTCAAGCTAACAAATAACTACAGCACAATTATAATGAGACCTAGAGGCATGTGATTTCAACTGAGTGCACATTTCTGCTATCTGTGTGCATATACTCTTCTTCCCAGACATATGAAAGAGCAAATAGTGGTTCATATGGAACAGATTTGAATATTTTTGAAAGATTTTGCAGTGTTTTGAAGATTCCCTACCAAAAGGTTTCCCTGACCTCTAACTTTAACTTCCATCTCATTTCAAGCACTGAGAGATTGAGGAGGTTTGGGCAGGTAGTGGCGTCAAGGTATCCTTTACAGACTAGAGTTCCAAACAGAGCCACTGACAAAGATCTGCCCTTGTCCTGCACAAAGTGTGGGTGGTTACGTGGCAATTGAAGTCCCAGCCAATTGCCCAAGACAATTCCTCTTCACTCCGTGAGGCCCAGGCAAGCCACAAGGTTGGACACCCATGCCCTAAACCCTTTGAAGCGTTGCTATCCTTAAAAGAATAAGGCCTCCTTTCTTGCCAACGTATCAGACCACAAACCAAAATCTACTAGAAAGCCAGAAAGAAAACAGGCACAGATCTATGGCCAGTTGTAACTGTTCTGTCCAAGACACGAATCTACTCTACTGTACTCTTCACACTTTCTTAGTATTCAAGGTTTAATTTCTCCAGGTACAGCTGAGCCTGGCACAATTACCCCTCTATTGGTATGTGGGATGTTGAACAAGAAACAGCCTTAAATGCTGTTATAGCACAGGGGATAACTGGTAAGAAATTCAGGAGCCGGAACATGGTACATTCAGCCATTCAACCATAGAGCATCAGCGAGAAAAGCATTCACATGGAAGTAAAAGCTTTCTGAGGTAGGGTTACATAGTTATGTCATCCTATATACACTACAAATGTCTTTGTGGAAAGTATCAAAGATGCTTTATAGTACAAGACGTTATGAAGATGGTTCTTTACCCAGTTGGATGCAGTGACTTACATGTAAGTGGAGAAGGTTGAATAACAACTACTGAATAATTTATTCAAGGAAACTCCAGTTTTTTCCTGTAGCCCTTGTTTGATGAGTATCTGTGTAAGCACAGGGACTCCTTCGTGCCTGGCTGTTGTGATGCAGTAAGCAACCTACTAAGATATTTATTTAGAAACCTAATTGCCATTAGTTTCAAGTCACTTAGGTCACTGGACCTGAGGTGAACTAGAACATTTATTGTGATAGAATACAGTGGATTAGACCTCGAAATCTATTTCTCACTTCATTTTTCTCTGAATTTGAATTTCTAGGTCTTCCTTGATGTCCCTAAGGTTTCCTTTTCATCCAAAAAAACATCATGCTGCAGCCTCCCCTTCTTTTTAACTGGGAAAAGACTATTGAAATTCACATCCTATTTATTTCAGCAGCCTTTATTATTTTAAGGATGACTCTCCCTCTGGAATGAACAGGGTTATATTTGACAAATCAAGGCTCGGGTACTAGGTGAGATTGTAACCACACGAGGACTGGCATGCATGGTGCCAAAATAGCACACAAATCATGGCAGAGCAGCAGAGCTGCTGCAGTCCCTGACAAGGAGGAATGAACAGAACCTGGCCCCTGAGGAGCACGGACCACGGACCACCAAAGCACACTAAGGCTGTGCTCTGCCACGCATCTGGAAAGGGCAACTGCATTTATCTTCCTGCAGGAGCAGGCATAGATGGTAGAAGACAGCCCATTCTGCACCTCCGTCATCTACAGCATCCCCAAAGCCTTACTGTAATATCAGAACAAAACAAGATAAACCAACCACTGCCTGTAGCCACCTAATTGAAAGTTTCTGAGCCTGGCAAGCTCTATTATCCCAAATCTCTGGTGGAAACAGTATATTCCAAGCTTCCCCCAATTATAGCTACCAGCAGCACAAGCAGCAGCTCTTGCACTCAGGCTTGGTCCTCCCACACACCCATTCCTCTCTGTTTTGTTGCCTCAGGTCTGAGTTGCCTGGCAACAGGACTCTGCAGCTTCGGTAGACAAAAGCTATTATTTCTGTCACACAGATGTACTAATGTGATTATTGACTGGGGGTGGGGGGGACAGGTCAGATTCCAGAGACTTGACAATTCCCAGGAAACCAGTTTTTAAGGGAGGAGGGCACAGAACCCAAAAGCAAAGGGATTCAAGGGAGAAGGGAGAAAACAAGTAGCTGCTGGGTACAGCATGGGGCAAGTTAAATGAGCCCAGGGATTTTTTCAGAAAAACAATTTTGTCCAAAAAAAAAAAAGACTTGCTTGATAGGCTTTAACCTATGACATTTTACTGAGTTCCTCCTGAATTCCTGCAGATGGCCTGGACACAGGCTGCTGCACATAGCTGACCCCAATACTCAGTCATGTCTCATGGAAGAACTGTGCTGGAATAGAGCCTGTAGCTCTGGAAATGCTGACAATCAAACCATCAGGTGAACAGCAGCTCCCAGGGCCTCGCACACGCTCTACGAATACCAGCTTTCTTGGCTGATCACTCTTACCATGCTGACAAAGGTGCTTATTTCACCAGTTTTATGCTAAGTTGGAACAACATCAAATAGCAAAAAGAAAAATAAGTTTGTGAGGTTATATTGTTATTTTCGTGCCACCTGTCGTCCAGCATTCACTTGGATGTTTATGTGTTGAGCAAAGAGACACGACCATAACCGAGCAAGGGCCACTTCCAGTTTCTAGGTTACTGAGAGCTTGCAGGTTTAAATAGACAGATTTGGATTTCCAGGTGGCTTTTAATTTACTTTTTTTTTTATTTTTGCTGGAACCAAAGAAACCTGCCCTTCCTCTGAGTTTCTATGCCAGCTTGTATAGTGCTTTACTCTGCCCATCCATGGAAGAGCTTGTCCCTTTCTTCCAGCAAGAAGGAGTGAAGTCCTTGTGCCTGGCTGCAATGCTACACCTCCATGTTTTACTGAGCAGAGCTTTCTCAATACTGCAGGAGCATTTAATCACTCTCACAAGTCGAAGGGCATAAAATGGAGGATTTTAGCTGAATTCCTACATGGATCAGTTTTGTTTTTCAAACTTTAAGCCTTTCAGTAGGAATCCACAGGACAAACTAGATATTGCCTTGATGCAGAAGTCTCAGCCCTTTAGCTGTGTATTCACCCTGACTTGTATGGCCTGTTGTCTAGCAAAGACTGTTTTAGGCTCTGTACAACTGAGGCTCACAATGGTCATTACCTGGAGTTTCCTCCATCATTACTACTTTCTAAACAAACAGATAATGATATTAAAGTTCCCAAGCAAATATGAACAACAGAGAGCAGGGCTAGCTAAAACCAAAACCCATTATTAAAAACATGCTTGTTCCATTTTTGTGACTGCTTCTCAATAGACTTAGCATCATTGCAGTGACAGTGCCCATTTTGTTGCAGTTTCTTCTGCTTGTTATTTTTCTAGCATGAGGTGCTCTGCTCAGCATAACGAGGCATGACAGACGCCAAAGGAAAAGCTCTCTTGGGGAAAAGGATGGCCCAGTAGTATTTTGCTGGCAAAATGGAATTGCAATGACTGGAGCATGAAATGCACTTTTCTGCTCTCTTCGGATGTGAATTAACAGAAGGGAGGTCAAGGTAGTAGTAACAAATGTCCTCTGGTCCACACCTGAAACTTCACTCAGGCCTGGAGCAAAATGTCAACTGAGCGTGGAAAATGGGGAGTGTGCGAGAGAGGGAAATAGTTTTTACGGAAAAAAGTCAAAGGAAACAATCTGAATGTGTAGGAAATAGAGGAAGGTGAAACAATCATTTGGTTGGGGGGAGGAAGGAGATTTCAGTACTTGTCTCCATTCCAGAACAAAATGAAAACTAGACCTTTAAAAGAGCCTGTGAAAAAATAAATAAGAGGAGCACAACACAGCAGATTGCTGGGGTATTCTTTTTGGCTGGTGTTTTGTTTTGGCTTTCCCTTCAACATAGAGCGACTTGAAGAGATGAAAGCCTTTTCACTTGGTTGTATAGGAAAAAACACACACCTTGCCTCGTCTTGAACCAAAGTATTTTTCCTCCTGAACTTTCAGGTGGGACATAAAAATCAAAGTTCAGGTAAAACCTCCTGAGCTGAGGTTTCCATCTGTGTATATGTATGATATATACATGAGATGGAGCTGTGGGTGTCCTTCTTCATTGCTGGGGGGTTGGACCAGATGGCCCTTAAGGGTTCCTTCCAACTCAAACATTCTATTACTCTAAAATATACACATAAAAGTGCATGAATGCAAGAGCTGAATGAAAATTAGGCATCTGTAGGTGTCACACATCACAAAGTACCCTGTATGGATGTTTTCAAACCTTAGAGATAAAGAGGATCCCTGCTGTAACTGAACTTCAATCTGGAACAGGTTTTAATTTTTCCTTTTCCCAGAGAGCTGTAACTGAGGCTTGAGTGCTGAGTTCTGAAATAGCCTCCAGATCAGTTACTGGGGTTTACAGGATTGTTTGTCTCTGGCAGTTGATAGGCAAAATGGAAAACAATAGAAGAGCTCTTTTAAAAATAAAAAGATGATGGATTTTGGATAAGTTAGAGATTGAAAGCTGGAGCCCTAAGAAGCAAGTAGGAAACATGCCTGCCCTTAATGAAATATTTAAATAGAAGGATTGAACTCAAGACCTGCTTCTATCCAGCAGCGAAAGAAGCTGAGAATCCCTGCTGAAGGGCTGCATCTGTTATAAAAATCATCTTCCAGCCATGGCTTCAGCTTCTTTTGCAAGAAATCAATTCCTTGGTGAAGCTACTTCTCACTTACAGTGTAAGATACAATAATAGACTGGGGGAAAAAATGCATTTTTGGCACCTTTTGGCTTAACCTACTTGAAAATGAACTTCTCCAGCTTCCGAAATGAGCAAACTTCTCTGCAGGAAGGGTTGCAAAGGGAAGTCAATCTGTTTGTAGAGCAGCGAAGAAGCGTGATGAATTCAGATCTCTAAATCTTCAACCTGTTTCATGGTTCCCACTCGGGCAAACTTCTTATTCACTTTAATAACCATTGTGCTTTGATACAAATCGAGAACAGACCGCAGGATTTTTCCACACAGCCTAACAAATTCAAACAAATATTGATTAAAGCTGAAATGAAGCTAACAGGAACAGTAAAAACTATTGCAAGCGATTCATTACACAACACTGTTTTTCCTCTGGCTGGTGGGCATGCAGACTCTGAACACTAGCCCTGAATTAGAGAAATTATTCTATTCAACCACTGAACAAGTTCTGGCTGATGCAAATACTTCTTACCAAAGGGACTGAGTCACAATTTCACAAATAAACCTTTTTCAAGCTTTAATTTCCTAAAAAAGGAAGGTTTGAGCACAGTTTTATTAGCGCCATCTGGTGATTCCCTAACCCAATGGCAAAGCCGACCACGTTTCTACAGGGTGTTCCTGTACGTGCTGCCCCAGAACTTTCTGCGAGTATAAAACACGGGGTGATAATTTAAGCTCTAAAGGAATCCACTTACCGCAGAGAAATACGAGCAGCTTGATTCTGTATGTCATTAGTGCTCTCTCTGCCTTGCTCATCTCGAGATCTCAGTGCCTTTTCCTAGCGTAGAAATATCAGCACATCCTCTACAGAGGGGCTGTTAAAATTCTCGGCAATATAAACTAGAAAGCAGACATGGAGAGGAATAATCCATTCCCATCCATACGGCACAGCAGAGCCCAGTTCCCAGACCTCTCACCAGCAAGGCGCGATTGCTCAGTAATCTAATCTTTCTCCCGTGTTAATTCTGCACTAGTTTCCTTGTTTTGTTAATAAAAATCAAATGTCAGCCACACTGTGAGGAGAACATACCGAGAGATATCCTGCTACACAGCAGCCAGCCACACTATAGGTTTTGTTTCATAGAGCCACCAGACAAGGCTGCAACACCTGGATTCCTTCCCTCTGCTCTGTGCAGATCGTACCCCATGGCACCTCTCAGGGTGTGCAGGGAGGCAGAAACTGCGGTGACAGGAGAAAGGAGGCTGCCAGGCATACCCTGCAAGCTCTCAGAAATGAGGGAGGTTATGCAATAGGGTGTGCAGAGCTTGCCTCTAGGCAATGCGTTCATACACTGCATTACATATGAAAACTTCATCCATGAACATCGCTGAAAAAGATGAGCTTGTCCAGAATCAGGGAAAGGTACCTCAAACAATAACTCAGTCGCTTCTTGAAATAAATAAAATCCTCCTGGATTGGATCAATGTAACATCACACGCTGAAAGAAATGGAAGACGCCAACATGTCTACATTGAAAGCTTCCCTTTCATTTCCCTGCTCGGAGGAAATCCCCATTTGACATCTCCACCAGGGCAAGGCTGATAACCCTTTGAAAGACTAAAGGACTCAAGGCTCTGGGTTATTTAGTGCCCCTTCTGCATGCCCTAACTTAACAACAGAAAGGCAAGCTATAGGAAGGCAGTTTCAGTAAGCCCATCAGTGTGAAGAGCTGAACTGTCTAGACGCCCACCTAGGATCAGCACAAAACTCAGGATATGAAATTCAACAAGGGCTGGGCTTATAATAGAAACATGGAGTAGCAGAAGTTCTGCGTGGATTTCAAGTGTAATTCAGCATATTTTGCCCTGCTGTGGCAGACACATTTTTTTACAAGTGTGTAACGCATCCTCTCCGTTCTTTTGCCATAAGCTTCACTCCTACCAATTTTCTTCTTTTTTGTTCCACTATTCAGCAAAGCAGAGACATAAAGCATTGCCAGGGATGGTTTTGCAATTCCAAAACTGAAGTTGTGAGATAAGATCAGCTTAGCTTCAGGCACTGGCAACATTAGATGTATTTATTTATTTTTTAAATGAACCTGATGTGTCTGCATTGAATGCATAGATTACTCTGTCCCTTGCATGGAAGAATTTAGTAACAATAAATCAGTATATGGTTGATGATGGAGATCCTGTAACATCTTATAGCATGCTACTAGTTGTCAAGATAACTTCATCCCAGCCAGCTTCCCATACCAAAAGAAACAGAGCTCGCACACAGCAATACACCTAGCTCAAGTCAAGATCCATGTAAATCAGAAGTACAGAACCCCTTCTCTCCCTCCCTAAAAAACTGTCATTAGAAGAGAAATTAATTTTTCCTACCCATTATTCTGCTTTCTTATTTTTTCAAGCTTTGAGTGTGTCCCAAGAGTGTTTTTTTTCCTTCTTAATTTAAATACAAATCTTTAAATTATGTAATGCTAATAGTTTCATTAAGATAACTGGCATTTTTTTTAAAAGAGAAAGGTGAGCTCCTTTTAGAGGTTCAGAATCAGAGGAAAAGATTCATATTAGTCCTTTTTATGCTTTATGTTAATTACATGCGGATCATGGCTCCATTTTAGGTATACAGAAATATGTTCCCCAAGTGCTTGATTATGTTTAATAGAGACACACACGTCCTATCCAATGGCTGGACTGCATGCCATAATATACAGCACTAATTGAAGGACTGATATAGAAACAGAAATTAAGATTTCTTTAGTGTTTCTGTACTGGTTCATTTTTGTTATTATTCATTTATTCCTACATATATAGTGCAGAAAGTTGTTGCTAGATAAGAAACCTCTTCTCCTGAACAGAGCAGCGTAAGTGTTTCAACACAAGTTATCCACTGTTATAATGCTATAATGTGATGGAAAAAACAGCAATAATAGTGTGGAGTGGCACAATCCTAGGCTACAGCAAATAAGAACAAGCCCAAAAGCAGCAACCACGGACAAAGAAACAAAGGAAGAAAAACTGCTTACCATTGGAAGGCCACAGGTAAGCAGGGAGCTCCGGCAAGACACCCTCATCTCCACTGCCAACTCTTAAATGAGGCCTGGGAAGGGGTGGATCCTGGCTTCACCCCTTCCAGTCACTCAGGTGCATTACATTGCATGCACCTGAGCTTCCCTTTGCTGGCCCTGCCAGCACCAGGTGCTCAATCACTGCTTCAGGTTGTGACTTAGCATTTCTGCTACAACTGTGCAGTTAAAGTTTCTCTGCTAAGGACATCTATGAGTTGAGCTTGCAGATCCCTTGTGTGTGTGCACAGTCACGCACAATTAAGCTCTGTGAAACTCTGAGCATTCTCCGGTCTAGATACATTTGCAAAACTGCATGAGGCTAATCATCATCATCATCATGAAAAGCACATTGCCGTTTCTAACTCACAAAAATACATTTTTACATATTGGTTTGTTAAACAAGTTCTCCTCAGCTATTCTTTTTGGTTCCTTTAGCCTCCTTTCCACAAACTTTCCTACTCTGAGTGTTCTGCTGCTGCTGCTCAAATATCATTTGTTGGTAGTTCTGCCATCACGAATCTCCAAACCAGCAATGATGGTACTGCGTTTTGTCCCACCTCAAAACAAATCCCAGTGGCTACACCCCGACATTCATTGCTCAACAGAACTCTTAATTTTCCACCACCCTTCTCTAGGAGATCAGGATGATCCATTCCTGCACGACTCGCCCTTTAAGTGGGCGACATGCCTCCCAAGCCTTCCTTTATGGATCAAAAACATCAGAGAACTCTAAGAAGTGATAACGTACATCTTTAATGTGCCCCTAATGCAAAATCACTCTGAGGCAAAAGTATTCCTTCAGCTGTTATTCCGAGTGTTTTGCCAGGGTGCTGCTGGGGAGGGTTCTCACTGGTGAATTCATCTCCATTTAGGCTCACGACATGCTGTGCTTAAGAATAAAAAAGAAAAGCCTTTCTTAGTCCAGCTGCATTTTGTGGCTTATGCTTGTTTTTAGCTGCTAGTCTCCAAGTGTTAATTCAAGAGAATGGTCCTTCCCAAAAGGGTGTAGGAAGGACATGAATAAATGCACACTTGCTGTTTGCAATGCTAAATGGTATTTCCCAAGGAGATGATTTGGTAACAGCACTGGGTCTCAGTTAATTGTCCCTGTCTCCTATAATAAAGCAGCTCTTCTAATCTGGAGAGAAGCTCCCAGGTCCATAGGAGTAGCCATTCACATTGGTCATAATTGGGTGGAAGAGGGAGGCCAACGTAACTGTTCAGCTGTGCCGTGAGGGCCCCATCCAATTTCACATAATAGCAGCCTGTAGAATCCGAACGACTGAATGTTGGCAAGACTCATTTACATTTTAAATGAACCTGCTGATGCCTTTGGGCAATCTTGATGGTTAATAGCTGTATCAGTAAAACACGCCATTCTTTTCTCTCCTCTAAAACAAATAAACAAATACATCTGAGGCATCAAAGCATCTCTTCTCTAAGTAGAAGTTTTATCTTTAGTATGAGGTCTGCATTTTAAAGGTGTCTGTAGTGCTTTAAAACACCTTTAATGTTCCTGATATAGACAGTGACACTAGAATTTTTTCTTTACTCATTATAAAACTAAAGTAAAACAGCACCACGTAAACAAACACAAAAATCCTTCACAAAAATCACAAATTCCTTGTCACGATCTCCATGGAGGACAACTATGTGCTGACATCCTCTTGCAGAAGAAATACAATTCAATGTCACAGCACTTTCCCTAATACCTCAGTAATCCCCAGTGCTACTTAAAGAAGTAAACTGCACCGGTAATGGGGAGGGGGAACTGACTGTTTAGCAGAAACTTGGTTTCTAAACAGGATCATTGTGAAGGGGATTTGACTACAAACACCCATCAGCTACATTAGTTGAGATGAGCAAGCAAAGCTTTGCGTGATTAAACCTTTCAGAGATGCCTTCACCAATTGACAGTGATTACCCAGACAAGTGGCTGAAGGTATTTTTGTTTGCTGTTCATCCTCATGCTGCAGTTACCTTTGTAAATTGTGCTCATCCATCTTCCACGTGCCAAATTTCACCATACAGCCTCTCCACCTCCAAACTCCTGTTTCAAGGGCACGCGTGCTGCAGAGAAGCTGTAGGGCAAATAAGTGTGGAACTGTCTTCTACTTCCTAATGTATTTCATGGTTATAGCCAAGAAGGACTGGAGAACTGCTGAGTGAAGATAACAGAAAGCTTCACGTTTTATTATTAATGCAATACTCATAGTAAGCTGTAGAAGAATGCTTTGTGAATGAACTATTATAGATACGCATACAGCTTCTCGCAGATATGGATATGGCTACAACCAGGCAGATGATGGAGCTATACATCTTGCAAAATCACCACTGCTTCCAGCTCCCTCAGGAAAGATGCAGACCTAGGTAACGTAAAACAGTTACTGGCAGGCTGAGCGGTATCAGAGAATGCAGATGGAATTAAAGAAATGGTGATGTTTCCTCTGGGATCTACAAGAGCAACTAAGTAGATCAAAATGAAACCAAGCAAGTGACACGGATCTTCAGACCATTAGGTGCTAAGCAGCAGGACAAGGAAGTGCCATCTTGTCAACCAGAGCAAATGGTTCCTTTGAAGTACTGGGGTCTGGGGCCTGCCCCATTCCTCGTGTCAGCTCTGTGGAAATGCTGCTGCAGATGTCTCCCTTCAGGCATCTGAGGATGAAAGATTCTGAAAGATGTTCCCCTGAATTTCTAGTGTTGCACTCAAATTATTTTTCTAGCTTTTAGCACTCCAAAAGGCAAATGTCAGCAGAGCATTTTATCCAACAGTCACTGCAGAAGACCGATCTGACATCCTTTTAAATGCGTCCAAAGACCACATACAAGAGAGGGTTCTGCCTTATGGCAGAGACACACCATTGCTGTGCATTGCTGAGATGAGAGGCTTTGGTCAGGCTGCATGACAGGAAACCAAGTGGGAAAATATTGGCTCCAGTTTCACTTGAGCCTCCCACAGCATATGGGTTGAACATTTTAATAAGTCTTCTGAGCAGATGAGCTAAATGTTTTAGACCACATAAGTGCTGATTAGAGAGGCCTTGTGTGTGTCCCCATGCTAACATGTCAATTTTGCCAAAGCAAGAAACACAAGGTTGCTGTAGTAACAGAATAAAGATGGCAAGAGAGAAATCAGAGAAGGCAAAAGAAACTCAAGTCCACCTTTTGATTTCCAGTGTTCTGTGGAGATAGGGTGAAAAAGAATGGGAGCTCAGATGCAGGTCTTACAGGCTAAAATTGTTATAGGGCAAAAGATGTGTTGCTAAGAGGCAAAGACTGACAAAAGCAAGGAGGGGGCTTTACAAGAGAACTGGCTCCACACGGTTGGGCAACTTATTTTCCTCAAAAATATATTATTAATTGGAAGTGTCATCGTGGGTTCTTCACTGGAAGCCTAGAACATACTAGCCTTGGAAACTAGCTGTAACAAGGGAAGGAAAAAACCATCTGTGTGTTTACACACAGGGCAGCAACACACTGCAGTGTTTATTAGAAATGGAGGTAACATGTAAAATGAATATCAGTTTATAAGATGAAAAGAAAATGATTTGCAAAAAAATTGTGTGATATCGGTAACTGCAGCTGATGCTCTGTGATTTAAGAGTCCTTTTTTCCTCCCTCTACATCATCTGCAGCATGCTCTCCCCAAGCAGGGACTGACCCAGGCAAAACCACAGCTTTGTTTTCTCCAGTTATTGCTGATCTGTAGAAGCTCAAGCACACCCACCCATGGATGTGAGGATGGTATGGCACTGAGATGCAGGCAGGAGCAGTCGTGGGGGTGGATGATGAGAGGACAGAGAACAAGCTATTACTCACTCACAAACCAGAGTCTTCATGGGGTGTGATATCAGAAAACAAAATCCTTGAGGAAGTGAAGGAATATTGAAAATAAATATTTTTTTTCTTTGCCCTTATTTTTTACCTTCATGGGACATAAACAAACGAGGGACAAAAAGCCCTCCCTGGAATACCAGCTAATGCCAGAAGAAATGCATCAGGAAGGAGCGAGACCTGATGGAATGAACTCAACATTCAATGGAAGATTGTAAATTATCAACAACGTTCACTCCTGGGATTGCTGTGCTCACTGAGGCAAGAAAATGAAGACAGATTTTCCAAGAGGTTGGGTCAGCACATCTATTGGCAAGCAATAGGATTCCGAGGCCAAAATAAAGAGCATTTCTCTGGGTCACTGCACTCAGCTGGAGGGAGGCATCTCGTGTCTGCTCCCTTGCAATCCACAGCCTCGTCCCCTGAGGTCTGGAAGATCGGTGTCCCGTATCAGAGGGGGTGTTTTCTTCCCCAGTATTTCCTTTCTCTCTCAATTCATTTCTTGATGAGGAAAGTGGAAATTAGAGGACGCATTCATCTCAGTGGAGGTGCGGAAACGTTCCTGAGAGTATTGTATCACATGCATTTGTTAGCCTTGCTCTCAACAGCTAAAGCAAAGAGGCTTCCATCACTTTTGCTATAGCAACCGCTCCACGTACTTCAGTTAAACTTCATTTAACTTCTTTTCCTCTGATGATATTCAGCAGGATTTGCCCTTCCCATGGTGAAAAAACCTGCAACAGCCACTCTCAGTTCTGCCTGCATGGACAGAAATTGAAAGCTAAGCCAGCCAAGCCGCTTTGACAGTACAAACTGCCTAAATTAAAACATCTCCAATGTCTATACCTAGGCAAATAAATCCAAATTAATTCAATTCCTCTTACAGAGGAAGGTTTATTTATTCATTACACAGAGCAAAACTGAGAGTCATTTTATAAAGACCTGGGCTGATGTTGGCCTTCTGACACCGCAACGTGAAACTGGCAGCCCATGTTCAGAGCAAGCTATGGGATCTCACTCTTCCATCTTCTGAACAAACAGAGGAGAAAAGAGGGATCAGTTTTGAGCTGTGCCTTTCTTCCTGTTGGGGGAGAGATGAGTCATCAAGCAACCTTCTGCAGAGTTCATCTTCTCCACCCTTCTTCTGGAGGAGCCTCTCTACATTTCTGAAGACAATAACTACACTTGGAGCTTGGACACATATTAACTCTTCATTCCCCACCTGGGTGAGCCCCATGGTCTATCTTCTTTGTCAGTCATTCCCAATCAATGGGTGGTTAGTGATATCAGCAGGATGGCATCCCCAGATCTCGATGTCATTGAATTAGGTGTCCGTTATCCAGGTTCTGACTTGATCCTTTGGAACCATCTTATCTGGGAAAGAGTGTAAAATTTTACTCTGAAGCTGGTGAAACAGGAAGAAAAATTAGTCTTTATTTTCCTATAGTTATGAGCTTCGGAGTCCTGCTGGCAACTTTCAAGGTACAGACTAGAAGTATTTCTGTTCATTCCCTTATAACCATCTGCATTTGTTTCCTGCTTTGTTGCTAATCAATCTGTTTGTACTATTCATACATTTGAACTGTCACAAATTTAAAACTGATCCAAATTACTTCACAACAAATGGGGAGTACCTTGGGGAAAGCAGGGTAGTTCAGATGCATATCTAACTCCCAAAATCTTTCTCCCCAGTGAAATCTCTCTCTCTTGGAGGGATCCAGTGAGTGCATGCAGGCAGCTGAAAATCTAAGTATTGGGCTCTTTGCAGTGTCTAGATTCACTCTGTTTTACTCTTTTACTTTGTCAGTGCTATAGCCCGCTCCTGCACTGGATTTTACCCATTTGGTAATTGGATTTGCCCAGGGCTGCAGATTGTCTTGAAGCCTTTGGCTTCACAATGTTTGTAAAGAGAGACAGATAAACCAAGGTGGAACTGGGTGTATATACACATACAAATCATTCCTACAACATTGCTCACACCATGAGTTGTACATGCACAACCCTAGCTACTGCTGAGATACTGAGATTCAGTGGCTTAAGCAAGCCACTCCAAATGGTACAGAAATCACGGGAGACAGGAATAGTCTGTGCAGGTGCTGGTGCAATTTTCTTCCACATGACTTTTCCAGTGCGGAAGGTTTCTGGTATTCCAGCTCTGGATTCTGAGCAGACACAGTGTCATCTAGAGGAGAAAGTATGGCCGTGCACATTGAAGTGTAAAGGAAAAATACTTTTATGGGAATAAATGTCACGAAAGAAACCGGTGCTCCTGCTGATACAAACTGCAGTTTTCCCTCCCTCGTTATCTTTCTGGCTTGTGCTGTGTGTATGTGTTCATGGGGCATGACATGAAGGTCTCTTGAGAAGCTCCTTTGTGATAAACCATAAAGAACATCTCACTGATCTGGGTCATTTCTGTCTTTCTATTATCTCCTCCTTATTTCCCTTCTCTTGAGCACGACAGGCTAACAATAACTTTTGATACTTCAGTGCCCGGTTTGAAATGCTGTAGAAATAGCTTGGATAGTGAATTATTTCTTTGTAATTGGAGACGAGAGCCAGCAGGAAACCTGAAGGAAGGTGATTGGCTTGCATTCAGGTTCTCCTTCTAAAGGCCCTACTATTTCCTTGCTTCTACTGTACAGGAAGGAGGCAAGCTGTTATTTCTAGTTGTTGAGCACAATAGGATTTGGAAGAAATGTGTTGAGTTTATATTAACTCTCCTGTATTGAAAATCTTGGCATAGTTAACTCAGTTCTATACCTTTTCAAGACGCAATAGATAAACGAAGTATTGAGTAGTTCACTGCATGGGAGGTTTTTCAGTACTGCTTTAGAATAAAAGCAGTTTGGCATGTCAAGTAGTGCAGAACACTGTGCTGGTGTTGGACAAAGTTTCCCCTCATGTGTCCCTGCTGTGCAACCTCTTCTGCTGCTGGGGCGTTGATGTAATTTGTCTCCAGGGACAGAAATACTTACTGTATAAGGCACCTAGATAACACTCTGGCATTTATACTTCCTAACGAGACGCACTAGGAGAGCATTAAGCATAGTGGTCCTGGGGTTGGCTGCTTGATTGCATGTTAGGATTTCATGCACGTAGGAGGGGGAAATGAAGAGCAACAATAACACAGCTTTACAATATGCACTCTAGTTAAAGGAATCTAAAAGCAGTTCCAAAAAGGCAGGCATGTGGGAGAAGCAGTGACACAAGCCTAGCAGGAGAGGTGATCGGAGTTTGAAGGAAATTCTGCTTTGGTCTTAGAAGATAAGAATCCATGAGCAGGAATAACTTTGCATGAGTGACTTCTTCCAGAAGAAGTGCAGCTGTCAAACTCATTTTGAGAGCCTTTCCTCAGACACGAACAGCTGCCTCCAGGCTTTGGAAACAGCATGTTATTTAGTCAGTACTGGATGGGAAGAATAGTGGTTTTAAAAAGCCCAACAACCAGTGCTAAAGTCTTGGGACACAGTGGAATCACAAGAAGCATACAAAGATCACAAGAATTTCACTTGGTTTAAGAACAACAATGAAGAATGTGCCATTTCTAACTAAACTAAACCAAACATAATCTAGGATATCCTTAACACAAACAGTCAGCTTGGGTTACAGCTTCATGAACTCTGTTACGGTCCATGGAAGTTCTCAGAACCTTCTGTATCTGGTACATCCATTCATTTTTTTCAGCATCATCTAACCATATAGCCATCTCTATCCTTAACATGCACTAATGACTTGAAAGAATAATCATATAATCTTAATTATGCAGGTGATAATTAATATGCATGTGATAATTAGTAACTGAACAATTCTGTGCAGTGGGCAACGTGCAGCAACTCCAGCAAGCATGGCTGATTTTTTTACTTACCAGCACATTCCTATGACATAGTAGTTCAGAGGAAAGGAGAGAGAGGCGCATTTGTTCAAATCCCAACCCTCAGGGACCTCTGACTGGGGTAGACATGAGGGTACTTCAGTTGTTATCATGAAGGGGGCAAAATATATATATTTTATAATCAAATATAAGAATGTTCTAGGGTTGGTCTGTTCCCTTTTAAGTATAGCAATTCCAAAATGACTTACTAACAGTAAGCTAATCAGTAGTAGCTTGGACATTATGCTTAGCATATGGGAAACTTCACATTTTGGGGAAGGGAGAAAAGTAGAGAGAAGTCCCATATAGTCGTGTCCTCCACTAACACCGGACAGGCTGCACATCAAATTCTCTGCTTGTATGCTAATCACACCCACTTATTAAGCAGTAGGAGTTGATTAAACAAAAGTCACTCAGTCTGATGATGGAGGCTGTGCTAAGTTCCAAAGCAGATCAAACTAGATGCTGGATAAGTAGATGCATACATTAACATCAGCCTAGCCCTTTCTTTTGTAAAGATCCAGGCAACATCTTTTTGGGTGCAGCCCAATCAGCATTTTAATCATGCTCTCACATGAATAGTTCAGCCTTGTCTCTGATACTGCAGGTCTGTGCCTATAGAGCAATAGCTGATCACATTAAAAATAAAAATATGAATAAACATACTGCAGGCAGGCACAAAGCTTGATAAGCAGGTTGTCCCTTCCAAATCAACCTGGTTAGAACTACATTTTGTGTTGCTGACTGACTTAGGAGACATTGGGATCCAAATCTGGTGACCTGGAGATTAGATGTGTTCCGTCTACTGAGTCATCCAAAATCTATGTCTGAGTAAGGAATCAGTGTTGCTGTGCTTCAGAACACGGGGTTATCAAACCTTGCAGTGTCATTTCAGGTCTAAGGGTTAAAAAAAACCTTTTGTGCTATTTCAGGTGCTATTAGGTAACCCATAAGCATAAGTCGTGTTTACCAGTGTTTTCTGTATTATTTCTGACATGCTGAATAATCAGGGAGCCCACTGAAGCCTAAGGAGGCTGCATCTCTTCTGCACCTTAGAAAAGAGAAGGAGATGTTTCTGGTGCTTTTTTCATGGATGGGCACATCAGTGTTTGGTGCTCGGTAGGAACACTTCACACAGTCTG
>JAOWBP010004313.1:13176975-13192235 GCA_028571105.1 Tragopan temminckii
TGCCAGTGCTTCTTTCAGAGCCATTTCCAAGCACAACTAGCATTCCTTTCTCTACATAATAGGAACTGCATGAAACAAAAGGATACTTCAACACTATTTTGCAGCCAGCCAAAGGCTCAGAGGAGCCCAAAACGTTTTTTACTGAAAAAAATCTACCACCTTTTCAATCTTTTATCCTATCCCAAGCACTGATGCTGGAAGTCACAGAAGTTCTAATACTGACATCTACCAGCAAGGCTGGCAAGGTAATGGGAATTCCATACAAACATTCAAGCTTATGGAATTGCAAAACCACCTCCTCTGGGTTCGCTGGAGCTCAACATATACATTGGTTCTGAAGAACATTGTTCTCCTCAGTGTTCATGTAGTGAAATCAGATAACCATTTATCCTTTTGTAAAGTTCAGGTAATTTTCAGGTCACACAGAAAACAGCTCTTGATGTTGAAGGCAAGGAAATGAACTTCACTCTTAGCTTGATCCACCCTTGCACTGTTACAGCAGGAAACGTGCCGTACATCAGCAAGGTTTTAAAACTGGAGACACTGAATCATCAGCTGAGTCTGCTGGCACAGTTGTTACAAACAAGGTGTTAGGCAGAACACCTGGAAGAACAGTTGTTCAGCTGGTCATCTACCTACAAAGACCACAGCTGCTGTATCCTCCCCTCCTCACTTACACTCATAAGCACTGCAAGCATCTCCAATGTTCAAACTACATGATAATGTGTGAACATTTCACCTTACAACTCCCACTAAAGCCAATCACACTAATAGAATAGACAGAATTATCTGAGGATGAACTTCTGATGCCCAAGTCTGTATGACCATGTTTCAAAGTCAAGATGTTCATATGACGATTTTAGCTCTAAATATCACAATTACACAGCTCTGCACAAGTTTCAAACCATTTGCTAAGTGCAGCTAGATTTATTATCTTCGATTACATCCTTCCATTGTTATTTCACCTTTACAACCAAAAGATAGCAATCTCTTATTTGCAGGACTGTTCTCCCCATTATTTTAAAAATGACCATGTGTAGCTTATTCCCAAACTCAGTTCTCCAGATGTCTTCACGTTCTCTCTTTTTCTGTCTGAAAAAGTATATATTTACCTAACTTAAATAAGTTCATATATAGGTTAATGTGAATATTACTCTAGATACGAATGTGGTGTGAACCTATTTACACTTCTCTATCTCGATTGTATATGAAAGAGTGTAGGAGCTGTAAGAATAAATAGAAGATTAATAGAAGGGGCTAAAAAAGGAGATTGGATGAAAGAGAGTTGTTTCCTCCCATGTCCAAAAGTTCTATGACTGTTTCTCAGCCCACACAGAGAGAGATTCCTTATAGAGGCTGCAAATGCATTTAACTCCAAGTAACGGTGAACCTGCTTTTCTGGATAACTATGTTTAATGGAATATTAACAGCAGTATAAATATCACATTATGGGTCTGCAACCGAAGCTCATTTGGAGCCCTATCCTGTCTACTTCTCTTTCGATTTCAGCTTGCAACAGAATCCTACAAGAGCTCTGGTTTGTGCCAAATTAAACAAAAGCTCAATGCAGCAGCCTCGTGCAAAAGTACCTGAGAGCACATGGCTAAAACCAGTCCTGCAGTTCCTTATACAGCTTTTCAGTAGTGCCTTGCAGCACTCTTTCTGATAGGGACATAAATAAGCAAAGCAAAGAGGTGATGGAGTAGGAAACACTGATCACAATGTCAGCCATTCCTCCCCGTCTCAGCAATCCCTTCAGATTTTAAAGGTCAGGAGGATGTGGGACAATGCCCATGTCCAAAGAAGAATTAGCAAGGAAGGTTAAAAAACATTTCTCCCCAATGAACTAGAGGAATTTTATTCCCTTTTCTTCACAGAGCACTGAGCTGTCTGGGTTACGTGGGACTGAGTACTTTGTGGTTAACATTTGCTGTGATTGGTTGAGCCACCGTATAAAATAGAAAGGAAAGTTCACCTTTAAGATATATGTATTTTTAGTAACTGACCCATATGGTGCAAACTGCTGTCCAAAATATATTTCTGTTGCATTTAAAAGCTTTCAGAAAAGTTTTTCTCTGTTAAAAA
This sequence comes from Tragopan temminckii, assembly GCA_028571105.1. Classification (NCBI taxonomy): domain Eukaryota; kingdom Metazoa; phylum Chordata; class Aves; order Galliformes; family Phasianidae; genus Tragopan; species Tragopan temminckii. Next base: position 13,179,061 of record JAOWBP010004313.1, read on the forward strand.
TTTTTACTTGAAATGATAGGCAATATTTTGTAAGTGCTGGGCAACACCATTCTTCTTACCTCCTAGCAGGAGGAAACCTTAAAGTCAGAGAGATGCCTTTTTCCTCCTCCCTTATCACCACACACATTTTCTCTGTATTTTAATTTTGATCCTTATTTCTCTATTCATCGCAAAGGGAAACTTCTGGCATCTCAAACATATGCATTCTGAAGAGGTTATTATGATAGAAAACATCAGCAGACGAAAGACATTAACCAAAAGGTTTCCGCTTCCACAAATAGCAAAAAGGAATCAAACTACTGAAAACTGACTTCCCTTATGCAGATGCATAACAACAAAGACAACAAGGCTCTGAACTGATTTGGGTTTGTACTGTAACCATAAATAAAGCAATAACAACAGAGGAAGGCATGCTGGTCACAGTAAACATGACGCTGCTATTGCTTGGACACAAACCTGAGGGCCAGTGCTGCACACTCCAGTGAGCTGAAGTGATGGTATGTACATAGGTGATGACAAACACCAGAGGTTTGGTGATAGACTGATGCTCACCCATACGTACCCTAGGGTCCCATAACCCAATGGCAACCATTATAGCCCCCAGTGCCTACCTTCCTTCAGCAGAGAAGAACATGGGGTTTCCAGTAGCATGGGCCTAGCATAGAAACATAAGGACACCTTAAAAGGGTCTCCCTTACCACAGCTATGGGAGGACAGACCTGTCCTAAGTCACCATGAGGCGTTCACGCAACCATTCTTAGAGCCTCCACAAATATTCCTACCACTTACTTCCCTCTGAACCTCACTAACAGGGAAAGCTGATTACTGCCTTGTCCTCACAGCAGCTTCACATCACACCTCTCTGTTGCAGAAGCTGTGCTAAAACTGTTCAGAAGCTGCGTGTTGCTTAAGAGACGCATTTTGGCTGCTCCTATTCTAGCATTTATATCTCTGTTACCCAGCAGGTGCACTGTACTCAGGTCTGCACAGTCCTGCGTTTTGCCTTCCTACCAAGCTATCAGCCCCAAACTGCAGCTGTACTACCTGTTTGGACTGAAATTAATCCAAATCTCCCGCACGTCAGTGTGGGGGCAGAATTGCCTTTGCTCAGCAGGCTGCAAATGCACTCTTCAGTCATTCAAAGCTCTGCCTACAGCCAGCTCTAATTTTACTCTATTTTGTTTATGCTAGAGTGGCTGGGCTGGTATTTTTTTCCTTCCTTCCACTTAATCTACCTTTGTCTTTCTAATAACATCTTCTAATAATATCTTCCATCCTCATTTATTTATAGCTGCTGCCCTTTCGTTCAGGTATTACTACTGAAAGTGATCTAAAATTGAGTACAATTACTGTGGAGGTGCTGGGGGTAAGTCACTTATTTGTAGGTTAAGTTTTACATTTGAAATGCTATTGAGATAGATGGATTTTCTGTGTTGTTCCTGCTCCTAGTCACACTGCAGTCTGGATGGGAAAGGAATTCAGTGAGGGTTGTACTGTGGGTGTGCGCCAGCATTTCTTCCTGAAAGCTTACGATCTCAGAGGAAAAGTGACTGATAGGTTACCTTCATTTGCCTGGCAGGTGGTACTTAGCAAAGGGAATTGCACTGGATATGCTTGGTCCTTTCAAGCTCCAACTGAAGGAAACTAATGGTCAACAAAAAGCACAGGGAAAAATCCATTCTGAAGATGCTTTAACGTGCCATCTCTATGTGCAAACAGTACTGGCTTAGTTCTTTTCTTCTGAAGCAACAGTTCTCCTCGGAAGTTGCTACAGTGCGACAGAATAAAGAGCATCCTGCAACTTGGCAAGTGGTTCTGCCAGCAGAGGTCAGTGAAGGAGATGGTTTTGCCACACACTGTGGCAAGTTGTGTAACCAGAGGTGCAGATATTCAGCCTGTCCCCATGCCAGACCACCAGCACTGCAAATGAGAGCAAGGAAAAGTCATATCCTACAGAGGACTGAAGGAAACCCCTATGCCTACCACTCTACCAAGGACAGACACATCCAGGAACTTCACTTTGGTCTCACATCCAGGCTGGAATTTAGTTTCTTCCTTCTCCTCGCACTGTGCTACACGTTTACCTTAGAAGTGTAAAAAGGAGAACATGAGGAACGCCATGAGAACAGTAGTTTTTCCTGTCTGAAACACAAACTGCAGTGAAAATGAAATTCAACATCTGCTTCAGCAGATCTTGAGTACTTCCAGAGCTGTGTACTCAACGCACTCTCCAAGCTTTGTCTACCTTCACTGTTCTTCCTGTTGGAATGTTATTTTCCCCTCTGATACCAAATTCCTATTACTGGACACTTTTAGATATTACTGCTCATGAAGTCAGCACTTGGTCCTTCAGTAGGACACAGAATCAGCAGCAAAACTGAGTGAAAGAAGTCCTTTTGCTTCATCTGTTTAGTTTCAGCATGAAATATTTGGAATGAAATTAAGACATTTCTTGCACACTGAATGTGCAAGAATGTCTGTCGGCTACTAAAAAAAGTTAGTTTTCATAATAAGATACTTAATTATTGCATAGCAACTTCATGTCTGCCAAGGTCAGCCAGAATAATGCAACATCTTTCTACATTTTTGACACTGGATGTAGTAAAAAGAGTCCAGAGTTCCCACCTGGGGAATCTTGGACTTATGTTAACACAAGCATTCGATTTGCTCTCAAAAATCAGTTATCAAAGTAGCCCTGGCAGTGGGTTACACCAAATTCATTCTACGTACGTAAAGTACATAAGAAATTAAAACTCAAAATTATTTAAAAAAAAAGAAAAAAAGAAAAAAGCAAAACAGTAGTGCTGTAGATCGCCTGTGGATAATAAAGAGAAAACAGTGAAAAGCCAAGGAGGAACAAGGAGCCAACAAGCTGGCAGCACAAAGGAGGTCTCAGCACCTGGAGAACACAACGGTGCATAGAATTTAACAGGAAAAGGGAAAAAAGGAAGAAAAATCAACTTGAAAATCACAGGAATACTTTGGGCTGCCAAATCTCTAGTGAGAAGTGGCAACTGAATTCCAGCTTCGCTATGCACTTTGAGCCAAGTTAGCAAGGAGCCCATCAAGTAATTGCTATGGCTGCAGATAGATGTTGTGAGGAAAGAATTAGATAGACATCTCCAGCTCAGCTTCAAAGAAAAAAGAGCTTCTGTCACTGTTATCAGGAAAAGAGCCAAACCAGGAAAATACTTTTGTATGGATTCTACTACAGCTGGCTGTGAGTAGCAGCAGGAGATACTACCAGGATATGGTCATCACTGCAGTAAGAAACACAAAGCTGTTTGTAATGATGCTGGAGCTCAGGATCTGCTGCTGGGCTGCTGTGGGTCTTCATGCCTGCTTTTCCGTTCACCCTCAGGTCTCCATTCTATTCCTGTTCTGAGCCTATCTGTGGCAAAGGATTGCCACCAGCTCCAGCAGTGTAGATCAGAGACAGCTGGAGAAGCCTCCTCAGAGCCCTCCTCACACTGGTGACAGCCACCATGCACCCACCAGCACTCTGTATCTTTCCCTTCCAGGTTCATCTCCTCCCCCTTCACTCCAAGTCACATCTAAGCAAGCGTTTTGTTTTCACTTACAAGATGGATCCTTCCTTTCCCCATTTCTATGATTTTCATTATGACAAAATGACATTTCTGACAAGCAAGCCTTCCTCTTCCCCCACCTCCCCTTGTTCTGTGGATGTTTTCTTCGCCAGTGAATCTAACATAATGTACCATTTAGGTTTGAGAGGCTGGCGTGACTCCTGGAGACAGAATGTGCTGCTGGGAACAGAGGGGTGGGGGTGACAGAGAGGATCAGAGAAGGCTCCATACTGCTGGGAATTACTCATCAGGAGGCGGCAACAGGGAAGCCTGGAACATTCACCTCCTTAACAGGCAACTCAGACACACAGCTGTCAGTACTCCGTGGAGTCACTGCATCTGGGCACCTGACGACAAGAGGACAAAGTTCTGTTGAGATCACACAGGTACTGTGGATGTGTCTATCAGGCTCCCTGAAGATCCCTGGACATAATTAGCAGGTAGGAAAAACTACTAACTGGAGAAGGATTGCTCTTCCCCTTAGAACACACATCTCCAAAAAGAATAGCCATGTTTTGGAGGTCAAAAAAAGTAACTTGAAAGGGGGGAAAAATTCAAGGTTTTTTTTTTTGTTTGTTTGTTTTGTTTTTTTAAATACGCCCCCTCCTTCCTGCTGAGTCACATGGAATAAGTACAACACACTTGAAACTGCAATCACATTTCCAAAACAACTATTCTACCTGAGCCCTGAAGAAAAGCGGTTAGTTTTTGTCGGTTTGATCTGCTGTTGTTGGTTTTTCTGTCTGTTTTTGTTTTCTTCCAGATCTTAATTCCACTTGTTTTTTCCTTGTTGAGAGAAAAGCACTCTCAGCCTTCCCATAGAACTTACTGCCCTGCAACTTTTAGATTTTTAGATTGTATTCCTGGGTTTTGAGTCTTTCAAATTCATCAGGGTTAGAAATGCTCTCCCCCTACCTGATGTGAAATCTACTGCTCCCATATAATCCTGCAGATCTCCACATTGATTCACCAGGAGAAATATTTGCGATGAGATCACAGGAATTAGCACTGGAAACACGCAGAAAATGTTCTCCATTTTCTTAGAGCATCTATTTCATCAAAAAGAAAGCAACAACAACAAAAACCCACCAAATAAGAGCAACACTGGCTTACCGCCAGCCAAGTATTAGGTATAACAAGAATAATAGGATAATAGCAGCACTCTCTGGGACATCACAGGTTGTTTGATGATCACAATCTGATCCTTTTATGGAAGTTCCTTAGTGAGCAATACTATTTTCAACTCTCTTGGCATCTACCTGAATGTAGTCCTGTCTATGAGACTTAGCACTTATGCTGTAGAGCTTCTTAAAATTCCTCTTTTTTTTATTTTTGTTTTTTCCAGCTAGCTTACAATGAACTACTGAGTGAAATCCCGAAGGATGTGTAGGATGAAGCTTTAAAAAAGAAATAATCAAATGTTAGCGTGTTAAAAGACTTCACAGACTGTACTCCAGTAGCACCAGCCTGTGCGATCGGTACCAGTTCCCAATATCAACCCAACAATTGTTCTGCTACTGTCTCCCGTCTGGAAATAACAAAGGATTTTCTAGTCGAAGTGTAAACCTCGAGAGCAATCCATCCAGCACTGAACGCAATGGGAACGCTCTGCCCCTTCACGTCTGCGCAGGCAAATGAAGCTGTGAATCTGCTGCGTGCCTCTCCAGAACTGGACTGAAGGATGCTGAGCAGGGATGTGTACAACATTTTAATGGAGGTAATAAAAAGCGAAGTGACATTTTCCTGACAGCTTTGCAAAAGAGGAAGAAGAACTTAATCTTCGCTTGTATGGCTTCCGAGAGATTTAGCTTCAGCCCAAGGCAGTTTGTTTCATTAAAAGCAAAGAAAACAATTAACAGTGTTGGCCAGAACACTGCTACAGAATCCAACAGAAGATTTTCCTCTTCTTATCACGAGAGAATAAACAAACAGATGTAAAAAATAAAAATAAAAAGGGGGGAGGGTTTAAGCCAATTTTTAAACGTATGTATGCTGCAGCTTAACTCTTATGCATGACAATGGAAATCTTCTAAGAGAAATGAATGGCCTGGCCTTTGTCCCCAGGTCCCTGAACAATGCTCTGTGAGACTGCAGAAAAGCCCGGGTGGCTTCTGACACTTCCTTCATTACACACACAAAAGCAAATAGATGCTGTATAAACTAGAAGCTCGTGGGCACCAGCGGCAGATTTTCACATGGGACAAATATATGTTTGGTTTGCTCAGAACAAAAGAATATCCCATTTCACTTGAAAAAAAAATAATATTTCAACTGTAGGAAATTTCACCCCAGAACACTCCGGTAATTACTTGCAAAACTGAATTCTCTGCTCTTGAACATCCAAGAAGACGATGAGAAGAAGAGTGCGGAACTCTGGCTACCTCCTAATATTGCTATCAATCTTGAAAATACCTGAAGCATCCAATTTTTCTACCTTTTCTGTAATAAGATTCAACGTCAAATCTTAAGATTGCTGAAAAACAAGACGTGACTAAAACTTGAAAAGACGGGTGCTCAGTTGGAGAGCAGGCCAAGGGAAGCCTGGATGTGAATACCGCTTACTTTTGTGCTGGAAGGTAAAACAAAATTCTGAAACCTCAGAAAAATAAAATCTCCCTTTTCCCTCCTCCTGTTGTTTCAAAGATATATTGATGTAATGCAATTTGAAGGCTAAACAACAGCTCTGTTCCTGTACCAACATTCTGGTTCCTTCACTTTGAGCCAGCCCAAAATTGCAGAAGTGAAAAAGAGAAAACAAAAAGCAGGAAAAAAAATATATTTTTTACACTAATTTGTCCAGGGTTTGGTTCATTTCAGATAGAAAAGGGTGACAGCTTCTCCCTGCGTGTCTTATATCTGCATTTCTTAGCTATCCTGCAATTAGGAAAAGACTGAAAAGCCTGCACAGCTTGGTGGTTGTTTCTGAGAATACAGCATAACTGTTTCTAATGCTGTCATTCGGTGTTTTCACCCCAATCTGAGTCCACTCATACAAACAAGGCAGTTCCAAACTCCAAACTGCTGTTTCAGACTCCAAACTCAGGCAGACAACAACATCTAATGGCTTCATACCTTGAGACTCAGCCTGACACAATCCTGGCTCTGCAAAGACAACGTTCCAAGATTTAATAAATACTTCATAGCATCTTTCGTCCTAAACTTTACCGATTAATCCACACTGTATAAAACAAGAGCCATTTCAGTCCAGTATGCTGCTAAACCGGAACTTTTCATACAGTAGCATTCAAAGATTATTTTGTATCTTAGATGTTGGAATCAGTGGAAAATGAGACCCAGTCGTAACTAAGATGAAAGCAAAGGTAGACCAGAGGGATTTGCTACTATACCTAAGCAAGCTTTCCATTCAGGACTGACAGCCTAAAATCCTTATGCCAGTGTTTTTCCTCTTCATATTTTTTTTTTTTCATGTGGTTTCTCACCACAGGAGTTTTGTGACACACACAGCAGAAACTTTACAGCTGCCAGATTCAGCATGACACAAATCAGCACCGAACCAAACATCGATGCATCCTTGCGCTCCTTCTCCCTGACTTAGCATACAGGAGGGCATCTCACTTTGGTTGCCCAGTTCTTTTCCTGCATTCATCATTTTTGGCATTGATTCCACACTCAGATTTTTCTCGCTCCATCCATCCTCCCACAGCACACTCCCTTTGTGCCCAGGCAACTCTGGGTTTTGGCTATAAGCCTTATCTCTCCTTCAGTTCTCCCAGTCTTGGAGCATTAACAAATACAAGGTATCACTGGTCATTGGTGGTTTTTGTTTTGTTTTTTTTTTTGGGTTGGTTTTTTTTTTGCTGGAAAAAGCACCAGTAATACCAAGATCTAACGTTGGGGGAAATTACACAGCCTTTAAACCAATGATAACAAAACCTGAAACACGCTTTAAATATCTTTAGAAAATCATTGAGATTTGGGAGCAATGTTCAAGCCTGAGAACAGATAAAAGGCGAAGAAGAATAGGAGGGGACCTGTGTTAATGTTAATAGATCTCACACAATAAATTACTTGAGTTTAAAAACATTGATCACCAAAAAATAAAAGGACATCTTCCTAGTCACCATTTTCACAATTTTCTCTTAGGAAGCAAAAAACTAGTTTTGTCATACTGTTAGGTCATGATACACCTCCAAGAGATCTCCTACCACCTTCTCCTTCATGATGGATGGGGCTTCAAGCAGCCTGGTCTAGTGGGAGGTGTCCCTGTCTATAGCAGCAGAGTTGGAACCAGATGATCTTAAAGGTCTCTTCCAAGTCGATGCATTCTATGCTATACATTGGTGGTCAAACAATCCACTGCTTTCTCTTCATCTGTCCAGTCCTTCAGTAGTGGGGCCCTTCAGTAGTAGTTGATAAACAACAGGTCAAAGAGAAGGAAAATAGATGTGGGAATGAACTACAAACAAGTAAAATAACGTTATCACAGCTGAATTGGAAAACAGCCCTAGAGAACAGCAAGGTGAAAAGGAAGAAGGTGGGATACTTGATTTGAAGGACAAATTAGGTAGAACAGGATTTAGTATTGGAACTGCGCTAGTTTACGTTAGCCTGGCACAGCAACAGTTGGGTCTTGCAATGCAGTTATTGATCTCTTCCTTTCATGCTGCTCAGTGCTGAAATACCCTGAATACAAATGGGGGCTTTTAATGGATTCCAACTATTTTAAAGAAAAGTTTTAAATGTGTGATCATTTCTGAACCACCCACACGATCACCCCATGAGACCAATACCTGCAGTCCAAAAAAACATCTGATAGATTCTGATGAAGAACCCATCTGGGCAGAGTTTGAACTAAGGCTTGCAAAAGCTACTTGAGAAAAGGAAATTTAGATACATTGCACCCTTGCTACTGTCACACACAGAGAATGACTTGTAAGACAAAAGGCAGCGATAGCTCCAGAGATGTTTCTGTAGCAGAATGCAGCAAGTAACCAGTTGGGGGAAAATCTAAGTTGAAAAGGATTGAGCCACCAGACTGGCATGAATTCAGCTTCGAGATACTGTTCAGAACAATGATATGATTTTGAGCTCCTTATTTATTATCATTTTAGATGGATGCTGTAACAGTTTTAAGACACTGTGTGCACTGGGCGCTGCGTGGATTCATAAGGAAGCAATATTCTTTGTTGCACACAATTTAAGGGAGCTGAAAAGCAAACGGAATACCAGTACATCAGACTGAGACACAAGTTCGTGACAGGTAAAATCCTCAGCCCCACTCACTCACTGAATCCCTAGAAAGCAAACCAGCTCCTTTTGAACTGACTCAAAGGTTCCTCCCCATTCCAACATTGCTTTGGCTGCACATTCCCTGAATCTAATACCCTCATCTTTCTATCACTATCTCCAGTGATACAGATACACTGATGCACAGTAGGTATTGTTTTTGTCAAAGCTTTCTAGAGAAGAGAAATCATCCTTTATTCTCCATTTCCCGTCTATGAAATGGAGTTAATGCTGCCTGCCCTTCTGACTTCTTTTTTTCTCATATCCATTTTCTTCTCAAGTCTTAAGGGCAAAGATTTCCTTCTTGAACGTCTTTTACAGTGTTAAACTGAACTAATAGCTACCATTGCCATAAAAAGGTGGCTTAAATGAAGAAAACAGTAGTTATCCTCTCTTCTGGAAGGTGGAGTAGTATAGATTTTGCTATTTTTTTGATGTTTCTGTAAAAAGGTTGAGCATTGATTGAGCAAACTTCCCAGATCTCGAAGTACCAGACACAACCATTACACACAGAGGCTGAAAACACAAAGTGTTTTTGGAATCAAAGTTGTCTCTCTCATTCTGTTATTCTTTCCCTGTTCAAAAGCATCATTTGTTGTGTTTGCCAGCCTCATGGAGAAAGCAGTTTGCGACCTTGCTTCTTGGACTGCACTTCTTCCTGCAGAAGTGGCTAAATAGCTCTGAGAACAAATTTTGTTTTTATTCTTCTGGCATGATTTCTACTTGTTTGAGAAAGTAAATGCTTGGACAACATTTCAGCACAGGCACCAAGGGAAATTACAGCTGAGCGAGTGTCTGAACACACTTGCGTTGTAACGTAATGAAGAATGGCTGTGACAGCGTCATTTCAGGGAATTCTATACTTCAAGGCTTAAATAAAAAAAAAACAAAACATTATAAGCCCTTAACGAGTTACAGCTTCCAAACTGGCATTTTCCTTGAACATTGAATGAAAAAAAAAAAAAAAGAAAACCCTGAAAATAGGAGCAAAAGATCTGTTTGCAGTAAGATCGGTAACATAAAATAAACTCATATAAAGGAGTGACAGGAACCATAAGTCTCAATTGCTTTATTGAAAATAAATCAAAACTGAATCAGACAAGGCAGTTATTGCAGGGTGTGATGTCACTGAGCGAACATGGAATGCAAAATTCTTTACAGGAATGCTGATTCTAGTATATATTATTTCCTATGGTTTAAAGTGTTTGGAAAACTTTTAGCTCAGCTCACAGTAACAGGGAGAGGGAAAAGAGAATAAATGAATAGAAAATGGATCATTGCATTTCCTTTTGGATATCAGAGTACCAGTCTGAAGCCAGCTCTGAGGAGTCATATCCCAGCTGAGCAAACTTGGGTTGTAAAGAATCCAGTGCAACTATGGCACAACAAAATACAAAACACTACCATTCACTCTGGAATTTCTTCTGTCTATGAATCCACCTTGTTCAAATATAGGCCACTAACTGAACCTTTTGATCCAGTAACGGAGTACCTGGTCCTAAAAGTCATGAATTATGTATATGATCCTTATCCACATCACCAAAAGGACTATGCAACCCCAATTTACATCTTTATTTCCAACTCTTGAGTGACTTGGGACTGTAAATGTATTTTTTTTTTTGCAGTTTGCTGACAGTTCCAAACTGAGTGGAACACTCAATGGTTGAATATTTGGCCACACCAAAGTCTCTAAAAGAAGACTGTTTGCACTTTGGTACATCCTGGTTGAGAGAAGTGAGGTCTTCCAAAAGTGATTAAGCACTGGGGACTTTTTCACTCAAATCCCTAACATTTGTTCATTATTTTTCCTTGCTGTTGAAAAATTATTTGTAGGTATCATGGGACTTATTTACTTTTCTAGTGCATAAGTAATTACCTACCTCTCAATAACTGTTCTGCTATTCACCCGACGTAGATCTCCCAACACTTCCCTTTTTTGTTTCCCTGCTGTTTATTTACAAATATAGATTTACTTCTCTCCCCTTCTGAGTAACCTTTGCAGCAAAGCTTTCAGTGAGGAAGGGATAGCCTGAGGTGGCTGAACACAGTCTTTTCTTTTCTATTGCACAAAGGAAAGAAAAGACTGAAGATCGGCACTGTTTACACAGCCTAAATCTGATAATATTCATCAGCTTCTCTTCTGAAGTCACCCCTACCTTGGGATGGGACTACCAGTAAAAAAGTAACATCTGACAAGAGGAGGGAGAACTGGGAAAGCGAGAAAGTAAAGATAGCAGGGGAATACAGAATGCAAAATTTTCAACCAAAAGTATAATTAATGATTTACAAGGCAAAATACTTATCCACTTTGACGCGCAGAATGGCCACCGTGATGAGCAGACACCAACAGGGATTTAACCAACATGGCCTCAGAACTTGCTACATAATCACCCATAAATCACAAGTTCTTTTTCAAATGCCCTGATGGAAACCGGACAGTATAGAACTACACATTTCTTTTCTCAGAAGTTTTGCAAGCACATCAGAAGTTGAAATGGAAAGTCAGACTGGCAACATGTTAAAGCGGACACACAAGGACTATTATCATTGTTTCAGGTACCAAGCCATAGACAAATTAACACGCAAAGAATTGGTGCAACTAATGAAAGAAACATCCATAGAGTACAGAAGACATCCTCCTGGCTCATAATGACTCCAAGTTACAAATTTCTGGAAGGTGAGAGAGCACCGCTTGATGCTTGCCCTGCTCTTTCATTCTTTTCCTAGCAGACTGCATTGCTGTTAGCCATTTACATGACCAGCTGGGCTTTCAGCCCATAGCTCTTACACTGTGTTATTTTCTTAACTAGGGAAAACAGTGAAGAAAGTTCATAATAAAGCTAAAACTGTCACATAAAAATGCTATAACCAAAAATTGTCATTTCTAATACTTACTGGACTGCAAAACATATTCTTGTTGGAATGTGTGCTGCTGCATATGCATCCAAGAGATTTCTTCTCAGTTTCCTGAGATGAAATCTAACACCAACGTGACTTGTATGTTATTTCTAAAGAGCATGTGGGTAAGCAAAAGAAAAAAAGGAAAAAAAAGAAAAGCTTGTTCTGTTGTTCTGTGTATCCCCTATCTCTGCTGGTGAAAGAATCCTAAATGCGTGGATGAAAGAAGAAATAAACACTTTTGTCAGTGGGTTTTGGATCTGAGCAAATTATTCACAATTAATAACATATCTAAACTAGATGCTTTCTGCTCACTGAAGACCAAAGTTTGTAATATATATATTCAAATGTCAGACAATTCCACTGAGTGTACATTACCTAAGAGATGCTAGTAGCAGCTCTCTGACAGCAATAGGCTTTGTTGGCTGAGCTCTGTATGAGGCTAATGCAACCTGGCTGAAGAATGAGAGTATTCCCATCCACTTCCACAAGGGATTTTTTTTTTTTTTTGAACTAGCAGATAGGTTGGGAGCTAGGAAGAATTATGTGTGGCATGGAGTCTGTTCTGACTGGCTGAGTCTTTGAGGTGCTCCCAGCTTGCATATGTATAATTCAAGCCCTGTGAATACCAGCTGTGCCAGTCTGGGTTACTATTTGCAAATAATCATATTTGACTGAGAAATGATGAGCTATTTTGATCCATCTGCACATTCTGGTGTATTGCCAAGTGAACTGGTATTGGTCAGAAACATTAAGAGGTCTGTGCCAAAGCCCAGTATCGGTGTATATTTTAGATAGTTTAACTAACTAGGTGATTAACTCTAATTATAGCATCCAGAAGTGAGCAAAGAATCCAACTATGAGACAGGAGTTACTCCCAGCGTCACATTAGTCCCTTCCAGGAAGATGTGGAAAGGAAGCTCTCGTCCCTGACTGCAGAGCAAGAGAGATGGTGTGGAGCTCCGGGTCACATCAGTGCGTGGGGACAGTCTGGCAGCTCCTGCATTCCATGCACACATCGGCTGAGAATTTCCAGCTCCGTGAACAAGAGATGTGCTAAGGGATGGTGACTCAGGCTGCCATGCTCAGAGAGGAGACAGAAGAGAAGACATGAGTCACCCATCAAGCCAGTCAGGAATGGCCAGCTATCTATCCAGAAGATTAATTTGAGTCTGGCTGATTTCCAGCAGGAAATCAGATGGAGGGATGCAGGAGATAACATTTCTACAAAAGAGAGGTTTCAAAGCATGTGAGATGAGAAAGGATATTAGCCAGAAAGATCTATGATTCTGGAGGGGGAACATGAATTCAGTCTGTCACGTCTGTAATTTCTGCTTCCCCAAATAGACTCTCATTTCATGAATGCCACACTGGACTGATATATTCTGAGGTTATTCCAATGATCTCCCTCTTACAGTATGTACAGAAGGCTGAGCCTAGCTC
>JAOWBP010004313.1:13192335-13203496 GCA_028571105.1 Tragopan temminckii
CACACTGGACTGATATATTCTGAGGTTATTCCAATGATCTCCCTCTTACAGTATGTACAGAAGGCTGAGCCTAGCTCTGGCTCCCATTTGAAGATGAAAGAAGAGATCTCACCAGCAGCTCTCCCATTATCATCAACATGCAGCAGGGAAAGAAATGGTGTAACATGAGAAATGGTGTAACATGACTGTGTTACCATGACCTAGATGCAAGGAGAGGAGCAAATGGGAGAAAGTCTGCCACGACCTTGAGAATGTCATTTACTGTCTGCAACCACGTTCCTCATCTACAAAACAGCATTTATTCATTGTATTTACTTTTCCCCTAAATCATATGGATATAATGAAGATGTAGTTCATCTTAAGACTGACTTGAAGAGGAGTGTGTTTTCACCCTGTCACACATCATGATTTGTCACAAACTATGGGTTTGGGGGTTTAAAATCTCACTCACAATACACTGACTGAAAAACTTGATTAAGCATGCAGTGAAGTGTCGTGACTTCTGTTCAGAGAGTGCTTTCATTGGAACATCAGAACTATTATAGCTGTCTAAATAATGTACAGGCTTGACATACATGGTATCATTAACAATTTACATCTTGAGCTAGTAATGACTTGAGAGGACACGCTTTCTGGATTCTCCTGTCAATAACACAACACTGACAAAAATTACACGATGATTTGTTTACATTCATTAATGAAAATTTTCAAGATCTTGAAGCACTAGCCAAAGTCATTGCATGACATCCAGGCATTCCCTCTTTTATATGCCTTTCTGGAATACTCCAAGTGGGATCAATCGCACTTTGGGGAAAAAAAAATAAAAAATCTCCCTTCAAATAGATTTATATTTCTTTTAACCCATTGCTCTGGGGCCTCTATTTATCATCTGATAAATGATCATAGCGAAAGTCACAAGTACCACAAAGTGAGTGTGAGCCAGTTGTTGACATCACACAACATTTGCTGACTGTGACCAGTTGATAAAGTCTGCAATATTTCTCCCTACATCCTTGGCCTGTAACTGGAGCCTGACTGTAGGTGATGGAGCAGAAAGACTTAACTTATATCGAGGTGCTCAAAGCTACTTCTAGATCCCACCCCCAGTTGAGATGCAGTCCAGAAGATGGAAAGTCAACAAGAATTTGATTGATAATCCTTGCTTGATGTTTATCAGTCTCTGACAGAAACAGATCACTTCAGAAGACATCTCCATTTGTCCCCATTCAGCTCTAGCCTTCCCTGCTATGCTAGCCTGCATAGCAGATATTACGTTCTCAGCTCTTCAAACCAAGGACTTAAACCAAGCTATTCAGCATCCTGTCACCATGACAATAGTCAATGCATCTCCTCTCCTTGGGCTTCCTGACCTCCATCCTCACAGAAATAGGCAGCTGAGCCTCTCAGCACTGACCATGCCACACAGAAGGGCTCTCTTATCTCAAGCCTCTCTCTTCTCTCAGTGGTCCCATGAAAAGCTTTCCTCTGGGACAAACTGCTTTCAGAGAAACCCTTATTTCTGATCCTTGCAGCCACCCATGATCAGGCTGTCCTAACACCCTGCTGATGGCTCTCACATACAGCCATAGGCTTCTATCTTCTCTAGGGAGCATCACTCGAGATTAATCTGTTGTGACATGGATTTTGTTGAATAATCACTGTAAAAGCTTGGCAGGAGGTGGGAGAAAGAAACAGCAGCTTGACTTGCAGTCATTATTTTTTAGTGAAATTAAGAAATTCCACCAAAGGATACATTTTACGTAAAGGGATGATGTAGTTTCCACTTTCACCTTCAGGCCTTAAAACAGCTCACAGAGAGCAAACGTTCCGTCTCTCGCTTGCTTCTACCTCCTCTCACCGTGCCATGGAATTTAAAGGACCTAATTCTGTTATACTGGTGCATGACGTGAAGATGCAGATCCCTTCCATGAAACTCAAGTTTGATCTGATTTTTTCCACATTTGGAATTTGGAGACTAAATTGAACTGTACCACACAGATATCAAACCACTTCTCAATTTCAAGCTCTTCAAAAAGCAATAAGGAGGATGAGGTACTGCAACAGAGGTACAACTGAGGACAGAAAAATACCCACATCCCACTCCTGCAGCAATGAGAGTTTTGCACACAGCTGGGCTGCAGCTCTTGTCATGAAAACTGGGTGCCTGCTCATCTGCAATACCTTATAAGTCTCAGATGAATTTGGAGTGGTCTGTGCCTCCAAAAGAAGGCACTAAGCTGACATAAGACAACAGATGAGTTTTATTGCCCTCCACTGCAAACAGTAGAAGCTGTTTCAGTCCAGAGAGCTCTCCTCACACCAGCACAGTGTGAGGAGTGGTTTGCTCTTCTCCACCTCAATGTGAACACACAGAGCTCAACCCAAGCTCAGGCAGGATGCCAGCTCTAACCTGCCTCGGAGCTCAGCTTTTCCATCACGGACTGCCAAATAAACAGATAGCTACCCAGCTGTAACTTTGCTGAGTACAATCTGTGGAGCTGTGGGTTTGCTTGCTGACTACGATGCAAGTTGGGTACTGGGAATTGGCATGCCACTCCTCAGTTGGACGGGTCGGAGGATGAGCAAAATCCTCTGGATTAAATCTGACAAAATGTGAACTTGCCATGAAATAAACTGTCATCTTCCCCTCCATTCCTTCTGGTCATGTAAAAAGAAATAGGAATACACGTGACAAGTAGTACTGAATTTAAGTGAATCTGCTATAATGAGTCTTTTAGTCCAGTCTGTCGAGGATGCTCAAAAGCAGGAGACGGACTGCAGCTCCTTCTCACAGAGCACAGTAATCTCAGCAGCCCCGACAGAATCAGAATTCATTTCTGCCAGTAAACCCAGAATGACTCAGAATAAACATGGCAAGGAAATCTTAAAATAAAGTGCCATCTCTTCTTGCTTCAGGATAGGGAGGAGGGGAAGATTAAATACTTTCATTAAATTAACTCTCATCCAAATGAGGCTTTTGGTTCATTCCTAAAAGAAACCCATTTCTCTGTTGTCATTTTTTCCCTGAGTGGTAAATGTAATGCAGAATTCCAGAAGCCTCAGTTCTAAGGAAACAAATGTAATCAATTTCACAGAGCACTGAGACAAATCAATATGGTAGGAGTCAGAAAACCAAACAAAAGCAATGGGAGAAAAATATTACCCTTATTTATATGGCCATAACACATGGGAGAAAAAGATCTTTTTTAAATTAGAGCTAATTTCTGAAGCAGCAAATCACAGTAGTCAGTAATAAAAAAATAACATTCAGCTATTTTGGCTGAGAAATACCACAAGTCTACGATGATTGTAACAACTCATGTGATGGCTGTTATCGTCTCTCGTATAGCAACAATCTCTTTTGGCTTTTTTTTTTTCTTTTATTTGTCATTAACAGAGAGTAAGAGACCAGAAAAGTGCGACTGCTCAGTGAAGCCCAGTGATGTCATTTCACATTGCATCTTCACTTTCAGCTTAAAACTAGGATTTTATATCCCGGTAACTCCTTGAGAAATTAGAATAAGATAATTTTGTTGAAGAGCTGCAATCTCTGACAATACACACAAAGTCAACATTAAAGTAGCTTCAGCATTTAGAAGCATTTCCCAAAGTTCAACTAGATCATAGGAGAAAAAGATTGCCTATTTTTTTCTTCTCACTTTAAAAGTCCCCTTCTTTCTCCAGTCTTGTAGAATATCTATAAAGCCCAAGCTTAGCAAGCGCACTTAGAGCACAAATGCTTTTGCTGCTCTCTCTTACCAAGCTCTTACTTCATTCTTTCACACCTTGAACAAAATTCACAGTGAATTAGGTTTGTCAATTGCAAACCAGAAAGCAATATGTGCAGGGGGAAAAAAAAAAAAAGCAAGAAAAACAAGAAATAAAAACACATGAGAACTGGGAACAGAACTCGCTACTCTCACTACTTTTGACATAACGTTCAATGAACCTGAATGCAAAGAAAGTAGCACACATCCACTACTGCAAAGGAAGAAAAACTGCAGTAGCTACCTACAGTACATGATTGCTTTTGGTGTAGGAATCTCCCTTCTGAGTCATTGGAAAATAGAAAAACAGCATTCACTGCCAGAAAAGCCTCAAAACTTACACAGCTCTATTTCAGCAAGGAATAGGAGGGCTACAGTTAAATTAAACTAAATGTTAATCAGAGCACATGCTTCTCCTATTTCAATACAGGTGAGCTAGAAGTAAGCATCCAGGAAAAAAAAGTCATTTTTATTTAATATGCCTCCAGATAATCACAAAGTTAACAAACTTAAGCCAATAGAAAGTTACGTGCACATTTTTATTCTGCCATCAACTCCGCTTTACCTTTGGGCCATTTCATACCTGCTTGAGTTATAACTGGTGGAATAAGTGAGTTCTTAGGCAGCGCACTGCTATGCAAATTTACACTGCCAAATTCCAACTCCATCATGGAGGAAAAAAAACAAATTGAAGGATGTTTTTTTTAAAAAAATCCTTGTAATAAAAAAACAAGGGTTCCAATAGACTTGTTTGAAATATTATTTTTTGTTCACGTGGAATAGAGGTCTGTAAAACTTAATAGGAGTAGATCCATAAAGCTTCTAGAGAAATTGCTCTAAAGAACCCCAAAAATAATGCAGTCTGCAGAAGTTTTATTCCACCATAAAGTATAAGAAATGTGGTTCCTGTGATTGATTGCCATTGGCTGATATTCAAAGGCCATCACTCCTATTCTGTTTTCCCTGCATACCGAAGGCACACAAACTGCATTAATTGTACAACAAAAGGTTTTATTTCGAAAAATTCTGACATTCGAATCAAACAGAGGTTCAAGTGAGGTATGCGTTGAACTGCATTTTGAAAGAGTCACAGTGACTTCAAAAGGACTGCGTAGGTGCTTGAAGTTGTACCAGCATGGAATGGCTTTGCTGGATCAGAGCCCTGGAAAGCTCTGGAGGAGAAGCACAATGCAAGAGCTGAATATGGTAATTTTTTCCTGTGTTTACACCACTCTCTTACTTTTCAAAAAGGAGGAAAAAAATTCAATGTATTCTTTTTGCGGTTTATGATAGTACAAAGAAGCATTTGCAACATGTGCAGCCAGTTGGCTCACTGAACTGGCTGAGAAAAACTACCCTTATAATTTTGCCTATAGTAAATGCTGACAGAAATCTCTCCAATACTGTTCCACTGCAGCTGCCTCATTGTTCTTTTCTAACGTAATCAGCACAGTGAAGAGGAAGAAAAGAGTGTTAATTTTATATCAGATAAACTTTAATTGAGTCTTTCATGCTTTAGTACTGTATAATAAATGAATATAATGGTCTCTGGAGTTCTGGTTGAGATAATACGGAGTCTCAAAATTTGTCTTGGGTACGTTATGGTACCATTCAGCTTTGTGTCACTATCCTGCAGCCTAAGCAAGAACAGTTCCTGAGACATTCTCAAAATTCATGGGAGATGTCCCTGTGAAGTCATATATCTATATGCACATGTATAAATATATATACACATACATGTAAAAACACACAGAAAAAGTGACTGGGCATTGTGGGCATTGGCACAGGCTGCCCAGGGAGGGGGGGGAAATCCACCATCCCTGGAGATGTGGCACTGATGGATGTGGTGAGTAGGCACGGTGAGGGTGGGCTGGGGTTGGACTTGGGAATCTCAGTGGTCTTTTCCAAACTTGATGATTCTATGACACTACACACACGCATCATCCCTGTGAGCAAAAAGGTTCTCGACAGCTCCTCAAAATGCTCAAGGTGGGCATTACCAAACAATAAGGATGATCCAGAAGGGAAAACTCATTTGAGATCGATGTGGCACATGAGAAGCACCCCATGAATGGAAGCGATCCATGGCATGACAGACAAGAGACATTTCAAAGCCACTGATGAAGTGGCTGATAACAGATAGCAAGTGTCAAGGCACAAGGCATCACTTGTACACTTAGTGTTGATACATAAGGAAAGACTCACCAGTGAAGGTGCCAGCAGTGCAACAGCCAAAAAAGCCAACTGTCACTATATTTCTTTTAAGATCTGAATCGAAAGAATAATTTTTCTGATTAGTTTTATTTTATCAGTTCAGTTAACTGAACTAATTTTCTGCATCTAGTTCCTAGCTGTTAGCATATTCCCAAGCACACTGTAGCAAGTATTAATTACTTCAAATTTGATTTGTCTTGCTTGATTGCCCAACAAGGTCACAGCACATTGCGGCTTTGTGAAAGGGCAAAGAACCAGCTTCTCAAAGAAATGCAAAAGCCTGCACCACCCAAACATTCCACAATCACCATAACTTTGTTCTTTACAGAAATAGACTGACAGACTCTGCTAGAGTAATTACAGAAAACGCGCAGTGAAAATGAAACAAAGGAAAAAACATTTTCTTGCTTTTCCTCACTCCCATATTGACCGATCCCATCTCTGCCTTCCAAACTAATTCAGGTCTGCACAATTCCACGAGCAGGTAATTGAATGAAAAAAATTTGAAACCCAAGAGTAAAACAGAACAAAGTAAACAGCTGTTGCACGTCTGAAGAAGAGAATCAGAATTAACATGGAATTTGTAAATTTAGCAAATCTATTCTGAGAATCCTGGATGATGAATCACTCCCAGCCTCTAACTTCGATGCACCTCGAAAGAAAGTTCATTTCCTTTAACAGTGACCCTCCATCACCTTTCAAAAGCTATCTCAAATGCTATTTCTCCAAAGGAGAGACACTGGACTACAGGTCTAAATAATACCATAGGCTGTTGTTTTCAGCTTTCAAGATATTTTGTTAGACTATTATTTTAAATCATAATGTAACTGTATGCTGCGTATTTCAGGTTCTCATCTTGTCTCTTTGATCCATTCTCTGTAGTATCTCTTCCTATTCTTTAGGTGCTCTAACTTTCTCCATCCCTCTTTTTTTTTTTTATTGTTTCACCTCTCACAGTACTTCTCTGCCCTGTAACTTGCCACTTGCTGCTCAAAAAGAAAACCATTAATCAATAGCACGTACAGTAGTACTGCTGGCTTTTCATTTTATTTAAATTCTGCCCTCATACCAATCAATTAAAAACTCCGTAAGCTCAGCTGAAAGGGAGGATAAGTGAGCACGAGCATTTCCTTCTCATAGAGCTCAAGGACAGTGATACTCTCAGATCTGCACACCCAGACGGCACTTAAAAATACAGGGGGTGTGCCAACATACACTTTGTCATCTCTTTTGATGTTTCAGTCTTCTTTCACTACCAAGGGAGGAAGAAGGGAAAATAGAGCTTTTGCTGTTTCCATATTGCATTTTACGCTCCTCAGAGAAGCAATTTTTCCCCAGGAACATTGTGTCAGATGACAGAAATTATAATTTGTCATAGAGCAGTATTGATTTACATTATTCCACTTAACTACTAAAAGGTCAGGCTCTGAACATATTATTCATCTTCTCATCAGCAGACAAATTTGGACACAACATTGCCACACAGGTTTCATTTTGGCCAGTGGAGGGATGTTTTCCCTGTGCAGACCCCCAGTCCTTCCACAGCCCCAGCTATGAGCTGTGAGGCATACAGGAGACACATTCCAGTCCAAGCAGCAGGATCCTGACTGTTACATAAACTATAGACTAATTAGCGCTGAATCAACCATCAGTCATAAGAAAGAACACATGACCCCGTAATTTTAGAAAAGCCTCATGCTACTACAATTTCCCATGACAGAAGTTTCAACAACACTGAAATCTAAGTATATCTTATGTCATTATTTAGTACATTAAATCAGTGTCTGGTGCCTAGGTCAAATTCCAGTTGGTCCTTAGATGGTAAATGAGAGGCATAAATCAATGGTAATTGATCACTAATTATACAAAATTACAGCATGCTTTTGTGATGTTCTTTAAAAGAAGGTGTCATTTTGCTCCTCGGCTTAATTTCTGACTCATTTTGAATCATTGTACCATGTTTGCAGCTCACTAAAGCCACACTCACAGATCTCTCACCAATTCTGGTTTTTAGTAATGAAAAAGGGTAGAAGTGATGCTTTCTTCAGGCTTTGGCAGGACCTTCTGAGTTACCTTGAGGCAGCAGGACTTTATCAGAGAGAAGGCAGCCCTGCACGTTAAGCTTTGAACAAAACGTCTCAGATCTCACCATGGCAGGTGAAGCAAAGTCTCTTAACCTGCAGGACTGTCACATTGAGGTAAGACTTGGGGAAAGCAGCTCAGGGCAAATGGCACAAAGATTGTTTTGTCCCAATCTTGTCTTTTGCAGATCAGCCAGAACTCTGAGATTTAGAGCTACAGTTCACCAATTCCAGGTCCAATGGAATAAGTGTTCTTTAGTACATATCTGTACTTATTTCCATTTTGACAGAATTGATTTGGATTAATTTTTCCAAATTATTTTTTATCCTGTTTCACCATCCTGGAAAATTTTACTGGAGAAAAAAAAGATCAAAAGTAACTAACCCCACCAAATAATGGTTTGGGTTTTGTGTTTCTTTTTTTTTCCTGGAACATCAGATAAACACACAAAACAGTGAAAGAATCCCTTGCTGTGTTCACCTAATGTCCACCACAAAATTTTCATGCCAGCTCTGAGCATAGCTATAAAATATTATCAGTAAAAGTGAGCATTACAACAGTCATTAGGCAACATTTTCCAATCATGGAGCCTTGGTCCATTAAGGCCAGGGTTATACAGCAGGACAGCAATGCGTCTGAACCACAGTAGCATCATCAGCTGACTTCATGATATGATTCTGCAATGCTAAAGGCAGTCAATGAGCCAATTATCTAACATCCTAGACACATCCAATAATCACACTGATATCATCCAGGCCCAATACCTTGGGCTACTTTGAGCATCCACTGTCTTTCAGCTGCTGCGATCACAGCTAACAAAAGAATTTTGGACAAGATCAGCAGTGCTAACTGCGGTGGAAATAAAGGGTGGAAGCAGTTTGTCATTTGTACTTCTATATTCTGGCCATACAAATGACCTCATTTTTCCCCTTCTTCCACAATCTATTATTCACATCCCTTCCACGCTTGAGGACCTGGCTCAGAGAGGGACCCTGTGCTACTGGCATCCTGTTGCTAGACTGTCCTGTCCAAAATCTTTATTGATAAGCTGGATGAGGCATTTGAGCACACCCGCTCAGACAGCTTGCAGATGACACCCCAGTGGGAAGAAGTGCCAATCTGCTGAGGGTAAGATTGCCCTTCAGAGGGATCTGAACAGGCTGAATCACTGGGATGAAGTTCAACAAGACCCAGTGCCAATGTCCCTCATTTTGGCCACAACAACCTCAAACATTATAGGTTTGGGGCAGAGTGGCTGGAAGACCACGCGGGAGATGATCTAGCCTCTAACTTCAGACAATTTAACAGCTAACTTGAATGCCCAGTCTAGCATGGATTCCTGCAGAGCTCAATGGAAAAGACACATATTCCTTCAGATACTGATTCAGCAAGAGCACTCATCCTTTGTGTATTTTCCTTTTCCCCTTCTGCAAACTTACTTAAACACAGGCTGACAGTCCTCCAACACCTGTCCAAATTTTTTTCCCCTGAGACAGCTCATGAGGAATAACAACACAACACTAGAATCACAGAATATTCTGAGTTGGGAGGAACCCATAAGGATCATCAAGTCTATCTCCTAGAGACACACAGTAAAAATGCTCCCGCTGCCCACAGTCCTCTGATTTCCAGAGCATTAACTCTCTACAGCTACCTGAAGGGAGGCTGTGGCGAGGCTCTTCACCTGGGTAATAGCAATAGGTGAAAAGGAAACAGCCTAAGTTGCATCAGAGGAGATTCAGGTTGGATATTAGGAAAACCTCCCAAAGAGCAATGATGCATTGGTACAGGCTAAACAGGGAAGTGGTGGGGTCACCATCCCTGGAGTCATTCAAGAAATGTGGAAATTCGTCACTTGGAGACATGGTGGGGATGAGTTGGGGTTGGACTCTGATCTCAGTGGTCTTTTCCAACCTCAATGATACTATGATTCTATATTTCATATTCTATTCTGCACTTCTGGAGCAGCACCGTGGGTACCGTCCCCAGGACATTCTTCCACTAATAAGGAGACATGATCATAAGTTAAAAGAAGTGTGTTCCATGGCAACCATATTGAATAACATCACTTTAAGTGCTGCCAAAATGGCAACATCTCAAATTTAATATCGCAATATGTTATCTGTTAACTACAGAGCAAGGGCTAGTTTCAAATGGTAACTAATAAAGTTTTAAAAATATGCCAGAGATAATATATTCCATGCATAGCTAATTATGTAGGCATCCCTTAAAACAAGACAGAATTAATTATGTATCCAATCCACCCCCCACATAAGGGAATAACTGAATTTCTTACAAAGTTTCAGCACAATAGGAGCATTGTACAGATTGCTCATTCTGTGCCACATCATACCGTGGTGGAAATTGGCATCCACACTACAGTTCACTCAATGGGAAGGCTGCTGCCAATTAACACTTAATACATGTTAATTTAAGATTTCCTTTTTCCCAACTAATTGATATCTGATTAAATCCAGAATAGTTTCCTTCCCCCCCCCTCTCCCCCGAACCCCAATCCAAGCTGTCACCGCACGTGTGCCACCCTTGCGGAGCTGAATGTGACCCCAGGCTGCATCCATGCCGCTCATCCCCATCCCCGATGTGCTGTGCCACCCTGAGGCTGCACCCTGGGGGACACCCATGCATTGCTGCACCCTAGGGGACACCCACATCCCTTTTCCTTGCTTTGGGCTCTGCAGCATCCCGAGATGCATGGGACACAACAGTCCCTGGTTGTGCACCCAAGTGCCAGGCAGCCACGCGCCCGCCGGTGCCATTTGCTCCTAGCACGAAAGGAGCAAACATTCTCCTTGCTTCCAGATTTTTGGGTGCCTTTTTTTTTTTTTTTTTTTTGTTTCTAATTCTTGACAGGCTCGCTTACAGAGGGTGTAGGTGGCCGTGTGTGTTGCAGACCCAGGAGCCCTCCCTCCTACCCGCTGGCACAGAGCAAGGGAAAGCAGTTTCCACTGTCAAGAGGCTGCGCAGCAGCTGCACAAAGCCATCAGCACGGTGTGGGAAGGGAGTTACTCAGCACTTGGTTCCCAAGAGAAAAACACCAAAAAAAAAAAAAAAAAAAAAAAAAAAAAAAGCAGCTCAAG
>JAOWBP010004313.1:13203596-13217116 GCA_028571105.1 Tragopan temminckii
GAACCACATTGCACTGGGACACTCCTGAAAGAATCAGAACAGCATACGTTCCTCCCTTTGCTCATTTATCTTCTTTAGTTACTGCTTAGATAGAAATTCAGAGGTTGCTTGAGTGCAGTATTTCTTGCAGGGGGCTGCCACTGAAGTAATGAAGTGGATGTCCTGCTCAGCCAGCCTTCAGTTATTGTCCTCTCTGTCCCCTGTCGTCACAGCCAGTGAGTCTCACAGGAATTCCTTCTCCAGCATGTCTGTTGGTTTTGTCACTTTTTGACTGGGAGCCCAGTTGCACAGCCACCAGAGAGTCAGGTTTACACAGCACTGTTTTGGATTAGCAGATTTTCTGCCAAAAAAAAAAAAAATATATATATATATATATATATACCAACAGGTGGCTGTAGGAGGCAGAAGGGCAGGTGGACTCTAGCACTGCAGCTGAGCAGTTTGGGAGGATTTGCCAGCTGCTGTGCAGCAGCCCAGTGGGACCAGCAGCACCTGCACAGCCAGCTGGCTGCACCAGCAACTGCAGAGCAGAGGGAAGCAGAACGTACAAGCTGCAGTGAGGAATTGGAATGATAGACAGGGAAAGAGAAAAGAATGAGGCTAGACAGGTGAATTGTGACACTCTCGTGCTCCCAACCAGGCCATTGTGGTTTGCAGCCTGACAGAGGTTTGTGGTGTGTGTGCTCCAGAGTGGCCATATATATTCAGCACAGAACTGAGCCTCAGCTGTGAGACTCCTTGTAGGGTTTTGGGCCTAGATATGTAGGATGTAGGCTGATGTGGACACCCAGCTCTTGGGTGGCTCAGAGAATCCAGAGCAAGCTCTGGACAAAATAATGAAACATCATGCAGATGTAACTTTAATATCAGGGCAGGAGTATGTGATTTAGAGCCTGCAGGAGAAAAGCATGCAAAAAGCTATGCACGAGACAGAGCAATGAGTAAAGTTTCTGACTCAGAGGGCAAAAGCTGCAATAACAGTGAGCTCTCCCAACTGGCCATGCTTCGTTAGCTCTCTGCAGAAAGGCAGCTGTGTGTTGAGCTCCTTACACAGATGTTGTTCCACCTAATTTTCCTTTCTTTGCACGTTTCTACATTTCAAGCATAACTTGCATATCATAGAAGCTGAATGTATACTCAGTTTTACTCTCAGCCACAGCCTGAAGAAAAATTGATGTTACATCAGAATTAATCTGGAGTACCACAGTGAAGAGTAGCCTGCAATTTTCAGGCCTAATCAAAGTATGTTTTTTCTTAAGAACTTTATTTTTAGTTATTTTGCAAACCTCGGAGCAATCACCGCTTATTCTCAGTGTTAGAGAGCGTTAAAATTGTTCTGGTAAAATAAGAAATCTCAAAATTCAACCGTGCCTTGAAATGATAAAAGCCCTGTTAAATACTGGAAAAGTTCGTTTCTTTTCCCACAGCTTCTCAATTTTATGCACTTCCCATTTCAGGAGGCCCATGGGAAAGAGTTATGAAGTCATCATTCCTCAAGGTCCCTTCAGCTCATCTGAAATGGAAATCCTATGGGAAAGCTGTGCCTGAAGTATGCCCAACTAGGAACACTGACGGTTGCACTAGATGATCTTAGAGGTCTTTTCCAACCTTAATGATTCTATGATTCCATTTTAGTTGAACAACGAGACTACTTTAAAGTGCTTATCCAAATTGAATCTGGAAAATTGTAGGTAGTCTTAACATGCTCTTGAAGCCTTCCATTACAATGACATAAACATGACACAGTGCATACTGTTGCCATCTTCCTGTTTGATTGATGATTAAAAGAAGCATCAAAGCTGTGTGACAGTTTTTGAATGTTGATTTTTGTAGGAACTTTTAGGGAAAACTCAATGTTTATGGAGAAAAATGCACTGAAAGTGGCTGTGCGTTGTGATGTTCTGTGAAATAATATAGCAATCCATTTTTCCTCCAACAACCAACAACAGCCAGAGCGAATGCAATATGTGCACAGCAGTATTGTGAAGGTGGAGAATTGTTATTTTAGGTGATCTCATAGCAACTAATTCCTGTCTTGCTGCAATCAGCAGCTCTGTTGAAGTTGATTGCCTCAAAAATTAGATTTAAGCCAAATATCTGTGACAACGTGTGCTCTGTGTCTCAGCTGGGAGAAAGTGGCAAATGATGGGAGGACATGGAGCAGGTGTATTGCTTTGAGAGAATCAATAGCTCAGTGAGGATGTCTTTGGGCTCTGAGACGATGCCGTGGCACAGGGTGAGCAGCTGCTGGATGTCACTGGGACCCTGGTTTGTCCCAGATGCCTGCCAGCCCAAGTCAGCCTTCTGGGCTGGGTCTGCGTGTATGGACGAGGGAGGGGAGAAGTGAGGATGGCTCAGTCCCTGCTGCTTTCTTGTTTCTTGTTTTGTTTTTGTTATTTATTCACGTCATTGCTGTGTTCTTTTGTCCTCCACGCTAATTTGTTATTCTATTATCTGTGGAGGTGGCTTTACAACACAATTAAGGAAGAGAAATCAACTTTTCCAACTTGTCTGGGTTGTATTTGTTATGCTAACTGTCTTTTGAGAACTTTTATTTAATTAATATAGAACACTAGGATGCCATTTTGGGAGGTGCAAGTCTGCTCTGCCTCAGATCCACTGAACTGTTTATTGATCTTCCACTTGCCTGCATTTATGGTACATTTTGATGCTTTATATTTTACATTTGTGTCAAAACCAAAATAATGATGAAATGAAGAAAGGAGGAAAAAGTCTCAGATTCTCTTTTTTTTCTTTTTTCTTTTTCAAAAATAATTTATATTTTCAAGATGGCATCCCTTTTATTTTTAACAGAAGAGAGGAAATCTCCTAGGTACAAATAACAATAGAATGATCCTTGAATGTTTCTTTGTTCTCAGGATTCATTTGCTCTGTTTATGGCATTCCTATTCTTTACTGGGACATTGCTGTCTTTCTTTTTATTTTCAGATATGTTCTACATTCTTTCTATAAAAATGACAGATTGAACTGATTGTTGCTGCATCCAATAAGTTCCATTCCCATAATCAGAGTATTATTTGTGCTGGAAGACTTGTAGGAAATCACTGAAAACCGTGCTGAAATCAGTGAAGAGTCATACTGAAATATGTGAGACTGTAAATCCAAGATCCTCAACTTATCTATGAGAATACACAGACCGAGATTTTCTTTCTTCTTTCTCATAGCCAATAAAGGGATAGCACTGCAGTACATTAAAAAATGTCCACTTTTGGGTGAGGGAATGATAGTCCTCCATTTGACAGTACCATTCTGTGATTCTGTGGCAGTACCCCTGGGATTGGTGCCAAACTGCTGGCCCTCCTGTTTCTGGTACAGCTCAGGCTTCCCCACACTCATCCTCTTAGCGTTGTATGCAAAGACCCAGAGCAAGAGACTGGCACAGCTGCAGGTGATGGGTTCTGACCACTGCCGGGCCACTGCGAGTGCAAACCTGTGACCTAAATGACTCTCTGCTCCTTTCTCAATCACCCCTGCATTTTTAATAGGCATCCTCAAAGCAGTTTTCATGGGAAGTCAGGGCATCGAGCCAACACTATTAAGAATGTAAATACAGTAGTGTTTTTTTTTCCACTGCTTTCTAATTGCCTTTGCCCTCTGAGAAGACAGCTGATGCGAAGAGGGACCCATTACTATGAAACCAGCGGAGTCTAAATTTAGGCTAATAAACCTTTTCAGAGACCCCATTTCATAACACAATGATGCAAAAAGAAGAGTTCATCCAAGAGTTAGGAGCTTAGCTAATATTTGCCCTTCCTGGAAACGATCGTACTGGGTTACATTCTGTTCCCATATAGGTATTAATTAAGAGTAACAGCATTAGGGGGGGAAATCTACATATTTACTGGTGTAAATCTATACTGGGGGAAAATTCTGATCCCTAGTGAGAGTATTCAGTAGTTAAATATACAGCCGTGGAAACCAGGAGAGCTCTTATAGGAGCTCCACAGAAATGGATTTCTTCCTTCTGCCCTGCTGGGGTGGGACACACATGTCCTCAGCTCCTATTGCCAAAGATTGTTTGCTTATTTACTGTATAACAAAACCAACTGAGAAGATGTGAGCCTTGAACGCCAATAAATAAACAAAGACCTTAAATCTGCAAAACTTTATATAATAAACCAGTAATTTCCAAAAAGAAAAGTTCCCTGAGCTCAAGTGACATTTATACGCCTCCCTCTGCTCCACCAAGCTCACAGTGTAGGTAATGAAATATCCAGCTTGAGGGGGAGGAAAGTTTCCAATAAACAACTTCAGGGTCATTTCTTTCTCCATAATCTAAGCATTTAAATAAATAAATATTTAAGTAAACCTCTGCTGCAATATACAGTTACCAGCTATAAAAATAAATAAACACGCAGGGGCATGGAGGAGCTCTGCTCTCTGACATTCTGTCAGTCCTCACTGGTACGTGCTCCTTCACCTTCAGACCTTCTTTTCCTCTTTGACTTCCTGCTTGATCTTCTCTGCAAACTGTATTTGACATTTTGCATGAAGGATGTATTATGAAAAATACATTTCGTTGTATTAAAATATTCTAGAAAGCCCGTTCCAGTTCTTTTCGAATTCATAGGTACTTGCGGCAGTACACTGAGTAAAGGTTCCCTCTAGGTAGGTATGAAGACCCTTAAAATTCATGAGCTTTTTTCTGAGGCAGGACTCAGGTGCACATCCATCATTATTTCAATATTTTATTGCTTCCTCCCTATGCTTTTTTTTTTTTAATTTTTACTTCTGAGTTGCTGTTTGCTCTTGAAATCTCTGAATCGTCAACCCAGTGCTGCTAAACGAGCTGTTTACCTGAATCGAAATTTTTGGCCATCTGGAATCCTCTTTTTATATTAAAACAAAAACACACAGGTTGGGTATAGGAATAACAACCCTGATTCCCCAGCCTGGACTACAGTGAGGCAGAAAAAGGCATACTGATGTGTATCAAAGGTGACTGAGAAAGGGTGTTGTCTGCATTAGTGATGGGGCTGTGATGACCACTTCCTCTGAGCTGCCTTCTCATCTCCAGTTAGCAGACGCATTTCTGTATGAATGCAGCAGCCACCGTCTTTGTTTCTTTGAGCAACTTCCTGGGGCAGGAATTTTCTTGTTCTGAAGGAATGTTCAAGCATTGGAACAGGCTGCTCAGTGTTGGAGTCACCATCCCCGGAGATGTTCAAGGAATGTGGAGGTGTGGTACTTGACTTGGTTAGTGGGTATGGTGGGGGGGGTTGCCAGTTGGACCAGATGATCTTAGAGATCTTTTCCAACCTGAGTGATTCTACACTTGTATGATTCTTCACCCCTTGCCAGTACCTCTACTCCTCACCAAGCAGAGGCACTCAGTCCACAAGACAGTAAGTATTTACCCTACGCTCACTGCTACTAGGATGGAAATAACATAAATCAGTTCTCGCCCAAGCAAATCCTTTGCTGAATCCTCTGCTTCTGAAGATTTTCATAATAAACATTCTTCCAAGGCCAATCTGAATTTGCTAAGGCAAAACCTTTCATTAGAGAGCTGAGCTGAAGGTCTGAGATAATAATAATAATTGGACACTATTTACAGCAAAAGGATGAGAAGGATTGCTATAGTCTTGTTGTCTCTGGTATGTTCTTCATTGCTTACTACCAGAACACAGCTGACAGGGGAAAAAATGACATTTTCCTGTAAGAGTCTATTTTGTGCTGCAGTGCAACCAATATATGCATTTTCCTAGTTAAAAGGGATTCTCTTTTTTTTTTTTCCCTTTAATACTCAGAAATGAAGGGGAAGGAGAACTGCATTAGAAATGATCTGTAGTTACAAGATACTACAACAACATCATTTTCTTCTAGTCTGAAGTTAAGGAGTCCGTCCCATCATTTATTTTTGGCCACATAGAAAGCTACCAGAAATAAAAAAAGTGAAGCTCAAAGAACCCCAGTACTCGATGGCAAAGTTACAGCCCCAGAAGATGCTTGCTTCTCTGCATAAATCAACAAAATACTCACATGTGTTCTTAAATGCTTCTTGTATTAGTACTTGTTATGATCACTTCCTTCAGCACTTCCTAATGCGTCAAGAAGGCACTTGTGTTAGCACTGGAAAAGGCCATCCATTGCACCAATTATATTGTTTTCAATAAACAGTTTCAACCCAGCTCTGGAAAGGTACAGACAACAGCAAGGAGATCCTCATGCACAAAACAAGTGCAGAAATGGCCTCTTGGATTTCTCCTTCTTACAGATGTGAAATGTCTCTCTCCGTGTGCTGCCTGGTGTGTCTGCACTTGGAAACACACAGCTCTGCATGTCCAGAGAGTCCCTGGAGCCACGCTTAAAACATGTCAGAAGCAGTTTCTTGTTAATCTGAATGCCTGTACCTGTAAAAAGGTTGTTGTCTTATTCAGATACACCAATCTGAGTGCCTTGCTTCCTACTCTTGTTCCCTATTTATTTTTCAGGTAACAAGGTGTGTATGACCTCGGTGCAAAAATTCTCACTTTAACAGAGTCTTCTGAGACAGCTGCTGAAACAGAGCTGAAATATTCGGATTGTATTTCTGGAGCTCTCTTCTTGTTGCTGTCATTTTCTGCACATCTCCCTCTCCTGCACACACCCCGACCCCCGCCCTGATCTCTCACAGTCTGTGCAATGCACTCCAGCTGAGTGCCCTCTTGGCCTATTCTCCTGCCATACATCACTTGTCTGGAACAAAACTCAGTCTCCAGCACAAAAGTAATAGAAAAGGGAGGCAGGAGTGAGAGACAAAGACTCTGAATGCCGCTATGAATCTTCCTCCTCCTGCCTGCACATAGCTCAAGCTGTAGCGTGTCCTCCTGACTGGTCTGGCAGTGGAGTAAGAAACTATACAGTAGTTTATCTCCCTCTGCTCATTCAATTGCAGGGTCAATTATTTCACTTGATCATGTGAAAGGATGCTTGCTGCTGAACTGCTGCTTCCCTTGCCACCAGGCTGCACAGGCAAAGAGAAAGCAAGTCTATGGAGTGGGTAAGGAGCAGCTCTGACCTGTATGTCCATCACTGTGGCAAGTCAGTGCTTAGGGAAAAGGAATGTATGCACCACAGGAAGAAGACTGTCAGCTGCTCACTTCCAGGCAAGAATGGGAAAATGACTCAGAGCCATGCTTTGCCTCTTGCATGGAGAGACATGCAGCGTGGTCTGATCCTGAGGGAGAGGTGGTACCACCTAGCTCTGCTGCAGCACCCTAAGCTCACTTTTCTGAGGGAAAAGAATCTCTTTATTCTACCTCGCAAAATTTCACAGATATTTAAGTTAATTCTGCATTTTCCCTTAGATACTGCCAGAAATGAAGAAGGTGACCTTGCCTCCAGTACAAACCTTTGGAGTGACATCCCCCATCCTGTTGCACAGAATAAAGGGCAACGTGCAACGTGAAGCTTACCTTCAGTCTCTACATTTCCATTATTTCTCCAGAAGAGACAGATTTTGTTCCAAAGAAAAATCTTCCAGTGACAGTCAGCGCAGAGGACACTTGACTGAGTGTCAAGCACACTGCACAGAAAGGCCTAAGAATGCATTAATAGAAAACTGTAGTGAGACATTTATATAGTTTTAGTGAAAAAAATCAACCTACACGGTGAGTTTTGGATGGGTCTATGGCTTTGTCTAATGCAAAGTCAGCTGCAGCTGTAGCCCACCTGATGCTATAGAGTTGCAGGAACCAATTTAAGGCTGAGCAGGACAGACAGAAGAACTGCAGCATCATTCCTTCCCTTCAGTTACTAAATAGTTCACAATGAAGAGTCGATGTCAATGGCCAAGGAGTGAAAATATTCAGTTTGTGATGCTATTTCACCTGGAGACAGTTGGCAGTTTCCTTTAACTCCCATTTGTGGGAGTGGGGAGGAAATCTGTGGCCTGATGGAGAAAGAAAACAGTTTCAAAACACTGTCCTGTTGAGCTGTGCACCAGAGACATGGAGTATTTCCCTAAGTTCATTCACTTTCACACTGCTTGTGACTACTCTTACTGGAAGGTGACAGTGCCATTGCAAATTTCCCTTGTTTGGTGTCCAAACAGACTCCATCTACGAGCAGCACATTTCTGCTGTTAAACATGCCAAGCAGTGCCTTTGGACAAGCAGTCTCAGCTGAGACTGAATATGTGCTAGTTGTCTAGCATGACTTAGTGACCAAGGCGAGTAACAGAGGTAGGTGCGATATTTGCTCACATGAGCAGCTCAAGTATAGGTGCAGGTTGTGACTGTGTCAGAAAGGCAGAAACAATGCAGTCCTTACACCCTAGCAAATGTGCTAACATTTTTTTTTACATGTAGCAGGCAGTAACAGCGATAGGAACACATCAGACATTAAAGACAAATGTCACTGAACTTGTATCTAATAGTATAGAGAGCACTAGTATTGGGATGGGGCATTGGGTCTCACTACTCTGAAAGGGGAAATACTAGATGGGAGGCAGCATTCATCACTTCTTTGTCTGCATATACCTGCCCTTTAGTACAGTTCCGCATGCAACAGGGATCTGGGAAGCTCTGCTACATCTCTGTAGTGAATGCATTTTCTTTTCCCATCTGCTACACTGATTTGTGAAAAACAAAAATCAAATCTCTAATCCATTGCCACTGTGTGAATAGAATCCTGCTCAGGGCATTAGCTCTGTCTGGTCAAGGAACACAACCTGCTGTTAAAACAAAAAGATGCCTCCAGCTTTGGGACAAAGGAGCAATGAAAGCTGAATGTCACCCATTTGTGTCATATGTGCTCTAAGACAAGGGACAGGCCCAGGGGAGTGGATGTAACTGAAATGTCACCCTCTGGTGTGTGCCAATCTGGGAGAGGATACAGTCATGAGAAAGTTTTGCTTTAAAACCTGCTCTGTTTAAATCCAAGTCTTCTTTTTTTTCCTTTTTCTCCCCCTTTTTTTTTTTTTTTTTTTTTTTTTTTTTTTTTTTTAAGCACAAGCAGTTCTGCAGTAGCTAAGAAGAAAGAAATTCTAACCTGCCCCTTACTATTTATAGTGAGTCTCCTGTGCATCTCTTTGTGTGCAACAGGGGTGTGTGGTTGTGAGGACACATAAGTGCCATACCTTCATGATTAATGACCCTTTCCCCTCCAGTTCTGCCGGAGCCGACACCGCAGGAAAGTTAAGCTCAGCCGTATAAAACCAGAATTCCCAACTGCTGTGATATTTAAGGGTTTCCCAAAGCCCCAGCTCTCAGACTCCAGTGGAGCAATAAGATTCTCACTGCCTTTCTTTCATGAATTTCCAGCATTATGACTTTAGAGATCCACAGGGAAGTAAGAGTCGTCCCTGGGAATCAATATAAAGGAAGTTCAGATGTGTTTTTTCCTTCTGAGGATCTTCCATCTGCAAAGCCAATTCCAGGGTCCTGATGCACTTAGTTTCATGATTTGGGAATACTTGGGTGGGAAGAGGTGGAATGATACTTGCACTGAGGAGAAGGTGCAAAATACCACAGTTTCCTCCAGTGGCACTCCTTGTTTTCTTCTGAGGGAGCTTTGTTGGTGTTGCAGCTGCTGGATGGCAGATGTGGATTTACTGGGGCAAAGCTCCCCCTTCCCCTCTCTGTCTGTGCAAGCTGGGGCTGTGTGGCTGCACAGATCTCCCATTAAATACATGGCAGCGGATGTGTTATGGGTGATGCCCATTTGTTTGCTGGCAGCCCTGCCTGCAGATGCAGTAATTAATCACTGTGTGACAGGGTGGCAGTGCCCCTCATTGACTTCGGGGTGATTAAGAAGGGCTTGCTTTCTCCCTGCCTTGACAAAGAAAAGCAGTGAGCTGAGAAGGGCTGCTTGCTTTGGAACTGCAAAAATCCTGCCTTTCCAATGTCTTGAATTTCAAATGCCCTTTTCCACACAGTAGTATCACCAAGCACTTTGCAAACTATCAAGCTAGGAATCAGGGAATGTACATCCTCTGCTCTTCTGTTCTTTTTTCACCTGCCACCCCCTCAAAGCTCTGTCCTGTGTATGCAGACACAAGCCCTGTGCGTTGTATGCGATCAGACACCAAACTGTTGGGGAGGCTGTGTGGGGTAGCAAATTTTTTTTTTTTTCTGGGAGATGAGCTGGGCCTGAATATTTGCAGCTCCCTAAGGTATTAAAAATACAGTTGCCACTGTGGGATTTTGGTATTTCCAAGAGCTAATCTAGTGCTGAAGGCGAAGAAGGACAGGAAACTGGTTTCTGTGGCATGCATTTAAAATCAGTTCCTTGAATGCCTCTGTTTGGGCAAATCTCCCACCCAGCTAAATGAGAGAATTTTCTGGATAAGAATGTTGGCATTTGGCTATAAGCTGCTATTAAGAGATAGAGTGGTTTTCACTCATGAATATGCATGTGGCTATACTGACATGTGCATACTATCAGCATACAACTTCTGCGGATCCCTTCCGTCAGTTTAATACTGGGGAACCGAGGCAGCTGGTCACCTCTCACCACCAGCACTGACCCAGGAGCTGTGTGAGCCCACCTGTGCCAGCTGCTATTATTCCTGTTCTATTTCACATGGCAAAGAAACATTTCTCTTTCTAGTGGTCACTTTCTTTTACCTGCTTGAATGGGAAATTTGAATGGCTTTTTCATTTTCTGTTCTTTCCAATATCTTAGCATAATTATTTATTAACATCATTATCATTACTAAAATAGGTAAAAAGAGAAGTGATCAGACAGATTCCACTGAGGGCTACTAAATATGATAGCAGTGAAGCAACTAACCTGCAGATGAAGTATAGAGTGGAGAACATCATTCTCTACCTGCCTTCCCAGTAATCACCTGTTGTTGAGGTTGGCTGTTAGAGGTGATCTGCCAGGCTGAGAGATGCACAAGTCCTGTGTGCAAAGGAGGTATTGGCTGGAAGCAGGTTGTCAGGAGACATGAAACGGTCCTGTTGGCTCAGCTCTTTGCCAGGCTCTCCATTTGTTCCTAAATCAAAAACAAATATGAAATGAGCTGAGTACTATACAGACCAATGGAGTGGAAAGAAACTAAAAAGCAAACCAAGTCTCACAGCGTGGCAGACAGGGCTATATATCTAAAGAAGAGCTGTAAGAAAACAGGGGACTGACTCTTTAGCAGTGTCTGTTGCGATGGGACTAGAACAAGGGGAAATGGTTTCAAACTAAAAGAAGTGAGATTTAGACTGGATATAAGGAAGAAGTGTTTTACAGTAAGGGTGGTGAGGCAGTGGCACAGGTTGCCCAGAGAGGTGGTACCTCAGCCCTGCAAACAGTCAAGGTCAGGCTGGAGGAGCTCTGAGCACTGATGGAGCTGTGGGTGTCCCTGATCAGTGCAAGGGAGTTGGACCAGATGGACTTTATATGTCTCTTCTAACTCAAACAATTCTACGATTCTATGATTATAAACATCAAGCATAAATCCGGGCTTATATCCAACATCAGTGTCACATGCTCACAACATCAGCGATCACACAACCAGTCTGTTCAAAGCAGCCATGTATAAAGTATAGATTCAAAGGCCTTCACCTAGGCAGGGGCCATGGGAATGATACATGCTATGCTTGTATTTTTTTGGAGGACTTGCAAACAGTAATATTTATTTAGTTTTAACCTTTCACTGACTAAATTTTGTTCTTTAAGCTTAGTCTATTTTATCTTTGATTTGTTTCTTAACTCTGATTTCATTTGGTATCCATAACTCTTGGCCTACTTTGTTTTGTTTAAGGTGTATTTCTTTCCTGCTTTCGTCCTTGTTTCACTGCTGCCAATGCATTGCTTAGAACCTGAGCTCAGCCTCGATGAAGACAAAAGAGACCAGCACTGCTCGTGCCCCAGGGTTCAACAGACATTTACAAAAGCTTCACACTGTTGGCTTTCAGTCCTCTTAGTGTTTAAGAAGATTTCAGGTTGTTCTCCAGTGAAAAAAGAAATAATGGAGACATCAAGATGTCCATAGCAGAACACACCTTGAAGAACAAACTCACTCTGTCACCTAATGAGGACTCCCTGCTCATAGGTGTAATTATGCTCTTAATGCTGGCAAATGCTCCAGGGCTCCAATCCTCTCCCAAAGGCTTTTTTTTTCTGCTCTTTTTTGCTCCATTCATTTCTCGAGAAGGTCCCTATTTCCCACTCTCCTGCCATCTCTGCACAAGAAGAAAGTATCACTCCTCCTCCGAAAGTGAACATCTGTTTCCAAATGACTTATTGCCTACCTGCAGTTTAACTGCTTTCTTAATTTGAACTGGTTGATCAGCTTTTCCAAACTCGAGAAAAAGAAGACTTTAAAAAAATATCTTAGAAAAAACCTGTTTATGGAACCGATTTCTCTCAGTTCTGATAGAGCACAGAGTATCCCAGGGTGAATTTCTCATGAGATGTTCTCCTGCTGTGAAATGCATGCTGCAGGCTGGAGATAGCACTTCCCAAAGAGGGAGGAATGAGCTCCAGGGACATTAAAACAGTAACAGGCAACTCTGATGCTGCTTAGAAAAAGTTCTTAGATTTATATTCTGATTCAGCAAGTACTATCTCAGTACTCTGATGAAGGCAGAGCATCCAGGTGGGATTTGGGGGTGATCTTGTTTGCTTGCTTGCCTGCTTTTTAAAATGAAATTTCATAGAGAATCATAAAACCTGTAAAAATGAAAAGAATGCACATTTTTTCTTGCCCTGAAAGTCTTGCGATCTGTAAGACGGGGAAATTCCAAATTCTTTTATCCTCACTCTTCTGACAACTTTCATGTGTATTAATATTTATATGACCAGTTGGAAGAATTACAGAATGTTTTGCACTCTGGTTCATGAGCAGTGTTTGGCACTGTGGGCTCTGCATTTCACATCCTCATCTGAGCAATGCAAGTTTTAACAGGCTGCTTCTGTGTCAAGTCTGCTCGATACCATTGCATGTGAGTACACCTCTCTCATCTTATTATAATATATTTTGACTCAGCAGCTTTCTTCCCTCATCCTGACATGATGATAACCACAACCCTTTGCACCATCATATGCCTGTTGGCGGGGCACTGGGCCATGCTCCACCATGACCCTTGGAAATTCCTCTTCATTTCTCCTTACGCTTTTCCTAATGTTCTTATTTATTTGCAGAGAATTATTTTTCTCTTCTCGCGATTTGTTCTTTGTATGCTCACCAGCTTATGTTTCTTCTCTCATTTTTCCTAAAATGTGCTTGATCATACATGGAAGTGGTACAAAGTCTAGGTATT
Organism: Tragopan temminckii; assembly: GCA_028571105.1. Classification (NCBI taxonomy): domain Eukaryota; kingdom Metazoa; phylum Chordata; class Aves; order Galliformes; family Phasianidae; genus Tragopan; species Tragopan temminckii. Next base: position 13,216,802 of record JAOWBP010004313.1, read on the forward strand.
TCTTCCAGCACCAGGTGTACAACTCTCTGAACATGGGAAGTTCACTGCTTCCTCATGAGCCTGTCTTTGCCTCAGAGCGATGCTCTGTTTGGTCCCACAAGTTTGCTGTCACTGCGTATCAAATGAACTCCTCCCTGGGGGCTCTCCCATAAATCTGTCACTCCAGATTGCCACCTGCTTGAATACTCCCTCATAGCACAGCAGGAGCCCTTCTTTCATGGCAAGGTTTAGATCCTAAACTTGGCTTTGTAAGAATCCAAATTTTTCAGATCCATAATGAGCCTACGACCACTCCTTGCTGTCCCCAGTGACACA
>JAOWBP010004313.1:13217216-13232987 GCA_028571105.1 Tragopan temminckii
ACTTGGCTTTGTAAGAATCCAAATTTTTCAGATCCATAATGAGCCTACGACCACTCCTTGCTGTCCCCAGTGACACATACACTCCTTCGTAGATGTCCACAAAAGGGAATATAAAACCCTGTAATACAACCCAGAATAGCACAGGAGGAGCAAGCCAAGAAGAGAGAACACACGCACCTCCTCACATCTGCTCTATTTCAAAATGTTTTCCTTTCGGAGCTTCCTCTTTTTCCCTCAGATCTACTATTTGCTGTAATAAGGCACTAATCCAATTCTCAGATGCTATGTCCAGGAGCAACTAAACATATTACCTTATAATAGTAAAAGTGAGATTTTGCTGAATGTGGATCAAAATCCTTTCTTAGTAATCATCTGGAGCTGAACACCTCATTTTCAAGTTTTTTGGTTAGCTCTATAGGCAGCAAAACTTGACTTTCAATTTTGTCCTTCAGAGATATCTGAAAAAGATTCATGAAAGTATAAATTCAGGTAAACCCTTCTGCTTTCAATTCATCTTAAAAAGCGTTTTTAGCTGATAGAAATTAGACCATCTCCTCAAGCAAAATAACCAAAGTATATCCCTTTTTCTGAGAGTGGCATAAAGTTTTCCTAAAATGCAAATGTCATCTAAAAAATGAAATCCTCCTCCCATGCACTCCTTAACAATGTTTATTTTTTTAAAAGGCATCCAAAAAAAAAAATTGGAAGACCAGATCTCATCTCACAGCGCTTCAGTGTTTTGCATCCTTATCTCATGTAATTGCTCAGATATCGAGCTTTCAGCAACACTTGAGAAAATGTGACCTTTTAATTTTCTGTTGTGATTACTGAATCAATCAGCTGGGATAACCTTAAATGAGAAGTCGTCGGGGTTTTTTTAGCAGGGCCCTCCTGCTGACTGGGAGTTATCAGCATCTTCCAACTGCTACGCCGTAGTTTTGGAAATGTTCTTTCTTTGGCAATTTCATCTGAACTTTTGGGGCTTTGCTGATGAAAAGATGACTCATTTACAAGCATCTTACAGGATAGCAGCAGTTCTGTTCTTAATCAGCTTTGAGCAAGGAGAGCCAGGGAAATTTTAAATACTGTGTTTTCATTATACTTTTAGGTTTTATTCATGAGATTCTTGTTGACCTTTCCAGCAAGCTACACAGCTACCATGTCAGAATTTCCAACAAACTGATCAAGATTTAGTAAAACTTTGATAACTCTTTCTCCAAACTAAATCCTATATGGCTTCAAGTGGGTTTGGAATGAAATGCAAGTGTTCTTTATTTCCTATGTGCACTTGCCTCCGCTAAAACAAAGCACTATTTAGGTAACATTTCCACTCTCTTTCCTACGATCTTTCTTCTCTTAAAGTCTGGGACATAGACATATTTCCCTGTTTAACAGACAAACTGGGAAATGCATCTGTTGTATTTATCTAGGCTGACCAGAGGCCTCTTGGCAGCTGGCAGATTAAAAGTTCTTCATCTGCACAGTGGGACCTGCACCGGGTGGTCTGGTCCACACTGTCCATATACTGCTGGTGTATATGGTGCCTTAATTGGATTTAATTCCTCCCCAGGGATTCTAGAAGGATCAGCTGCTTCTGATAAATGAAAAAAGATAACCAAAGCCAAATATCCCAGACTAACACTCTTCTTGGGCTGACCTTACCAGGCTTTTTATTTTTTATTTTTCCTCTCTGTAAGGAAATTAAATGGATCAGGGTGGCAGTAACAGTCATTGAAAGTGACAATTGATCTCCTGATGATCTGGAAAAGTTCTGCTAACGGTAATTTGTGTCTTGTGTCTGTGGGTACCGTACCAAAGTCACAGACCAGATTGACAACTGCTCTCTGGGAGTTTGCTGGAAATATTTCAAATATAAAGGATAGAACGAGTATGAAAGAATGCATTCCATTTAAATTCAAATTGGTACTTGCACAACCTTTATGAAATCGTCCCCCTTCAAAAAGAAGTGAGATGTTGTCTAATTATTTAAAATAATGCTAATATTAGTAGTGTCCAAGAAGGTTATATTCACAAAACAAAGCATTTATCCTTCTGATCCATCTATTTATCTGAAGAATACTGGAAAAGGCTGCCATGGCACCTACTTTACACGTGCATGCATATTGGCAATTCACCTATCAGCCCTGCTTCAGCAGGGAGCACACATCCTGTCCTTGCCTGTTGAAGAAATTCTGCCTCATGATTTCATTTGATGCTCCCAAGCTTCTCTAAAAGGGAAGAGAGAATAATCATTCCTTATTCACCTTTTCCTGCCAGCCAGCATTTTACGTAGGTTCATCACATCTTCCTCCAGTCAACTCTTCTCAGAGCAGAAGACTTCTAGTCTATTTAATCTCCCCGAGTAAAGGAACCATCTTCTGTCTTCAACCGCCTTTGTTGCCCTTCTCTGCATTTTCACTAGTTTTTCTATCTCACTTTCATACACGCTGACCTGCAATTCATGCAGCATGTAAGTAAGAGGAGGACAAATCTTGGTCTCCTTCGGTGGCACAGCACTGCTTTCCCTGCTGCTCTTGGTTGTTTTAATACCTTACATTCTATTTACCTTTTCAGACTGCCGCAGGGCAATGAACAGATGTTTTTGTTAAGCAATCTGCAGCAACTCTATGATCTCTTTGCAGAATGATAATGGCTAATTTAGAGCTTATCACTGTATATGTGTATTTAGAGTTGTTTTCCCTGTGTGCATTACTTTGCATTTATCAACACTGAATTTAATCTGCCAGTTTATTGCTCCCTCGGAATCCTAAGATCAGTTTTGCTTTTTACTACCCTGAATAATTTCGTATCATCAGCAAAACTCAAGATCCTCCTTAGGGCTAATATTATTTAATATTTTCATTAATATCTGCAAACAAAGTTTCAGTTTGCAAATTTAATTTGCTAGTAGCACAAAGTTTAGAAACTTTCTTCATAGAGGAAGATGCTCAGCAAATTAAGAACTAGGTGACTTTGGGCACTGGCATAACTGAAAAGAAATAAGTGTAATAGCATAAACTGCAGAGCAGCTCTTATTTGTTGCAATATATGAATGCGTTACATGTATTTAAGAGTATATAACAAGAGTTCCTGTTGTCCTGTGTGAGTTCAGCAGAGGTGAAAAATGACCTGAAACGTGAATCAGACTGCAAGTGGACTCTGAGCCACTGCTGCTATGCAGCTATAGAAAATCCATACCTAATCTTTGGAGATAGCAGTACATGTGTATCCGGCAGCGATAAAGTGTCAGTATTATTGTATGAGGTGCTGGATTCCTACCTCTGCTCACTCAGATTCAATGAAGAGTCATTCAAGTTGGAGATGTGCAGGTCAGATAGCTTGTGGACTGGGAAATTTGTCTACTAGAAGTAATTCAAAGAGGAAAAGTGATTTCCCTTTGTGAATGAACTGAGGAAGAGAACTCTGTAAGCCACTGGCATGGGAACAAAGCAGCACAAATAGATCATGAATAGATTTTAACTGGAAATTAATTGGAGCTTTTTAACTATCAAATGGATGAGAAGCAATTTTAAAATAGAACTTGAGGTCCTTGTGAAGGAGTTACATTACATGATTATACTGTACAGCAGCAGGCGGGCTTTGCTGGCTAGGAAACCATTGTCACAGCAGTGATGGATTCTTCTCCTTTAGCATCATGCCAGCAATGTTTCATCTCTTTATCACTACAGGAAGATGACTCAAAGGTGTCCTCTTACTGCTACAAACTCCACTGACTCCAGCAAGCAGCAGATGATACGTCCTGCTCTCAAGGAAGCGCTGAGTAATGCTGCCATGAAACTCACAGCCATGATGTCAGCAGCCGGCAACTAATTAGGGCAGGATGACTTTCAAGAAGCTATTTCTCATTAACATTTCTGCATACAGATGTAGACTTAAACAGCACTACTGAGTGCTGTAGCCCTCTAAGACAGAACGCCCACTAAACACAAACAGCTATCCTTACAGGCTATTTGAAGGCCTTGTAGAGTATGGTACCATTTCAAGCCCTGTACACATTTTTAGACCTCATTTCTGAGCTATGTCTTCCCACAGAAGCAGCCCGTTTATGCCAGCCAGAGAACTAAAAGTTTTATCTTCTGGACACGTGACAATTAGGAACAAAAGTCAACTATTTTGTTTTGAAAACATACATATTCCTCTAACTCTTCAGCCCACAATTGTTCTATTCCTTTTGAGACTTGCTATTATAGAGAATAAAATCACTACTGTTTGATCCCACTATCTTCTATTTATATTTTACTTTATTTATTTATAACGCAGAGCCCCTTCATTTGCATTGACCGATTTCTTGCCTTTCCATGTGGCAAAAGCAGAGGAAATACAGAGTATGCTAGTATAATGACAAAAACATTTGAGAGCTCTGATTATAAAATACTCCAGGGGAAAGCATGCTTGGAAGAAGAGTGGTGGCAATGCAGAGACCATAATATATTCAAAACAAAATCTATTGCACATTTTTTTCTTTTACCTTTCGTTGATATGAAGGGTTCTATTGCTTTCTACCAGCTGACATGAAGAAGGCAAAGTCTACTTGAAATCATATTTCCACTAAAACAATTCTTAGGTCTTCTTACCTTAGATGTAACCATTAGTATGATTCTAGTTCAAATAGGCTGTACTGGGGAGTAAAATAGGAAGTAGCACAGGTTTTTATTTTGTTTTGGGTTTTTTGTTTGTTTGTTTTGCTCTGTTTCTGTTTCACAGCGTGTTGAACACAGGGCCTTCATCAGAGCCTTCGAGCCCCAGGGCTTACTAAGATAACATTACTTTGTTGTCTAGCTATGCATATAAACCATTCACGTGCTCAGTTCCCATGTTCTGCCGACAGTACGGATAATAGAGTGGTGTTTTTTCAACTGAGTTCATGTACAACCTGAGGCAGAGATTAGAGTAGGGTGTCTTTGTCCTCCTACTGTAAATCTTCTAGCAGAAGTTGCTGCCACATTTCACATTCCATTTATTTTCATAACTGTTCATGGGAGATTACGAAGTGAACAATAAATGTTTCAATTAAATACACAGATTGTTATCTAGGTCAATAAATTGCTTTCAAGCTTTGGTAATGTCTGCTGGTGATGTAACAAACCTGCAACCACTATTGTATATGCTTTGGATATACATTATTGTTTATTAACTGTCTATAAACCATTTGCTGATAAGTTACTGCTAAAATAAAACGTGCTGAGATTTCTTTCAATTGCAAGTACCTGATACTGGTAACACCTTTGCAAAACAGTAGTTTTGCACTACTGAATGTTGCAAGTGAATCAGAAAGAAAATGGCTGTGCAGTATCTTAGACTAGTAAGAGAGTAATAGACATTTGTATTAATCTAACAAATCTTTATTGGAGCTAAGGTGGAATAAAGAACTTGTTCCATTATCTGCGAAGAGGATAAGCACCAGAGGACAACAATTCATCACACCTATCTTAGCACAGGATTAATTTTCCTCTGTACTGAATATAAATTGCCCTGAAAAAAAAATAATTTTGACAGAACTGGATATGCACACCATATCTGGCCAGAACATTGGCTGACTGATGGTAAACAATGGGTAACGATAAATTGTTGAGGCATCAAATTGTCAGTTGTAGCTAAAAAAGATAGCAGAAGAATCTGTCTTAAGCCTGTTCTTATTTAACATCACCTTTAGTGATCGGGAAGAAGGCATGAGAAGCATATTAGTTAAATAGGCAGATGGTGCTGCTTTGGAAGTCAATCAAACTTTAGAGATGACAGAAATATCGCAAAAGATCTGTAGAAGTCAGAAAAAGAGATGAGGGACAAAAACAGAAACATTTTGAGTTAATGGAGATTAAAGTACTGAGGGAAAAATATGCCAGAACGCTGACAGCGTAATGGACACGCTGATGGAAAAGGAGCAGGGACAGCAAGAAGAAATGGCTTCAAAACAGTACAGCTTTCTCCAGCTAATGATGTCGAGGCATCTGTGACCATAAAAAATGTAAGTAATATACTCTGCTACGTACATTTTCCCTACAAAATATCATTGTCATCACCACCTTGTAAGCATATTTTGTATTTCTCTCAATCCTGGATGAAGAGTTAAGGCAGTCTGTTGTATTTGCTGCCAAAACGGTCAGCCAGGGCCAGCCTGCAGCCCCACTGCCAGCACTAATTATTGGCACACCTCCACCTCTACCCCCGCTTGGTAAAAGCAAAGAGTTACCTTTGACTCAGATGTCTGTGCATACCCATATAGAGAGCATCTGTCCTTGCACCTCAGCGAGCGCACAGCTCACCAGAGATGCTGGTGGGTAAATAAAGCACCCGCCAATACTCTCATTCTTTATGAGCAGAGATTTAAATCTCCACAGCTGAAAGGAATGCTAATTAACAATCTCAGCCCTTGCAGCTAAAGTCATGGGAGTAGCTAACGGACATCCTGACAATCTCTGCACCTATCATTTTTCTAGTCGTATCAGTCTATTTGTCAGAGTAAGTCACAAATACTGTCCCCAGTGCATACACTCTCTTCTTGGCTACTTCTCTCCTTGTGTTTCTCACTTGTTCAATGCACAGATATGACACAATGGAAGAAAAAAGGCGTCAACATCAAATGCCCATCCCACAGAGCACTGAAGAAAATGTGTAGGATCCTTGCTGTGTTCACCTGAGAAGGAGGAAACCTTAAAACAGGCAGACTCACGGGATGGGAACCCAACACAGATATGTTCCAACAGTACTTTGAGAGTGTCTGTGACACAGACACTGTTGTCCAGTTAACCAGAGTTATTTATTTCAGATAAAAAGGGTTGACAGTAATGAAGAGACCTTTTAAAGTCAGCCCCATGAGCTCTGCAGCGAGCAGGGAAGAAGCTAGCAAAGTGATTGCAATAACTATGCAAGGAATGAGTAATAGATGGATGTAACGGTGGTACAACACTGACAGTGGAAAAATACCAAAGATATCAGAAGTGCTAGAAAGTTTCCTGTGTGCTTCCTTAAGCGTATATATTGCCTGGTTCCAAATCTTTTTGTGTTTGGGAACAAATACAGTCATTCTTATAGGAGGCAGCACTAAAACTCACTCTCCTATTCCCAACTGAAAAACAAAAGGTTCAAATGTTTCCCATTAATGGCATCTACACAAGAAAAAAAAAAATGAAAGAAAGTTTGTGAAGTCTCCCAATGGAGCACCAATTGCATTTAGCTATGGGAAAGCTAAAGAAAACACATAACAAATATAAATAAATACAAATCAAATTCTTAATCAGGGAGTTGATACAGCATTTTCCATCCCCTGCAATCAACTCTAATTGCTTCACCTGGAGCTGAAATGTCATCTCTCCAGAGAGGAGGAGGACTGCTGCTTTTTCAGTAGATGATAATGTCTTTGATAACATATGGTTCAGGAAGTCACGTTGGATTTTTTAGTTTTCTTGAAAGGCATATTAGAGAATTTTCAGGCTGATAAGTGGTCCATAGTAACTGGCCTTGAATGCTGAAAAAACGTTTTAAAAGGTGCATGAAAAGCAAATTGAGAGCTAACTACAAATGCTTTTCATTATCATGACAAAAGCTATGTCCTGTTCTCCTGGAATTTGCCTGAACTACCACCTGTCTCATTAAGTCTGGCATCAGAATAAACTGTGTATTGTTACGGACAATCTGTGGTTCTACTAGCTGTGAGAGAAGGAGAAAAAATACTTCCACCATCCAAATACCCTATGAAACCCTATTACACATTAAGTGCTGTTAGAATATTGTATGCACATCTTTGCAAATGGAAATCCTAGAATATTTTCCATTATCTGCAACGCATACTTCTTTGGTCTGAGTCAAATCCCACTGCTTGAAAGCATTTATTTTAGTTTCACTGCTGTCATCAGTGTCCTACATATGACTCACATCATGATGATCAGGATGGACAGACTTCTCAAAGACGGTGGTGCAGAGAGTCTCCACTGACTCTGGCAAGAAAGCAATGAAGCATGATCGGAGAAGTACCTCTAGCACAAAAGAAAGAAGATCATATATGGGAAGACAAAATCCCCATGCATAGGGACATCAGTCACTATCTCAGCAGAGTAAATAGGTTCTGTACCCACACTCTACTTCTGACAGCCTCTCAGTGCAGATATAACCAATAATAGCTCTGATAGCAGCATCACTAAGATGGAAAGGTGTGTGTGAGGAAAAGACATGCACATTTTTGCGATGCAGGGCTAATTTAGTAACTTAACTTTTGTCAAACTGTTTGACTAAATGCAAATAGCAATCTTGATGTCAAATGTAGCTCACTAAATAATAATCAGTATGGTCATCAAGCATGGAAAAATCAACTTAAACGAATGGTGTGACTGTCTACTTGGTGAGCTTTTGCTTGTGGCTCAACATTCAGTAATTCAGCAAAACTGTAGTTTTTTCAAATTGTTTTTCCTTGATGCTAATTCCAAAAATAATGTACTGGCACATTATATACATATAAATGCATGCTCTTAATTTCATTTGGATGGAGTCTGTCCCATACCTAGAAAGACTTATATGAATTCATATGAATTGTACATATGCAAACTACAATTTACAGTGCATTTCTGCAGAACTGTCTCAGGCTGTCTTGTGTGGAGCAGAATCCTGGCATAAGCAAAATGGCAAAATCGAACTGAAACAAACATTTCCTCAATGAGTCAAACTGCTGCTAGTGGAAGTCTGTGCATTCACAGGTAAAATAGAGAATAAATAATGACAGATCATAGATGGGCTCTGCCACTTGCAGGAGAACAGGTAGCAAAGAGATTGAATCTTAAAGCCATTATTTAGAAATACCTCAGGACAGCCTGCCTAGAGGTGTTCAGGATGACAGAAATAAGCAACCTGGATACACGCTCTGTTTCCTAATGAGGAATTTAGTGGAGCTATTATATGGTGTTAGAGAATACTGCAAAAAAGCAACTCCAGGGTAGGAAGTAGCACTCCTTTTGCACCCAGGGCAGTAGCAGTGATGGTCAGAGCAACAACCACAATCCCAAATGCACAGAAGGAATCAGTTACCACTGCCCTCACTCACTGCCTGTGCAGGGCACATCAATGGTTGAATGAAGCCCACAGAATTGATGCGTTTTCTTTCTTTGTGGTCCTTGTGACCTTCCATTTTAAGCTAGCTTTTTTTTTTGTTCACACTTCTCTACCAAATCATTCCGTCAGCAAAGGCAATGCTTCCTTCTTCCAGGCCAGATTGTAAGAATTGTATAACCTTCATGAAGGAACGTAGGAAGCCTGGTTTATTATGGACACGTGTCTTCTATATTCTCTAATGTCTAAGAAGATGTAAATGCCAAATTAAACATTTTCTTACATCGTTGTCTCTTGTAGATTGTTTGATGTCTGGTAGGAGTTGAAACGGCAGTTTCACTCTGCTAATAGCATCTCTTCACTGTCGCTGACAAGCTACTTTCAAAAGACTTGTAAAAACTTGATATATTTAAGAATTTTCCCAGCTGTCAAATTTGGTTTAAGCTGGACAGCAAGATCAAAAGTCATTAAGGGAGGAGAGGCTTAGATAGGAACAGACATGCATACATACACAAACCACTGTGCAAGATAAAATCCATGGAGCCTCTGTTAGAACAAAAACACTTTGACGTGTTTCAGATGACTGTAGGTTTGCTGGCCTGAATGAGGAGTAAGGAATGGGAACAGATGAATACTACATAAATAAAGATCCAATTCTCATATGTTTGTGAAGATCAAAGAAACAAAAAAAATGAATACAGTGACATAATTGTCAAAGAATTTAATGATCATAGAGCTGTCTCACAAACAAGAAAATGTACACAGATAAGGCACTAGTCTAAATCTAAATCATTCTCACACTGTCAGATATCATTTAAAGCTTGCAAAAGACTCCACCTCCTCTATTAATCATTTTGTTTACAGGCTGCTGTTGATTTTGTCAATAACATCTTATGAGGACAAGTTATTGGCTGAGAGACAAGGCACTAAAATGGACAAGAGAAACCTATTTTTTTCTGATTTTCTCTAAATTTAAGAGTACAGCCAGACATCAAACTATCCATCAACATACTGCTCAAGATCATTAGCATGCACATATTTCTTTCATTGCATTAGGATGCATCAAACAAAGACGACATAAAATGAAGGGGACTTCTCTATAATTGGTCACTATATTGTACTCCTACATTGAATATGATTTCACAGGGTGGAAACAGTTGCAATCTGAAAGTAGGAACAAGATCCAGACCTTTACTCGCCTACAGATAGAAAGCTATTAGTAATAATTGCTAATTACAGCTCAGTAAGCCTAATGGATAATCAATCATTCTGTGCAAGATGGAAAAGTACATTGTACATTAATAAAGTAACATAACTTCACCATTCTGCTTTTGCCACACAGCTTGCTTTGATCTCTGCTAAATTGGATCATTACCTTGTTAAACTGAAACCAACTAATTTTCCCAACTGTCTTTTATGAACAGAAAGAAAATCATCCTGCTGCCATGGAGAACTATGAATGTGTGGCAGGGAGAATCACAAAACAGATGCTCCTGGAAGCTATGCTAAGGCACGTGGAAGAGAGGAATGTGACATGGCATAACCAGCACGGCTTCTGCAAGAGCAAGTCCTCTCTGGCCAACATGCTGGCCTTCTGTTTCGGCATAACTGCATCAATGTACAAAGGAAGAGCTATTGATGACATCTAACTGACCTCAGAAAGGCCTTTAAACACAACATCTCTCCAAATTGGAAAGATATCCATTTGATGGGTAAACTGATGGATGAGGATCGGCTGCAAGATTGTACCCAGAACATGGTGGTCAATGGCTCTATGTCCAGATGTAGATCAGCAACAAATGGTGTCCCTCCGGAGTTGTACTGGGATTGATGCACTTTAATATCTTCATCAATGGCATCGACAGCAGGATTGAGTGCAACCTCAGCAAGTTTGCAGAGTGTGTGATGTGGTCGACACACTTGGGGGACAGGAGACCTAGACAGGTTTGAGCAGCGGGCCCAGGAGAACCTGATAGGCTTCAACAAATCCTTATTTCATCAGGGAATGACTTATGCTAGGAATCCTTCAGAATATCGTGCTTCAGGCAGGCTTCTTTACAGAAAAAAACTGAAAGGAGGTTTGCCACCTTGCTGAATACTCCCTGGCTCCTGCATCCTTGCAGAGCTGTTGTTTCCATGACCTGAGTTTTGAACAAAAGTAGTACTGAAGAAGCAGCTCTTCTTCCAAGGAAATAAATGGGATCTAGCGGGGTTTTGAAATAGAAAATTTCCCAGTTGTCATACAAAACCAGCTTTCAAACAGCATGAGTGGGTCAGAGGGAGAACATCTTCTCTAATTTAAGCAGAGAAAAGAAAATCAATTTCTTTTTCTCTATACCCACAGAGCCTGCCCTCTCACCTCTTAAGAACTTGGCTCAGTCTTCACTCCTGGGGGAGGCAGAACTTGTTTTACTGTATTTACTCACACCCATGTTGAGCCAACCATTTAGAAACACTGTGCCTCATTGCCTGGATATATTCTTCCTTTAGAATAATAAACCTCCACTGGAAAAAGCTGGGCTTGTGCGATGTATTTCAGATTACTGCAGCTTGTTGGACAGCAGCTTGCTGACTGTGTTCCCCAGAGTTCGAAGCGTCTCAGAATCTGTCTCCAGTGTTGTACTGGCTGGCCAGGAAATGTTAGATGCTCTGCTAAGTATGACAAGAGTTCTCTACAGAGCTGCTGGGGAGAAGCTGCACAGCTGACAGCAAAACCACTCAGACCACTTCAGAGGCTTTGCAAACAGCAGGGGAGAGCAGCCCATGTCTTCTGCTCACTGCCTGGAACAGATTAATTCACAAAACTTTCCCTGGCTTGCATTTTACCTGCATAGCGGCTGCTGTGAACCTAAACCCACAGGACGGCATTCAGCATGTAATAGTGCTCTTTGCAGGGCACTGGGAACCCCAGTGATCAATCCCTGTGGAAGGAGGTTACATCTGGTTCCTTAAGACAGAGCAGGTGCATCCCCAGTTCCTCATTTTAGACTTGTTTTTACCCAGGGAACTGAGCTGCCAGTGTACCAGGTCATTTACCACCCTAGGGACTCCAGGAGGATGATTTACCTTTGTAACATTGCCAGATCTTTAAATGAGCAGGAAGAAATTGCTTTCTAAGAGCACCCTAGCTGAAGTCATCTTCCATAACTGTATCTTCTCCAAGTAGATGTGTCTGTCCCAGGAGGAAAAGCAGCAAGTCAAGGCTACTCAGGGGGCCAACTGAGCTCTCAGCAATTTTTACAGCCAACAATGCCCTGTGCCCTTAGCTTTTTCTAGTCTCTTCCCTTTTTGAGCTGCATGATGACATCTACACTTCACTGTTAATTGGATCATTCATCAAAAACAATCAAGACAAATTGATGGCAAACCAATGGAGCCAAGGAAATAGTTGTCCTTTCGCATTCTCATACTCTGTATCCTGTGAGGTTCCTGATGCTGGGTCCCACCGGCCCTTGCTACTGCATCTTCTACTGCTTTCCAGGAGCTCTGGGACATTTGTGTTTACCCCTAGCAGTCACTCTGGTAGAATGAAGTCAGAGTCCCCAGCATTGTCTTCAGCAACCCTGGCTTACAGGAGCCATTTTAGAATGAACTGCAAATACAAAGACTTTTCTTCTGCTGAGAAAAGCTCGTGCACTATGCATTTGAAGGCAGCTGTATTCAAAGCACAGAGTTAGTGGCTAAATTTTATACACAGATTCATTCTGTTGGGCAAACCTCTGTTTTGGTTCAGTGCATTCAAAGCATATCCTTCCAAGGGGCCTCTAAGTGGATCCTGTGTATTTACTTCGGATTCGATAAAGGTAACTTAAGCAGCTATCTCCATTGCATTGTGATATACAAGGTAATAAAGAGCTGAAACAATTGATTAAATGCCATAGCAAAGCCATTTATAGAGCACATACCACAAAGAAGGAGAGACACATCCTATTACCAAGCATGCTCTACAAGTGGCTTCTTTTCAGCACTTTCTCCAAACATAAGACAACAGTCAGGTAAAAGAAACGACCCCCTCTGCTCAGAGGGAAGTCTTTGGAAACTGGTACTGCTGGAAAGTAATCAGAGGGACAGCACAAAGCATCCATAAGAATGAAAGAGAAAGCAGTTTCCTCCTGGGGGGCTTTTGAGCTTTGTAAAGCAACTTCTGAATCTCATCGCAGCTGGAGCCTGGCCTGAATGTCCCAAAAAAGGTTTCAGGACAGGGGGAGGAAAGCAGATCCATGGTTGAATTGTGTCTCTGGATATTCATATCTTTGAAGTCAAAGCCATAAGCACCTGAAAAAAATGTTGGCTCCCCTGTTTTGTTCATAACCTTTTATTCCTGTTATGCCATTGAAACTCCATAAAGAGTTCAGAGGACAAAGCCCTGAAACCAAGGGTGATTTCAGGTAACACCACGCTCCAATGACAGATTGGAGACAAGTCCTTAAATGAACCATTAAATAAAGTGAATCTGCCTTCTCCAGCTTTAAAAACTCATCCAGCTTTCATGCCCTATCATTCTTCTCTTATTAACCAAGTCCAAGGACACAATCTATCACAATCTGTATCTTCTATTTCTAGAAAAAACAGATTCTAAGGGGCCATGGCACCAGGAGCACGTAGCCCCATAGCTGCTACCACACCTCATTTCTAGGAGCACATGGCTCACGCTGGTAGTACTCCAGGAGATGACAACAGCCCCCTCAAACTCAAGCTCCACCTTCTCTTTTAGCCTGACTTCAGGAAACAAGTTCTCATTCCTTGCTTTAGCAATTCAGCATCACATAATAATTCCCTTTTCCCATCTCTGCAAATACAAGTTAGCATTCTGGCTACAGGAGAACGAGGAGCCTATCAGCAGCACAGAGACACAGCAAAGACACAGAGATACTGAGCTCTGTTTTTATTAGCAGTAGAGTGGGTGAGTTTGTGGGTGGGTAAGAGATCAAGTATAAATGATGGAGAAAGCTGAAAACAAACTCATTTTGACCGCTTCTCAGAGTTCTCTGATCTGAAAGGGCAAAGGCTGAAAATTGTTTTGCAGCAGGTTAAAAACAAAATTTTTCTTCAACCAGTAGTTCTTTCTATGTATTAATATTATTTTTCATCTGCCCAGTATCCCACCTAAAGCCAATGTGCGTTTCTGGGCTCAGCAAGCAAAACAGAATGAAAAAGCCTCATCGTAATTCAGGAAAAGTTAGTTTTCGCAAACAACAACAAAAAACCATGTTGGTTTTCATTTTTGTTTGTTCATAAAAATTTTGGAAAGAGGAAAGGACCAAAAAAGAAACGTAATTTAAAATAAGAACAACACAAGGAACTTGTTTTTGCAATTTCCTCCTTTCAGCCTCTTTTACTTACTAAAAAAAAAAAAGAGAGGAGAAAAAGTAGAAAATAGGGAGAATCTCACACCTCCAAATGTCCATAAAACATTAATAAAAGTGTTAGGCAAATGAAAACACACTTTTAAAAACATAACTGTGAACCAAAATGAAAACCCAGAGCTGCTCCTTTTGGAGAGCGGGTAGAATTCTGCTCTTTCCAGGCTCAGCCTGGGCAAAATACTTAATCAGCATATAAAAGATAGAAAGACTGGATTGCATCTTGCTCCTACGTTCTTCCTTGAGGCACGGACAGTCTTTTCACATCTCAGGCCAAAACGATCTGCTGCATCAATTTATAAGTACCTATCCCAATATTCATCCAGGGGTGAAGAGCAAAGTGAGAGGACAGTTCCATCCTGTTTTGGTATAAGAGTCATTAAAGCCTTAATTCTGCATGCTGCCAACTGATTTCCTGTTGTGAGCACCCCTGTGGGAAATCAGTAGCTACTTCATAGGTTACTTGGTTCATTCTTAGGTGTTTCAATCACATCCTGACAAAATTCTCATATGCTGTACATTTATACTGGAGTATATTCTACGTAGATCGGTCTGTTAAATATAGGAGATATTGACTTCAAGCCTGCATGCCACTCCAAAAAATGGCAGGGACCTTCTTGATAGGGAACCAACAAGACAACAGCATCTTCCTGGCCAGTTTTGCCTCATCTGCCTTCTTCTTGAAAGTAGAAGAGGGGAAGAAGTGAAACTTTTGTCATGAGAAAAGACCTTTCCTTATTTTCTTTGAAAGAGTTTTCTTGTCCAAGTGAAGAAAACAACAATAATGCTTGAAATCAGTGATTGCTTGGCTCAAGTTCAAACACCTGACTATTTCAAAATTATTTTTGCTAGGAGCTTATTTTTTTAAAAGAACCAGTGAAGGGTTTTTAGTTTTTTTTCCAATGGAAATTTTCTTGTCAATTCCTGCATTTGCAACTGTTACCTTAGCTAATTTTGTTGCTTCCTCCATCCTCCTGATTTTGTGGGTTGCAAATGATAGCAAATGTTACTCAGCAATGCTGTGTTTTAGGTGCTGAAGCTCAGAGCATTAGACAACTATGTAAGAACCAAAGAGTAGACATATGACTCCCTCTTGTGAGTTATGGTCTGGAAAAGAGATTGCTTAATAGTCCAGCAAAAGAATACATAAACTTCTCCCTTCAGGAGAAGCACTAAAGGATGCTAGCTGTGTTTTGCTTGTATTTTGTGATCTAATCAGAAGCCTATCCATTATCAGATAAAAAGCCTATTCAGTAATGTATTTATTGGGTTATTTTGAAGTAAAAAGAACAGAATGAATCATCCCATCAGCTTAAAGTCCAAAAAGTGGAGTAATGTCACTTCTGCCTTA
>JAOWBP010004313.1:13239729-13260687 GCA_028571105.1 Tragopan temminckii
AAGATTTAATCCTTTGAGCTGCAGTGTGGAGGTGTCTCTACACTCTAAGGTAGAGACGATGATTCTTGTACAGGTGACTGCGATAGGGTCAGATCTCCTAGACCACTGATGTATAGATGTTATTTTGCTTAGGGTTTTTTTTTTTTTTTTGCACTCCTCTCACAGTAAACTTTCTCAAAGTTTTGGGAAAAGTAGTGTTTTGTAAAGGAGAAAGTGAACTACATACTAAACAAGAGCCATTACATCATCTCCCACATTTTGTAGGATTAAATAGGAGCTCATTAAAAGTAGGGGCAAAAGGTTTCTGTAAAATTTCATCTCTAGGAAAGCAGAACAATGTATTGCTCTTCTAGCCAGTCAATATTTCTTAAACATTGTTTCTACATTTGTTACCAAAATACCATTCTCTGTCTCTTGCTGGAGCCTAAGGGAGAGATGGGAGATCTGTAGAACTGGCAAACACACATTTTCAAAAGACCTCAGCAGTTTGTTATTAATCTTTTCTTTTTGCTAAATGCCTTATTTTACCCCATCTGCCGCATCTAAAACACTCCTGCCTGACTGACCTACCTTTGAATCCACAATTTTTTCCAACCTGTGCTGCAAGTATCTCACAATGCTGCCAAAAACATTCTAGCTAGTATGAGGAAGGGTGAACTGGGAAACAAACACCTAAGAGCAATCATAATTCCCTCCCAGCTTCTTCTGTTCTCTGGGAGAAGATGGCTGCTTTGCATGAGCTGGCAGCTGTAGAACAGCTGCACTACCCTGATACCATTTAGCAATGGATGTTACTGGGGAAAAAAGGCATTTCTGCCTCAGCAAGAGGAAGAAATCTTGCAGATGGCATTTAATTTTCTTCCAGCCTGGGACAAAACAGTTCTGTGAAAAGAGCTATTGGCACAAAAACCACAAGGAATTCAGCGTGGAAAGACCAGAAACCTTATCCTTGAATGACTGCAGCACATTCTTAGTTAAAACTGTGATAATGAAACAAGATAGGATGATAATTTTCACAAATGTATGCTGTCCTCATAAACTCAAAACTTTTAATTCATTTTGAAAGAATTTGAGTGCCCGCTTAGGGTAATTATCTTTAACTCAAATCTTGGAGTCAGTGAATGAACAGAAGTGAAACAACACCTTATCTTTTCCACACCCAGGAAAATAAATGCATCAGAGGCTTTGGGAATGCTTGTTTTGTGACTACAAACATAGTGAACATCTCACTGTTCTACCAGTTTTCAATTCAGAGGGAAAGAAGTACAGGAGGTAACAGCTCTTTACACATTCCCTCCCCTGACACTCATCTCAGCACTGAGCCCTACTTATTCTGTGACTACATCTCCATAGGAAGGCACATGCTCTATGTCTTTTAATCTATTTTATAGCTACTGCTGTTCTTATTTAGCTTTACACCTCTTCATCCCAGCAAGCTTGAAGCATCAAAGAAGGCCAGCGTGGTCTACCAGTACAGAAGCAGAAATACTGAAAAACACTGAGGGGTTTCTGGGTGAAAGTGGTTTTTGCCTATCAGCCAGCAAGTTGACTGGAACTGGGACAGATCCCATTACATATCTGGCTTATAGGTCACATAAAATTCAAGAGTTCTACTTGGTGGTACCAACTCTCTCTATAAAAGCCATATAAATACATCACACCTCACCAGTATTCCAAGGAGGCAGATTAAATAAGGTGGCTTTAAAATGACATATTTTACAGTTTATCTTGTTGTTTCTGCCCTATTCGTCACATCACCATACAACAAAACAACATGCAAATTACAAAGGAAAAAAACAACGCACAGAGCCTTGGGGGCCCTACAATCTGGATATGTCAGAGTGAATTCTTGCCCACATCACACCTTCATTTGGGCTGGAGCAGCGTGTTTGCATGAGGTAATAAATCTCTGCTATCCCTCCTTCCACTCTCTATTTTTTATTGTGATAAACTGAAATTAAATGGGATGCAAAAAAATGTGATTATGTCTGCAGGTTGAAGGTCCATCCCAGCTCTCCCTTCTGCCACCACAAACAGAAGCCACAGGCTAGTTACATGCATTAGGAGAAGCAAGCAAACCATTTGCTGCTTCCAAACCTCTCACAGTGAAAGCCACTGGAGTAACATAACTGCTCCATTATCCTCCTGACTACTTGCCTAATGTGCTTTGTCTGGGAAAAGGAGATTTCCCGAGAGCAAGAGACAGGGCATCAGTAACTCCCACCAGCCTCAGATGAGATTCACAGAAATAAATTATAGTCATTTCTAGGGAGAAAATGCCAGGCAAATGCATAGCATCATCATTCTGGTAGACCAAGCAGTCCACCGGGCACAGCTCCTTAGAATTCTCATGCTTCTGTACTCAACATTATCACACTCTTCTCTGCATTCCTCATTTTACATTTTCCCTGGTTCCAGAGGTTGCTGCTGTTTGATGCGTTTTATCTCAGACGTATCTTTGATGTATTTGAAAAACAAACAGAAGTGGCCAGAGGAGAACTAGGATTGGGCAAACACAGAGGAATGCTGATATATTTGATATCTACTCACATTTTGTTTGAAATAATAAAAGTAAAATGAGGTTGAATTCAATAGACCTTTCCTCTGTACTTTAAACTAGGATTATTATTTTTTTTTCCTAAAGAAGATCCAGTACTTCCTTTTGTCACTGAAGAAATGTTATCCTAGCAAAAACAAGGGTTGTAGGCTGACAGTAAAAGGTGCTTTCCACATAAAATATAAGCTTCCTTTCTATATAAAGTCTTCCTGCTGATACATTCTCCTTGGTTTTTTCCACTCCCTCTATTTAATTTCATCCTTTTTTTCCTTTCTGTCTCCAATTCCCTTTCTTTCACAACCAATGTGCAAACCCTGTAATGAGTACAGGTAAACTTTCTGCTCAAGGATGCTTGGATAGGATTGTAGTTATCTAAAAGGAATTTATCCTTTCCTCTGAGCAGAATTTAGAGGCCGTTTTTCATCACTATCAGGAAAAGTACAAGACGTGATCATTTCTACAAATAGCTTTCGGAGGCAGAAATAGAGTAGAGGCTTGTTTCAGTTGTTGTTTTTTGTGTTTTTTTCCCCCCTTGTTCTGTATTATAATGTTTACTTTATCTTAGCCTAAGCACAAATCCAACAAAGCTGTTTTAGAGACTTTCAAGCTCTTTTTAAATTTATCTACTTGGAACAGTAGAATACAATACAGCAAGAAAAGTTCCTTTTCCAAGAGACAAAATTACTAATTGCTCAGACTAGAGAGATTCAGTTCTGGATCCTGAACCTGAAGTTCACAGGCACTCCACCATCTACCTCCTGAGCTCCATTCGGTGTCATCGTGGCAGGCAACCCAACCTTCTTTTTCCTCTTTAAGTCGTAAGGCTACAGTGTAATTCCTGTACGATCACTCAAGGCAACAGTGACACAGAACATCTGACACAGCCATCCAGTGAGTGTTTAAATCATTTTTTGGTAGATACTCTGTGTTCATCTCAGTGCTACAGTTATGTACCTGTCAGCTGGAGACGGGCAAGAAATCACCCATCTTCTAAGCTAAGAGCATCCTAGCCAGAAATTGTGTGCACAAAGATACAAGCAAGTTAAGATTTATTACCTGAACGTCTGGAGAGAAAGCATGTTAGTTAAACTGAACTAAATTCTGTCTAGATGCTCTTATTCAAGGCACCTTTTCTGCCTGCTGTAATCAGTCTGGATGATATATTAGGCAGCATTACTGCTAATTACTCTGAAAAGTATGTAACCCACAAAACCAAAACTACTTCATGCTTTAGCTAAGAAGACATTAGTCTGAATGTAATTTTTCTTTTATTCCTATTGCTGCTTTGAAACTGAAACTACCTCTGACATGTGACGTATCCAAATGATTTCATGGTGCCTGTCTACAGAAAAGGCCGGACCACATCTATATATTTGGAACTACCGTGAGTTTTAGGTGTACTGTTTTCATTTCACTGCTCATCTAGCATATGGCAAGAACTGATAACTCTGGCACAAGGCATAGTTGAAAGCATCTACGGCACAAATCTTTGCTCATTCTTCCACTAATATATCACAGTTGCAACCAGTGAAAGCCCCACAGTCTCCAATTCAGGGCTTGGGTATGAGTCTTCTGAATGAGGTGCAACAAATTCCATACAGAAAAATCATCTCCATGCTGCAGATGCTCTTCCCTGCACCCGATTTTCTCAGAATGGAAAGAAAGAACATGTGGAGACAGAAATTCAAATCAGATCTGAGCCTAAGGAGCTCCAGCACAAAGGCAGTGGCTGCTGGGTGCCTCTTGACTTTTTTCTGTTACCAAGTTATGTATGTTTTGCTGAAGGACTTTGTGGTATCACAGTAAACAGCCGTGAGCACTTTGTCAGTGCAGGCAGACGGTTGGCTGGATGCAGAAGATACCCACTGATGGTTCCTACTGTGTATAGCACAACCTGCTATATGTTATGAATGAAAGGGCTAATGAGTATGGATGGAGTTCTGGTACACCCCAAGAGCACCAGCCCCATCAGCTTAGTGACATTTTGGGATGTTAATCTGCTCTCAAAATCTTCTAAAACACCACAAGGAAACAAGCATACCAAATAGGAGATGAGCCATTCCTATTATCCTCCTGTTCGTCCTCAGAAGTTTCAGAAGGTGCCAAAGGTACCTTTCACAAAGTTTTTGAAGTCAAACAGGATGAAGAATGGAAAATTTCAGAAACTATTTTCTTGAATATTTGAACAAATACAGTCCAGCTATGCCCATCCTCTCATCTGTTAGCTCTCTGCAAACACTCTAGCAATTGAGTTTTACTAGCAGGAATGTTTGTGGAGAGCTAATTTCAAAGTACCAGACATATTTGCAAATATTCAGTTTTAGGTTTACTTATGCATGTAGCTGTCACAGAAATATTTGCATATTCATCCAAATAAAGAGGTGGGAAAATACTATGCAACTTGTCCATCCAGACAAAACTAATGAACCCAGGGCCCAGTGTTAGTAAAGGATTTTAGAATAACAGAGTTCTGAGATGAATGAGGTTGCATACAAGTGGACTGAAGTGCGTTGAGTGCGCTGTTGTGCTGGAGTTTGTAGGTAAAGGCCACTCAATGGTTGGAAACTACCTGTTCCCTCCAGGCAAACATCTGCAGCACTGGGGACATTTGGTCTGTTGTACTGCAAGCAGTGAGGTTGAACATTGGACAAACTGCTGATTGCAATTTTTTCTCCCTAACACTTCTTATAAGTGAATAATTTTAGTAGACCTAAAGAGAAGGCGGCAGTGGAGAAACGGGCAACAAATTGAATGAAATAGATTGTGAATACTTAATTGCATGAGAGATTGAAGAAGGAAGTTTGTGAAAGTTTCTAACTCTAACATCACTGACACCAAAGTGCTGCAGAGCAGAACTATATAAAACTCTATATCTAATGAGCATAAAGTATCTGTCATCTGATTAATTGCAACAAAGAAGAGAGTAAAAGTCAGAAGCTGAACTCCTCTTCCACACAGAAGCCTCTCAGAATCAAGCTCAGGTGTTGGGACCCAATCAGATATAACTGTGTAGTTTTATCTTATTACTTAATTCTGTGAAATGATCAAGGAACTCAAATGAAAGCAGGAGAGAAATATAGAAGAAAAAAAAAAAAAAGAGATGCTCCTTAATAAATTCCGGGGCAAAAAAGTAAGATGGAGCTTGATAAGATTTCGATAGACTGAAAAGGATTACAAAAATTCACAAAAATTGGATATAAAAATATCTATTAAACATTACAGGCTGGGTACCAGATTGCGGAAATTGCTGGTGTTCTGTCAACTACAGAGCTAGAGGAAACTCCTGTATGTCCTCCTCTGGGTAAATACAGGATTTTAATACTGCTATTAGACTAAAATAATAGCAGCATTCAACTAACATGTTTAGTCAACAAATCAATAATTAAAGGTCACGTTTCATCCAGACAATCTATGTCAAAGCAGTTTGAATGTTTCTTCTTTTTGTTTGCAAGAACATTTCTGTTACAAGTTTGCATGCAATTATGTTAATTGTATTTTCCAGGGGAAGAAATGTAGAATTTAAACATTCTGACAGCATCAAAATATTCAAGTCTTATATTTGTCCTAACATTTTTTGTTTAAGTTTTGAGATTGCTTGAAAGGGCATTTTATTTTGCAAATATATAGTATATTATCAATAAGGAGGCAATTATATCATTAAAAAACAGTTATATTTTTATTACAATAGAGTGCTTTGATAGCCCCACCGCAATATTTTCCTCCTCGATTTCAAGGCACCGTCTCAAGCTGTCTTTTCCCTTAGATTCACCAAGCACATGGCTCACATGGCCACTCACATGGCTGATTACACACAGCATCATGTTATCTTTCCTAGCTAGAGGCCTCAATCACTTCCTGAATTTGGGTGGCAGACCTTTTCATAAATTTTTAGCATAGCATCATTCTTCCCAGGTACAGCATAAAATCTTTCTGAGGAAGTAGCCTCACTATGCTAATGCTCTGTTGTGATGGCACAACGCTCTTCAGAAAGATCCAGCTTATCACACACACAGTACAGCTCAGGTGCAATACAAGCCAGGATAGCACGACAATCAGCTATAAGCACAAA
Organism: Tragopan temminckii; assembly: GCA_028571105.1. Lineage (NCBI taxonomy): Eukaryota > Metazoa > Chordata > Aves > Galliformes > Phasianidae > Tragopan > Tragopan temminckii. The sequence goes on from JAOWBP010004313.1 coordinate 13,246,356, forward strand.
GCATCTATGACAAAGATCAACAGCACCAGTTCCTGCAAGAGGCCTTGGGCTTTAAAAGGCTATGGATACTACAGCAAGCCCCAGAAGGGCACCATAACTTGACTCCACACCTGCAGAGGCATAACTATGAGCATCCTAATACAGAAGAAGGGACTGCAGTCACTGGGATGCCACAAGACTTTGCCTTTCATCCTCTTCCTTGCTACCTTTGAAATTTTTCCACTAATGTATCATCAGAGAGGAACAGCCCATGGATCTCTACAGACCATGCTGGTTTCACAGCAGTGAGCCTGCTGCAACATGCTGCGTCTGAAACACAAACTCCTTAGACTAAATGCATCCCTGATATTGGATAGTTTCCTGCTCTAAGTAAAGAGATTACGCCAAGAAAGAAGCAGTTAGCATATACCAAGAGGCCACTAAACACATGGCTGGGTTCTTCACTATAGGGTCACTGCTCCGAGCATTTTGCTACAGAAAAAAAGAGAGTCATGGTTCAAGAGTTTTTCCTACTTCTACTCATCAGTAAATATTCATGTTGCAGCAGAGTTGAATGCCAAACAATTAAATGCATCATTTTCTCATTTGAAAAAAAATACAAGATCAAAAGGAAATTAAGACAAAACAAACTTGCCTTATAAGTTCAAATGAATTTTGCAAATAATTTGGGGTCTTTATCAATTCACTGCTAAATAGATGTGAATAAGTGAAGGGTATCACAGAATCACAGAACAGCCAGGGTTGGAAGGGACCTCAAGGATCACTAATAACCAACCTTCCTACCACATGCAGGGCCACCAATCTCCACATTTAATACTAGACCAGGCTGTCCAGGGCCCCATCCAATCTGGTCTTGAACACTTCCAGGGACGGGGCATCCACAACCTCTCTAGGCAGCTGTTCCAGCACCTCACCACTCTCTCTGTAAAAAAAACTTCACCCTGACATCCAACCTAAGTCTTCTCTCCCTCAACTTAAAACCATTTCCCCATATATATATATATGTAAGGATACTTACATATACAACTCAGCTAGATGATAGAAAAAAAAACAACAATCATCTAAAGCTCTTAAGCATTCCAAAAAGCCATGTGCAATGCAATGGGAATTGCAGTAAAGGCAGCATACTAGCAAAGTCCTAGGCTACTGCATACACTCAATGCAGCAGCCACAGAAACAAAAAAAAGCCACTTGCCACTTACCTTTAAAAGGCTTCAGGTATGCAGGAATCTCCTGTAAGAGCCCCTCACCTCCACTGCCAACCCTTATATGAGATCTGGGAAGGGGTGGATCCTGTCACCATCCCTTCTGGTCACTCAGGAGCATTGCATTGCATTGCATTGCATACACCTGAGCTCCCTGGGCTGGCCCTGCCTTCCCACCTGGTGCTCAATCACTGGTTCAAGCCATGACTTAGCATTTCCGCTACGCCACGGTAACATCTAAATGTGAATGGAGATCCTCAACATTGGGCCTGGGAGTAGGCTGACTGCAGGAAGCAAAGATAAATTAAGGAAGAACAAAATGGATCCTTTTCGGTTCTCTGTCTGCCTTATCTGCCTTTAAATACCTGATACCTATTTCTAAAGTCAGAATTTCAGAACAATCAATGATCTTTTTCAAAGAAACTCTGGAGTTCAAACTGTGTGGGAGCATGCGTGTGCATGTGAGCAGATACGGAACTTACAAAATTCACCAGATTCAGCAGTCTCTAGTATTAGCCATGTCTAATTGGAAACATTTCATTCATCTTTGATCTTAATAGCTTTTTGAAAGTGGCAGCCCCAGTGCCTGCTGTCAGAGCATGGGCTTTACAGTCCAGGATTGAGTAGGATAAATCTATGTCTTGGCTGCCTTTGATTTTAAATATCTCTGACTTAATAACAGCAGCCCCATCCACCCACTTCCTTTCTCCTCTCTAGCCACAGCATCCCTCTTGAATCCCAGCAACTTAAGAAGAATGGAAGTGGAAAAGAGAGGAATAGGGAATGCATATTTTTAATTATTAAAAAAAAAAAATAAAATAAAAAATCATAAGCATTTTAAATCTTCATTTAAAAAAAAAAAAAGCAACATTTAGCCCCAGAGCTATAATTCTAAGATCAGTGTATTCAGGGAAATTCTCTTCCTATTTTCTCTCTTCTAATAATAGTCAAATGTACTCAGATCTCCAAGGATGTTCATCTGTAAAAAGAATTATGCAGCCCACCTCCCCCCCATGGAAACTTATTATTTTGAAAATTTGGATTCAGCTGCTCATCTGTTTTCTTAGACTATTACAAGTAGCCCAGCTGGATTTATCACTGTGTTGGAACTGATGGGATGCGCCTGAATGCAGCATCTTCCATCCAAGATGGGAAGTTTAGGTTCAGCTTACCCACCCTTAGGGAGTTTCTTTTTTTCTTGCTGAAAGATGCAACAAGAATGACTTGAAAAACACAGAACAGCAACAATAACCTTCAAATCCCTCAGAAATCAGACACTTTGATCCGAGTGCCTAGACTGTTAAGAAGATGATCCCGCGGAACGAAAGGCACAAAAGAAACATTTATGAAATGAAATGTTTGCTTTCCAAAACTGACAAAGGAAGGCAAGGCTGATCTTTCAGCTTCTAGCAAGGACATCCAAGCTTCTAAGGTAATACTAATTATTCTAGGGCTTCTGTAACTCTTTACATCACAAAGTGTGTACACAAAGCTTGATTAATAGCTAGCCTACATCCCAGCAAACCAGAGTTTTAACCTAGGTTTATTACAAAAACACCATGATTCAGTAAGTTCTGATTTTTCAGCATTTCAGTGCAGCACTGATACTTTGGCAGAGTTTTGCTGATTTGGAGCAAACCATACATCTATTTCTAAAAGCTCATGTTCTGCATATTGACATGCCATACCTTGATAGGGTTTAATCTGTACACATTTTTCATCTGAACGACTGATGTGAGGGACCCTAGTATATCCCTATTTCATAGAGTAGAGTACACTTAAGCTGTCTATCATGTTATCCTGTCAGTAGCTGTGGTTACATTTTTCATGGGCAGTGTAACAGTAATCATTCCAAATTATTATGCTGATGTTAAAAATGAAAAACCCTGTTTTGTGAATTTCCTGGAAGAAGACAATATTAGAATTTGTAGCTCACAGTTAAGAAATACCCTCTGAGAAACAGGAAAATAAGATCTTAGTTTTTCTTCAGGGTAAGAAGATTGATATTTTACTGAGTTTAATATTATTTTATCCAAGCAGTGGAGTGATGAATGAGGAATGCATCTCTCCAGTCTTTGCCTTTTCATTTCAAACTCCTTATATAGTGCTTTTGACAGGAGTAGAGATAGGTACTCTGAAAATATGTTAGCTGTACTACCTAATATTCAGTTTTACTACCTAAAATGGACATCCGAGGGCCTAAAGCAAAGGAGAAGGAATGCATTTCATGAAACACATAGGTGCCTTAAAACAGGCTAAAAAGAGAAGCTGCTAACAGCAATAGAGAATATAATAGAATTCAGTTTAATACCACCTTTCCAATTCCAGGTACCCCAAAGAGCCTTGCAAAGTAATATGTTAGGAAAAGGTAAGCAGTGGCATAGCAACTCCATATATAAATACTATGGTTATGATTTAGTTTAGCAATAGCTCACGCTATTTAGACATTAAGGAATAGATTTAGCCTAGTTTTCCACCAGCTACCTTCTAGGCCTGGGATCTCTCGGGGGAGAAACTCAAGCCACAGAAGACAGATGCACTCAATAAAGAAACCGCATTTTCCAAAATGAATATGATCCAAGGAGTTACTGAAGATAGCCGGTGAGAGAATGTCTCACGTTTTCAAATTTGAATCAACTCGTGGTTATGAGAAACAAATGAGATCTCTGAGGATAATTGGAACTGAAAGATTACGTGTGCCTGATGGGCAGGCGGCAACCGCAGAAGCGGTTTCCTCCCCGGTCCTTAATAGACCCCTTATTTCAAGAGGTAATGGAGACATTCTGTTAGCTTTCATCTCCATGAATAATAATTCTAAATTTAGTCTTGACTGTATGGAGGCTTGCGGAGTTAATAAATTGCTTGTCAAATCTCTGGTGAAAATGAAAGGCAGATAGAAGGGAGTGAGGACTGTACTTAGTGGGGCCTGCTGCTCAGGCATTGCTGCTGCCCGGAGCAGAGAGCAGGGCCCTGCCATGCACTGCCACGATGTCTACACCACGATGATTTGCTTCACGCAGAGTGAAAGTTCTCTTTCCTGGAAAGGGATGATTGCAGGCTCTCCTACAGGAACAAGCCATCTGTGGGTTGTCCTTCCTCTCTTGCCACAAGATCAGACATTTGTACATGCTTCCTGCTCTTCCTCCATTCTGAGGGGATTACCCCCTCAGCTTCTCCAAGGGTGATCTGCTAACTTCGTGACATATGGTTAAAGCACAACACTGCCAAGTATGCAGAAAAGCCATACTCCATGAGGCTTTCTCTCTGAACAGGAGGAAGTTGCAGAGAAGATACTATTAGACTGGAGGTTTTTGCATCCTTTTTGAGACAAAAATCTAAACAAAGGAGAAAAGCTTAGGCCTAGAGAGTTGTGGGTGCACCTCTACGTGTGTAACCCATGAGACCTGTCCCCAGCCACTTGGCCATATCCTCAGTGCATCCCTGCATGGGATGGATGACCTTCATGGGCTCCAGTGACTGCCACTGCGTTTAGGTTATGTGTAAGGATCGTTGCATCTCAATCATTAGAGCCTCAGAACGCCTTGTGCACACTGCAGTATAACTCCGAGTGACTCATTTCAAAAGTCTGAGGGTTTGAGAAGCATTCCGAAATCCTGACTTTTCCTGAGGCAGCAGAAGACTCTCAGGGCCCCATCACTTATCTCCTCCCTCTAATTAGCGCTTCTGTCAGCTTAGCTTCCACAGTATTTCAAGTCCCCTCCACAATCCCAAGATCACTGGAAAGTTAGGAGCAGCAAATGTGTGTTTGTCCCCTTCATTTATGTAGAACAAAATCATTGCTTCTCTGCAACATAAGGGAGATAAGAGCGAGAGGTTAGAAAGAAATTGAGGGCACCCTCTGCCTTTTCCAGTCTGCTGCACTGAGGAGCTGGAACCCATTACCCGGCACACCTAAAATATCTCACAGTCCCACACAGATTAATTTTAGGTTGGCCGGCTCATTGCTTTTACACCTTGTGTGCAGGTGTAAAATTTGATTTCCAGCGTTTAAATTTAAACAGTCTGTAGGATTCTGTAGTGGTGCTGGTGGGCACACCGGATTGTCAACAAGCAGTCACACTACTTTTATTTCCAATCCAAACACAGCATCCGTTCTGACTCCCTCCCCTTAATCAATTCAAACAAAAAGCTTCATATGTTACATTTTTTGCAAATGGCAGGCTGCCAACATTGTGTGGGGATTTGATTTCTATTTCAAACCCCAAAAGGGAACTCCTGAGATGGCAGAGGATGAATTAAAAGAACAGAGATGTAGGATGGAGTACATCAAGCCGGTTGGAGGACACTGATTGTATTTCATGGCAAATCTGGAGGTTTTGTGTAATTGTAAATACTGAAGTGATTTTGAATGTAATAGCCAAACTGAACACTGACGGTGGTACTTTTTAACAGGAGAACGTGAGCACATCTGGAAAAACGATGTGCCAACCCAGATAACTCTAACCCAGAAACTGCAACTTCTGTAATCCCAGACCTGAGCCTGAAATACAGAGCTCCCTGACTGAAAACTCCTCCTTTTCTTTTTGTATGCACACTGATGTACATGAGAAAAATCTCCCAATCTTCTGAGACAAGTCCTTTGAAATCAAGCTCTTCTCTTTTAGGGAAGGTGTTAATTGCAAGCCATCATCAACTGTGGCTCCAGGGAAATCATCTGCAGCTGAGGGCTAATGTGTGCCAGGCTTAAAAACTGAGTGTGGTTATGCCTCTCTCCTATAATATTTGGCGGTTCTTTTTTTCTTCTTTTCTCCCCTTTGAATTGAAATCAGCATGAAGACTCAAAGAAGACTGTATCGTGGGTTAGGAAAAACAGTTCCATGCCTTATGTGCTCTGTCCTGCAATTATTTACCCAGACTTTAGCAAGCTTGTGTTACAAGAAATGCAGAAAGTACAGATCTCTGTCCTGTCATGATGGAACGGGCATCAATAAAGCAAAAACAGTTTCTTGTACTTTATCCAGCTGCAAGGCAGACTGTGACATCCGTGCAGGGAAAGTTGCATAGTAGGTCATCTGTAAGCTGCCTGAAACAGAAATCCTAGCTGTATTTGTTTATATCTTCCTGCAGGACCTGTGGCTTGTACCACAGCATGTGGGGAGACTTCCTGTCTGGGTGCTGCATGATGAGGAGCATGCAGGTATCCTCACACTGCTGTCACTGCAGTTTACTGCAGTTTTCAACTGATCTGGGATTTAGTAGAAAAGAGTAATTAAGGCAGGATGAGTTCGGTAGAGTAAATCATCCCTCTCTATTGCTGTGACCTGTTGTTACCCCTACCCAAGGTATTAAAAAAACAGAAACCCCCCAGGACTCCTCCAGGATTTGCAGACACCTGCAGTATATCTGTTACTTAAATTTAGGAACGGCTACAATAAAAAAGAACTCCAGTTCCTGACCAGAAGCAGCAGGAACACATGCACCATCCCTTCAGCTTGCTGTGCACAAAGGACAGCAACAGACTATATATCCTGAGCTTTCTATCATCTGTCCTTCCATGCCTCTACTGCTGTGCCTGCTAATGCCTATAATCACTAACCGTGAAAACAGCACCCATTTGCCTCCACAGTGCCCAAAGTCTGTCTGGATTCTAGCCAACATGAGTAGCAATTCAGCGGACATGCAACACTGGCTTGAGTGTGCATTCACGAGTGCATGTTAATGCAATTACAAGACCAAATGAAGCTCCTTTCCCCTAAATAAGTTCAGCCCTGCAATCCTAAATCAACAATCCAGTAAATCCGGAAAAACAAAGGGTTTACTTAATAGCAAGATGCAGCCTTCTTTCTTTTATTATTCTGTTTCTTCAACTGTGTATGTGATGCTAAATGGCTTTAAACAGCCATTTAGCCACCCACAGAGAGAAACTAGGTTTACAAATTTTCTCGTTGCATAGTTTTGCTATGTGTCCTCCCTAGAGTATTGGCATTTTATTTGTTTTCCTGCTTAGAGAAATGGATGGATCCAATTTGCAACCCCAACAAAACTGAATAGCAGTTAATTCTCCCCTGCTCCTCGCCCCCCTGATTTTACAGCTTGGTTTGATGGAGATTAAAAAAAAAAAAAAATCTATGAGAGCCAGAAGGTGCAATGTACAGAAGACAAATACCAGAGGCCTCCTTTTATTGTAATCTTGGAAAAAAAAAGGATGCATTTCTGGTGAGTCAAGTTAAATAAACGAGAATGACAAGAGCAATGAAAGGTCTGAGAAACGTGACCCTGAGGAAAGACCAGATGAGCTGGTTTTAGCCTGAAGAAAGGATAAAGGGGTATGTCATAACAGTGGTTTTCCTTTAAAGAAGCAGGGAACAACAGCCCCATTGCCAAATCCATGCTAAGCAGGAAGTGATGGGTTTACACTGCTGCAGGACAGATCTAGGGCAGAGGTGAGGAGAAAAGGAACTGCAGTGGTGAGGATAATGGTGGCAGAAAATGGGGCTCTACTTGGAGAGCAGAGACACTGGGGAAAGCAAGGAGCCCCCACAGCAGCCACCCTGAGAGGGAATTCACACATTTGCCAGGCACAGGAGTGATCCTATTTTGCACTGGGGGAAGCTTCTAACGTTGCCTTCTTGCTTTAGTAGGAATTTCTTACCAAAATTTTCTGGTTTTTGTCTTCTTGGGAAGCAGCTGAGAGGCTGTGCATGCTTGGTGGATGCAGCTTCACTCTCCTTCACAGATGTCTTGAATGCAACCCCTTTTTTTTCTCTCCCTTTGCGCTGACACTTTCTGTCTCTGCTGTTCATCATCCAGAGCTAAAAATTCAAGGGTTGGTTTGATTATCTTATTACCATGGTGACCGGGATGACTTTTCTGCCCATGTGCGCATGGCAAGATGCTACAAACCTTTACTTCAGTGCAAACCAGGAGAATTGTTATCTGCATTTTTCTCTTCATAACTCAGGGCCATCTCAATGCAGTAGCTGGAACTGCTGCACAGTGCAGTTATCTGTTAAGCGCCAGGTTTTCAGAGAGCACCAGAGAGCTTGGATCTGCATGGATATCTTTTGTTTACCAGATGGAGAGCAAGATTTCAGTTTGAATTAATGTTTCCTAAATGCCAAAAAACAACATCAATCCCAGGAGATGGATATATCCTAGTATTTAGGGTCCTGCAAAAGAAAATATGTTGTCATGTAAGGGAATATGAAAAGCCAAATATGGTGAAGTATTTTGGTGATGTTCAGCAGAAATAGAAAGAAAGAAATAAAATAAAACATGAAAAGAAAGAATGACAGAAACATTAAAGTAACAACCATCAGAACTGGCATAAGATCAGGGAGATTGGTAGGATTTGGGAAACAATCTTCGAGCAGAGCTTAGAGCAAAGGGTTTAGAATCCGACTATCTCCATTTTATTATTGTTAATGGAATCTCCCATGTCCAAATGAAAGACTAATTTAAGTCTTACTTAAATATGCCTTGAGTCATTTTAGTGCATTTAAGCCTTAATTAATCTTCCCTAACTCTTTTTGTCACTTCCTTTGAAAGGAAGATGAGTTTAATTAAAGAAACTGTCAACTTTATTTTAGTCTTAAGATTTTTTCTCTTAAATTTGAAAGGTCCGGGCTCTCTTACTGTCTAAGATCTAGTAGATTAAACATTCCTGTATCTTAAGGACATGTCAGTTCACCACTTGGATTACTTGCATTGTGCTTAGCTACAACATTTGGACTGACTTCAAGGCTTTGTTATGATAAGAAATATAAGAAATATTAAGGTTTTAATTAAAACTGCATTCGAGAAAGATCTTTCATTTAACACGATTTTTTTTTACTTTTTCTTTTTTTTTTTTTTTAAACTCTTCTAGACCCAGTCATGGAGTATAGACACTTACTTCAGATGGATTTGACCTGGATTACGTGTCCTTTCTCCAAATAACAAGGATAGCTGTTCTTGATCTCTTGTACATGGAGGCCCACATAGGAGCTCCCTTCTTTTCTGACATAACACTATAGCAATAACTCAGTTTTCTGCTGCTTGTGTCACAGACAAATTCATCTAACCGAACACCTGTGGGTATGATCCAGCAGGGAAGAGTTCCCAGCAGGTGCACAATGATCCATCCCTGAACAGGGGCACAGAGCCCAACAAGGAAGCACAGCACAGTGCTGCATCTGCCACTGTGGTTTTGATGCTGTGTGAGTTTCTGAGTTCTGGATCTTCAGCCTCCCCGGCTTCTCACATCAGAAAACTGCTGAATGGCTGTATAGGCTTGAAGTTGTGGTTTCACTAGTGGAAATTTGCTGGTTCTGTTGCAGTGCCTGCAATCTCACCATGTCACTTTGATTGAAAGGGCAAAAGTGCAGTGCCACAGAGGATGGTATATGTGTTTTTACCACCTGTCAGACCAAGATGCTTCAAGAGGTGATGTCCTGGAACAGGCTGCCCAGGGAGGTGGTGGAGTCACCATCCCTGGAGGTTTTCAAGAAAAGGGGAGATGTTGCACTGCATGACATCACTTAGTGTTGTGTTGCTGATGGGTTGATGGTTGGACTGGATGACCTTAGCGATCTTTCCAACCTTAAGGATTCTACTACTGCATGAAGTGAAGCAGCTGTAAAGAGAAAACTCCTTTTACATTAGCAGCTTGTTTCATCCAGCTGAGAGAAATTCATCAGGGGAGAGGAATCAGACAAACTCAGGGAAAAAGTTAGGAGATCTGTGGAAAAGGACAGGTGAAAGATGTTGAATGTTACTGACCACGTGATTGGGAATTTCCTTCCACTATCTGCCTTTAGAGCTTGGGAAGTCTCCTGCATCCACAGTTCTTGCTCCTGGAGAAAATTGAGGGATGAACCTCTGGCTTCACAGGGCCGCCTCTTCCATGCATGTGGGCTCATTTCTTCCTCTGTCAGCTGGATACATTTGTCATTTCCAGCTCCAGCCAAACAAATTCCAATCCACTCTTGTTTACTTTAGATTGCTTTGTCTTTAATGTAGCATACAAGGATTTTATGTGCTTCTGTTTCATCAATGTAATTCTTTTGTTGCTATGGCAATCAGCTTCAATTTTCTTTCGTTCTGGCAATTGTATTTTTATAGTCTCCTGCTCTCAAAGAGATAAGCTGCCTTGTATATCACACAGACACTAAGTATTGCCTCTATATAGACACAGACAACCTTTGCTTTAAGACTTCGTTGCTGTTATTTGCAACAGTAGTTTACTGTTGCTGATGTCATTTTTATTCCTTTTTTTGTGGGCTCTATTTCAAATAGGCCGTTTGCTCAAATTTACTGATTTGTGCTACTGCTGTGGGAATGCAACAGTGTAAGAAGTGCTCTCCTGCTGGCGTTTGGTGGCTGTGGAGGGCACACACACAAACCCTGGGCTTGAAAATACAGATGAGCACAGTGGGTTCAACAGAGTAAGAGCTGCCCCAAATTCTCTGCAGCCTTGTTTTGGCTACAGAGAAAATAACAGTAAAATGTATAAGGTATTAAAGAAAATAATGCCACAAATTTACCAGCGCATCTTCAAGCCAGATTTTCCAAAATATGGAAAGTGGGTACTCCATCACTTTGGATCACGGAAAGAAACACTGCATCAGATGTTCAAGGCCACATGATGGGAGGCTTGTGATGGGAGGCAAGACGTGAGGGCAGAAGGGCTGCTGGGCAAACACTGCCATGAGAGGAGGCCATCCTCCAGGACAGACATGTCCAGCACCACGGGATGGACCTGATGCTCCTCTAACATGTTAGATAATCTGCAGTCACTGCCTCTAGATGGCCAAAAAACCATTCATTTGAAACATTATCCTCTGTTTAAGCATATGTATACCAAGACTTACTAGAGAGAAAGTGTGGAAATCCAAACGTGAAGAGATAAAATGGCATGCCAAGGTCAGATGGGGAAAATGTTGCAGGGATAGAGATTGAGCTGAGATTTCCCAAGTTCCAACTGTCCCTAGTCAAATATACAAATGGCTAATCAGCACATTCTTTGCAACCTGCTGACGTGTTTGAAAATCTGTGCATATTTTTTTCTCCCCTTAAAAAGCTTGTGCCATTCATTGTTAAGCTCTGGAAACACTCCATACTAAAGTTATCAAGTCTGTCATCTCCTCAACATTGTGAAACCAGCCTCCTCACTATCCTCTGCACCAGGCAGAGAGTGGAATAGGAGACAGAAGTAAGGGAGTCACATTCTGCCAATATGCTCAACTACGTATTACATTTGTTAGGCCATATGGCTTTCTGTTCATCCCTAATGAACATTAGGTAGCGCTTAAAATTGGATAACGTATTAAGGAGCAGAAACTGAGAAATCACACCCACTTGTCTCTGCAGCTTTCTTGTAGCACATCAAAGCTCTTCCCTGCTGGCAGCCATGGTCCTACACACACACACGAACCACTGAAGAATTCATGGCATGACAAAGTGGGCACGGGAATCAACACTGGCTGGATTGTTCCCGTTCCCAGCAATTTAGAGTGGCAGGGTTTTATTATTTGATAAGCTGCACTCCTATTATGCAAGAAGATGTTCATTCATTGGAGTGAAGTCCATTGTAAATGACATGGAAGAATTTTTTTTTTTTCCTCTACAAAAAACCTTGCAACCCAAATGCAGGGGATAAATCATGCAGTCCCTGGGGAGATGATTTGCCTCAAACAATCAGGCTCCCTAGGATCGCCAGTCAGAAGCAGTTAGCATACGACTGCCGCTGCTGTGTGCCTGCTCCAGAAGAATACTCCCTGTTGCTTTGGGAGATAAAGGGCTGCACCAGATGGCAAATAATAAGAAATGGAGCACTGAAAAGCTGACTGAAGATCTGCTGAGTGGATGACATTTCTTTTCTTTTTTTTTTTTTTTTTTTTTTTTTTTTTTTAATATGGTTTTATGCTTTTCAAAGAAACTGCATTCTTCAATGTCCTTCCCAGGATGGAGGAGATGTAATCCACTTCCTCAGACAGGATCTTTTCTGGAATTTCCTGCCCATTGCTAATCATCGCTAATTTTCTTAACTTAAAATTGGGCAAATTAATGGCCACCATTTCAGTGATGTCCATCTTCATTTTACTGATTTAATCACAAGTGAGCTTCCAGCTGTACAAGCTAGATAATGATAGACATCTGAGATATTATAAACCCTCCCTTCTCCTTTCCTCAAAATTATTCCTGTAAGTGCCTTCAGAAGAGGAAACATGTCCTGTCATTTGTATTTATTTTCAGCTTAATACAAATTCATGTAAAAAACTAAGACGACACTAACCTGTACAGTGTGCCTTTCTGTGCTGGGATGAACTACTAAACCACGGTCTTAAAAATGCAGGTAAATCCAGTGCACATAGGGTAACATTTGTGCCTGAACATCTGAACCCAGTGGGAACTTAACTGACTAATTCTGAATCACAAAGAAATTAATATTTCAATTAAGGTTGTCTTTTGTTATTGTTGTTCTTCTCTTGATTCTCTTCTTGGGTAGAAATATGTCAGTTTTGGAACACTTTTTTCCCTGACAGAAAAATAAAGTCAGTGATGAAGAGAATGTCTTCATGAAAGTTCTCATGGAAGGATCAAAAGTATCCAAAACCTCCTCATAGCTCTCATCCCAAGACTTGGGCTAACATCACCACCATCCTACTGAAAATAAGACAGCCAAACTTGAAGTTTCACTACTACTGTGTTTCTATTACCCAGAGTTCAGTTTCAAGTGCAAGCACAGTCATTTCTCTTTTATGATTTGTTTCTAAGCTGTTTGCTTTGTCTCCACCCTCTCCCCCAAAGATGGTTTAAGAGATTTTACTTGTAATGAAACATTACTCAATGTCATGTTAAGCTTTCATCCAATCACATTGGTAACGTTTTAAGCTTGATTTCTCAGCCCAGTTATTGCGCTACATTGATCTGTGTGAACCAAATACATTGCTTTAGTATTGCTCTCTCTCAATTCCCTGCAGAAAAGCTTCACATTTTAAAACCATTTCCTATGGCCTCAGGAAAGTAATGGATTTATAATAGTCTGAGTACGAGTGCACACAATCATTTAATAAGCGTATAACTATAAGTGCGACTCATGAAGATGGTAGGTTTTGAAGCTATGTGCTGACATGTATTCTACCTGCAATAGGTAACGGAAGAAGAGAACTACAATCACATGCAGCTCATGCAGCAAAAAAACCCCAGCCTTTTCTCTTGCCATGATTGTTGTCAGATGGATACTGGACCTCACTATAGCTCTTAATTAAATAAAACTGTTCCCTTTCCCATTTCCCCAAGAGCCTCTGAACTGTGACACAAGGTCCTTTTATTTTCACTGTTCCTTGTCTGGATGCAAATAACTCATCTGAGGCTCTCTGCTCTGCCTGTTGCCTCATCTGTCTGCCAGGCACATCCCTGTAACTACCCAAGGCATCCACATCAGGAGGCAAGTCAACAAAAACAGCTATGAGCACTACAGGACACCCCCAAACCATTCTCTCGTGATGTTCTGCTCACCTCACTGACTACAAAAGGTAGCTTAGAGCAGTTACACTCTTTTCTTTGGTGTCTCAGCAATACCTTAGAGCAAAGTGATGTAGTCATAGGGATTTGGGAGCAACGGCTCAATCCATTTACCATAGTTCACCCCAAACCAATACCTTTACTGAGCTCCACTCTACAAGAACATCACTGCCCTGCATGTGCTCCAGTACCAGAAACCATGTATTTAGCAGTCAACAAGGGAGTCCTCTGGGAAAAGGCAAGCAGATCTACACCATTCAAGACAAATGTCTTGTCTACAATAGCAAAGAGATGTATTTGACAGAAGTTCAGGTCCATCAGAGGATGATCAGAAGAGCACAGTAAAGGGAAAAGGAAAAGAAATCCACAGAGCGAACGACAAATCTATATGTGGCACCAAGGAAGCTGGCAGCAGGGTGGAAGATAACTCTCAGACATGTTGAGCAACAGATGTTTGGATGTGCTTCAGTTTGTGCTAGTGTGGAAATCTCACTCAAGCATTTAGGTCTGGCTTCAATGCCTGAGTCAAAGGAGCTCTAATCCAAATTACTTCTCAACAGAGCCAGAAAAACATGCAACTTCAGCTGATCTCAGAGATGGCCTGTGAAAACAGCAGCAACTGAGCTATGCTTATGGCAATTTCACTACTCCTGACCTTG
>JAOWBP010004313.1:13260787-13295069 GCA_028571105.1 Tragopan temminckii
GCATCCCAGGTTCAGTACAGACACCTGCACCTGAACTACTTGACAACCTATCGAATAAAAGGGAGAAGATAGTACAGAATCATTTGCACAAGGCCATGCAGCAGTTCAGTCAGAAAAAGCACAGATCTGCTTGTTCCCAACCAACAGCACTGCCTTTTGGTCACAGGAGTCCTTATTCTATTCCAAAATAAAACCAAGTTTAATATCCTACAAGTCTCCAGTTGCAGTGTTGGAGGGAGGGATGTGCTACAAGACCTAAGACGTGACATTTTTGTGTAGTTGGTAAGAGAATAAAGATGCCTTTGACAGAAAATTGCAACCTTTCATTGAAAAATCCTCTCCGAAAATTGGCATTTTCTGCCTGTCTGCATTTGATAGAAAATAATTTTCTTCCTAGCGCTTCCTTTGTATAGGTTTGGAAAGCTAAAAGCCCTCTGGCTAAAAAAAAAAAAAAAAACAAACCAAAAAACAGAAAACAGAAAAGAGAAGCAGTTTGGGGGGAGGGTGCAGATAGAAATATTTGGTTTGCCATTTTTCAGAGAAAAGTAAACAGTACATCTGCCACTTAATCTTGCTGGCAGCTAGGAGATTTTCCATGAGATGCACAGACCTAACAATATGAAGATCAGCACCAGAACTTTCTCCTTCACACAGCTTTGGTTTGTACAACGTTCTGGATTGTGACTTAAAACGAAATTTAAGCAGAAAAATGGTTCTTGTTCTTGGAATCCACAGGAATTAGGTGGTGGTGTTTTGTTTTGATTTTTATTATTGACACAGTCATACCATTGGGTGAAAAAGTGGTCTAAGTAGAATCATTCCAGGCTGAATATACTTGGAGAGTGAGCAGATCTTACAAGCATTATCCAGTAGACATTTGTAAAATAACAATCACAACTTTCTCATCCAAAGTCCTGGGTCTGAAACCCATCTCCGCTCCAGGTTTGACCCTCCCCAGCCCAGTTCTGATCCCCGCCATCTCCAATCCCTCCCCATGCCCACGGTAAGCTGATCCTGCCAGACACTGAGTGCAGCAGCTTTGTGGGGTGCAAGAAGCAGCATCCAAGTAGCTGTGTAACCATGACAACAGTCAGGATCAAGAATACACACATTTTGACTCTTTGTAGTAAAAAGGAAATATCAGTAAAAGATGGAAGCCACTTTCTGTACATTTCCAAACTCCTCATAAGAAAGTCCTTAGGAGTATACCAGTTCTTCAGAATAAGAAAATTTTGTAGACAGAGTCTACATCCTTAACCTACTGGATAAGGATCCAGTATTGTCTGCTTCAGAGACGGTTGTTTCTCTCCCTTCTCCTAGTTTGAATAACATCTGAATTTATTTAGCTCCTTTTCATTTTAGCATCCAAAGTTGTTTTCCCTTCTTTTTCGTTGTAACACTCCACCCCAATTTCCTTTTAAAGTGAAGCACTGTTTGAGGAATGACAGCCATTTTCCTGAGCATCCTGCAACTGTGATTTGAATGTCAGCCCTATAAGCATGATTAAATACAGGATTAACTTGTTATATTCCCCTGGATGCAGAAGTTATACAGTTCTATCAGTTTGCCATGCTAATAAACCCACCAGGTCACTATGGCAACACCAAGGCTAATCAAATTGGGCTAAGGGTGGGGTTGGTCCTTCAGAACTCCCCTAGTGTAGGCTGCCAATGAGGCTGCAAGTAAGATGGCTAAGTGACTGAAGGACTCAAAACTTGTTTAAGAGAGAATAGGAATGAGGGTCAAATGGCAGAAAGGGAAGATGACTTTTAGAAGGAAAAGGAAACAGGACCTCAAATGTTTTTGGAAGTAGTAGTGCCTGAAGAGCACTACTCAAGCTCCCTGGTCCCAAAGCCACAGCAGAGTCAGGGCTCGAGAATGCTCAAAGCCCACTGCTATTTGAAAAGGTTACAAAGCAGTACTGAATAAAACATCCCCCTTCCTCTGCTTCTATTTCTTGTAACAGCAAGAAGTATCTCCCTGCTCTCAAGGGGATGTAGAGTTATTAGATTAGGGTTCTCTCCACCACTGCTGCCTCTGCATTAGGCAGAATCAGGAGGGCAGACAAGGGTGAAACGGTAAGAGAGCTGAGAGCTAACAAATGACTCTAAGAATACCTTTAATGAACTTGTCCTAAATGAGACTAGCACAAAACAATAGGAAAAGACTGATAGAAGAAAAAAATCTTTGAGTGGCCAATACCTTTCACAGATCTCTTCCTGCATGGCTTGGCCAGAAGCATCGTGGTGCCTCCAGCTCTATGCAGCATCCTGGTGCAGCCACGGGCAGGATCTTGTGCTTGAGGTACCAAGTCACAAAACAGTGAGGTTCTGTATCCGCATTGCATAAGGACGCTGCAGGGATGAACTCAGCACTGGTGATAGCTGAAGCTAAATAGAGAGGCTTTGCACCTATTACTCCTGTTCTTGTCAGGATTTTAGACAGTATTCAAGTTGTAGTACTGCTGGTTCTGCACTCTTCTGAGCAACTACAGAATGTGCTGAGGTCTGATTTCTCTTTAAAAACACAACTCAAAGAAAGAAATCAGTGAAATTACAGCTTATATTTCCTATGAAGGCGCTGAAACTTCAGGTAAGAAAAAGAAACTCCATAGTTTTTAAGGGCTGCTGTTAAAAGGCAGAGATTGCAGTTTTATAACATCAAAACTTCTTTCATCAAAAATACGGCTATTACTGCAAATGCCAGTAGAATTTAAGAGTTGTAGGAAATGCATCAAAATACACATTTAAGAGAAATGCCTCTTTTTACTGACCAAAGCAACTGTCAGGACTCCAGCATTTTAAAAATAAAGGGCAGAGTTGGCTATTCTGTCAAGGCAGAAAGGAACAAGCAAATTTCCAATGTAAAATCACAAGTAAATTTTGCAGTGCAGCCATTGAATGGGGTTTGAATTGAGAGCCCTGGTGATCATAGGCAGGTAAGTGGGCATGTCTCAAGATGCCACCAGCCCTCAGCTAGGTCACAATAGACTTCATCTGCTGCAACGTGAAATAAGTGATTTGTTTATACCACCACTGAAGAAGGTCTATAAGTGAGCAGACATTTCTTGTGTCTGAGCTGAAGCTGAAGGCAGCTTCTTGAAATGCTATGACCCCAGTCCTTGACAGCACAAGCATCCTCTGAGAGCTCTGCTTTCCCATTATGTTACTAGACACCATGGGGTCACTTTTCTCCCTTCCTTTTCCACCCTTGTCTCTGTACAATGGCTCAGGAGTAGTGGCCGTCTCCTACTAAATGCTCTACAAACCCTAGCAACCTGGGGCCTCTAGGTGCTACTGTAATACAAATAATAAATAAAGGACCTGAGTTTCTTGATGACATGAGCTTGAACTTACTCCTTCACCACATCACAGAAAGGAATTACAGTATGGCACTCCTGCCTGCTAAAGCACATTCTCCAGTGCTGCTTTCTGATATACTCCCAGACAGCCAGGGAAGCAGTGCAGGCAAGACCTCTCCTGCCTGTGAACACTGCAGCAAGATGCGTGCTGCTGCGGCTGTCAGACATCAAGAGAAATGATTAAAAATCCAGTGCCTCAAGCTCTGCCTGCTACTGAACATCCTTTAGGGCTTATTGTTCCAGCCAGCCTGCAGTGATGGAATTTCTTGAACATTCGATTCTTGTTGAGATTTGACAGGCTCTGTAAGAATGCTTTCAGCTGCAGCTCAGGACTGGCAACAGCCAATGGTCCCTTCAGTCTGAAACAGACCCTGCCTCTTGGCTGTTTCTAAACAAGGCACAGGTAGGGCTCCCAGTCTCCCTACCAGGACCTGAGACAGCAGGTGACGAATGTAAAGCAGCACTCACCTATGGGGATCTCCCATGGCCATGCTGGCACAGTTGCAGGCCACAGAGGGAAGAGCCTGTTGCTATCCAGGGCTATTTTGAATGAGTTCTGTTCCTCTGAGCCTCACTCTATGCAGAGAGAAAAATGAAGCAAAGATGAACTGAAAAGGATGGAGAACGATGAGACTGTTGCTGGTCACAGCCCATTCTCAGGCTCAGGAGAAACTCCAGCATATTTGCAGCTGTGATTTTAGCTGCTTATGACTCAAGGATTAAGAAAAATAATCAGAATAATTGTGTTCTTAAATACGATTTAAAATAACCTTTCATTTTCTGCTCCTCTCATCAGGCCACTTTATCTCTTTCCTGACAGGAATAGTTTACATATGAAATTGAAGGCAGAATTGTTTTGTTTCGTTTTTAACTGTTATCCCCAAACCACAGCTCTCTGCCCACTTGGGAACAGCATGCTCCTGCCAGGCTGTGCTCCATCAGGGCCTCTTTTACCTATTGTGCCACCTGATGGACGTGAGAGATTAGCATCCCCAGCTCTGAGTGAACACAGGGAACCTCATTTAGAAAACGCAGTGTCTGCTTGTTGCCCTGGCTCGTCTTTTCTCCTTTTGACAAGCTATGCTCTAAGGGGAGGGTTGCATATTGTAGCACAAAGGGCTGATCTTGGGGACAAGCAGCAGAATCTAAAGAACTGCATGATCCTACCTGTTATATCTAAAGGAAACAGGAAGGCAGCATCCCAAGCCACGACTTCACCTTCTGCTGTGTTTTTTGTAGTAGGCAAAAGATTACCAGCAATGCTAATCTGTTTGTTACATATATATCTGTGCTTACATCAGCCGTGTGGATATTAATATTCGGGCATATGAGCAGGAACCAACTCTGACTGTGAAGACAAAAAATCCAACGACATCCCCCTCCACCTCAGCTCAATTGCGTGGGACATGGAAATAGTAGGGGACTTTTAGGCACACAAAGGCTTGTTTTCAGTAAGCCAGAGCATAAACAACTGAAAAAGACTTTGACACACTGCTTTCTTAATGCGTTTGGTCGGGTATATTTTAGAAAGTTGTGACTCAGGGCTCCAGACTGCTCTGTCCTTCTCTGCCACTGGAATAATACCATTGGAATCAACAATTACAATTTCTCAGGAGTCTGTTGCTATTAGAGATGAAAAGGCTGATTTTGAAATCTATTGATTTCCTGTGCAGCACTCCCAGGTTTTGCATGGGCTCCCTGTGCTGGGTTTACTCCCAGTTTCTTGCACTATCTAGCATATGATGAGACATGGGGACAGCATGCCATCTCACAGCCTTACCAACCCCACATTTGGCCCTGCCCTTTCATGCAACCACTCTTGGCATGAACAATCATTACATACATCCAGATGCAGCAAATTATCTCTCCTGGAAATCCTTGCGTGTCATCAGCCAGTGTGCCAAAAGCAGCACTGGGACAGAACTCACAGAACAGTCCATACGGAATAAGAAATTCCTAGTTTGCCACCTGATTCTCTGCTCACACTGTCATGCTTCCCTTTGGGAAATGCAGTGCAAGAGAGAAGTGCATTAAGACAAGCCACAACTACTGGGTGTAACAATGACTTTGACAATTACATTGGTTATTTGTGTGGTGTTGGTTTTTTTTGGTGGTTTTTTTTTTTTTTTTTTTTTGGTGTATTTTATCATAATTCATCCAGGAATATATATATTCTTAAGATCTTTTATTAAACAAACAGAGACAGCTAACAAAAGCTTCTTTCCTCTCTGAAATTCCCTCTTTGCCTGAGAATATGTCCCATCATCAAGGATTTATTTTGCACTCCACACAACAGAGTGAAGTGTAAGGGGTCCACCTGGTATAATGTTGCATTAATTAACAATCGTTCATGCTGACTTGTTACCCATTAGACTCCAAGCAAAACTTCCACTGGGTACAGAACTCAGCCTAAAACAACTCTTCCCAGCTCAGCATGTCAATCTTTCCCCTCCTCCATGCTATGTAGGGGTGATGCTGAGATCAGATAATCCAGACCTTTTTAGAAAGACGCTTCCCACCACACTCCTGAAATGCACCTTACACATCTGGGAAATCTTCCCTCCTTCACAGAAGAAGGACACGGTACATTCTTCACAAGTCTTTCAATTTGAGATTTGCTACTAAGAGATATCTGCTATTACTCCAGCCCAATTGACTGTAAAGTATCACAGGAGCATTTTCAAGGCTTAAAATGAGAATCAATTACTATTTATTTATTTTTTTGGCTTCTACTCCTCTATTGTGTTAACTGTTTTCACAGACACACACTCCAGTACGACTCCATCCCTACCGATAACAAAGACAAGCAATGATTCAGGACTACAAACAATCCTGCTGAGTCTAAGCACATTCATGGTACTGCTTGGGAGCCCACGGGACAAAAACACCTGGAGAAACCAACTCCTGTGCCTTGCAAGAAGAGCTTGAAGAAGGAACAATTCATGCTTTGCAAGTGACAAATACAGAGCGAGAAAGGGTGGATGTCTAAGACTGAGAGTTCCAGGAGTTTAAAGCTAACAAAAGAGGTTCAGAAAAACAAAATACTTAGGAATGCTTTAGAAAGTAGTTTACAGTAGTTTCTAATGTGGCTACTTCTCATAAGCTTTGAACTATGAATAAGAAGCTAAAAATACCCAGAGACTTTCATATTTTTTTTTTTTATATAAGTATCTGTGGTTACATAAGTAATTATTTGTACTTGAAGAATGAAAGGCAGTTACACTGTTATCAGGGAAGAGCTGCATTAGGCTTCATCTTCAAACTGAATTCTGAAAGATCTAGCTAAAAAGAAAAAAAGGAAGAGAAAAGCTTTCAAAACTGATGTCTGTGTTGAAATCTCATGGACATCTTCAAATTACCCCACTTCATTGAGGAAATTGAGAAAGATTAGCATGCACTTTGCTGAAGCTAGAAATCTTGCAAGAGCTTGTATTGTATGGAGAAGTGAGAAGTCTTTGCAGGAGGAAAGCACTCACTGTTTGTGTTTTAGAGGGAATTTGGAAAGTTTGCACCACTTCTTGTGTAGTCAGCACAGGGCACTGCATTTTGCCAGCAGCATTTCCCACCACTGAGCCTTACATCAAGAATTGCAGAGCCTGCTCTCCTTGAGTCTGCCTTGCAGGCTAACTGCACATTAGGGCACCTGGCACACCGACCAGGGAATATCACATCCACTGAGAGATACCAGATGCTTTCAGTCACACTGATTTTATTGGGATTACTCAAGAAGGAAGAGACTTCTCTACATGACCCAAGTGATTTAAGTCAGCAACATCCCAAAGACATTACCTGTAAGTCAGCTTACTACTTGTTTGTCAGAGCTTACAACAGGAAAGCGGGTAAGTCTGAATTTCTAAATCAGTGACAGCAACAATATACATGTACTGCAATCTTTTAGAAATGATGCTTCATGAAATTTCATTTCGATTTCATAAAGTAGCTATTGTTGATTAAATAGCAATTGATTTTAAAAGCATGTTAAATGAGGAGCAACAGCAATGTAATTTATGAAAAATTATTATACGGTTGTTATGCCACTCTATTTTTCAATAATCAATTATCATTTTTTAAGATGCAATAGCTGAAATTTGAATGAAATATGATAACAAATGCTGATTTCAGAGCCTGTCATTCAAACCAGAATGAAGCTGCTGTTATAAGCCTGGGTCCTTTGCTCTACATGTTGCAGAATTTTTGTTTATTCATTTTTATTGAAAACAAATTACAGGTGAGGGAAACTACATTGTTGTAGGGTTGATTACGAACTGCAGATCCTCTCTCCCATACTGTGACTCTCAAGTGGGAAACAAACCCATGCAGTCACTGGAAAGCCTGCTGATTGCACATGCTCATATCAGGTCCTGGACAAAAATAATTCATATTAACATCCGTATCTCTTCATAGATACTCAGGCACTCTATGGTGGATGTTCCTTCAACTCACTTTGGCTTTTTCCTCATCCAGAGACAAAAGGGAGCTGAATGAGTAGAGGAGAACAAACCTCTTCCACAGCTGTTCTTTTATGAAGGTATGAAGATGGAAGAAGCTGGATCTGCAGAAAAGCTGCAGTAAGAAGCTGGATGTTTCCCTCTGGGTGGGACTAATGTCAAAACTAACATACATGAAAGACCTGTCACAAAGATAGAGCCAAATAGTAAAAGTTTTCCTGCCATGGGAGCGAACAGCTGAGACCAGCAGAATCAAGTATGTTGAATGGGAAGTAGAAGGTTAGAGATAAAAAGATGATACAGATGCTCCTTCAAAACTAATTATGAAAATCCTTCCAGAAAAGAGAGGAACTGAATATGGAAACAAAGTCCTGCAGTTGACAGAAGCGTCTCAGCAGTAGATGAGATGCTTCTTGTGCCAGAAAAGTAATACAACTGCTTTAGAAAGATGACTGGCCTGAAAGCATGGATGTTTTCTCTGAAAGAGTGGTCAGACACTGGAGTGGGCTGCCCAGGGAGAGGGTTGAGGTGTCCCAGAAACATTTAAATGTGGTACATGGTTTAGTGAGGAAATATTGGTGGTAGGTGAATGGTTGGATTGGGTGATCTTCTAACCTTGGTGATTCTATGATCCTGTGATCTAGAAAATCTGTCCAGGGAACGAGAAATATATTACCCATATATACACACAAGAGACATGCCTTGCAACCAGCAGCAGTCTCAGTAATGTTCCAGGCTATAGGACAAACTTCAAAAGGAAATAGAACTTAGAGTCACTAGTTTAATTGGGAAATGGATGATATTCAACATAGATTTACTGAGAGCATCTCACACCAAACCAACCTGATCAATTTCATTTCCCCAACACCAAATTCTTTTGGATCAGAAAAAGAAGGGTGGTGCACAGTTTCTCTGGACTTTTATCAGGGATTTTTTTGACAATGTTTTTGATTAATTTATCTGGCTTTTGTGACCAGTAAGCCAGACAACCTTTACTTGTAAAGGATTTGCTTCCTTCCATCATCTTGCTTTCCTGTTTTTGTACCATTGGCTTTTTTCTCAGCTCTTCCCGGTGTTTTTCTCAGTTTGCTTTACATGGTGATATATGGCACAGCTAGCCTGAACCTTCTGTCTGCCCTTCAGGAGCCCTTTGCAAGCCTGGCTGAGAACAGTCCTTCTCCCACTGCAGCAGGGGAAGGCAGCCAGATGGGCACAACCTCACCAAGATCTGCAGTCTTCCATCAGTGGCTGGTTTCAATTCAAACTTAGAAGAGCACTTCCACACAACAGACAGCAAGAGCGCAGTGGCTTTCTATCAACTTCTATCAGCATTATTCTTTATGCACCGGTCATTCCACAGCACCTATCAGGATAGCTGAATTTAACAGCATGTAAAAGAATCTCATCAACAGATAGGTTTGGATTTAGTTGAATGACCAATTGGAACTGACCACCACTGCAAATTATTTTTCAGGCAATATCACGCAGTTTTCACCTGAAATCACTGTCATTTGGAACAATCATCTGGATCAATCACTGCAAACCCAAGACAGTGTCAAATTGGGTTTCTAACTCAAATGGGCCTTTCTTCTTCATGGCTACTGTGTTCCTTTCATCTTAGTAAAGCTCTGCTTTCACTTGTATGCAAGGGGTCAAATCTTGCCATACCTCAGACAGAGCTTTCCAGTGCTCCTAGAGGAAGATTAAATGCTGAATATCAGACTGAGTTAGCCTGCAGCTATTTGCATGATCGTATGGCAGTCAACGTGAATTCCTGGAGAGGAACTGTAATGTTTAGCACTAGATTTGGGCTATCACAAGGGCTCTGAACTGAAATCTTCACTTCTTCCCTAATCTATTATTGCAGTATTGATGAAGACATATTCATACTTCCTTCCATCTAAAATAGGCTAAGGCTTTCTACAAAAATGTGTGCATTAGAGAAACATTATTATTTAAAGTACAAGTAATGTTCATCTCATTTTGGTTATGGCAACCATTTAATGATGCTGAGCAGATTTACACAAGGCTGATGGATGTAAGTTGCCACTCTACTTTAAAATACATAACGGATTTCTCATTGAAAGAATGTATAAAGTAGCCTCTCATTTTTAAAATTGGCTACAAAAGCCTGTCCAATTTTCTAGGCACAATCAAAGACAAAGGCAGATAATTAGAGGACTGAAGAAGAAATGGAGAAATGGGAAAAAGATGAGAAAACAATACCAGAATAAAAGTCAGGATCCCTTTTGTCTTGCCTGTTCCTGAGGCAGCTGCAGCATAGCATAGACACGAGAGTCAGAACCCTGGCAGAGCACCGTGGTGCTTTTGTTTCCTCCCTGAGAAAACAGGCTTGTAAAAAAAATAACCTGGCAAGAAGCTCTCCAGGTATTTGACCTTTGCAGCAAATTGAGCCTAAGCTCAATGAGCCCTGTGGACAAGGTGTTCACAGGCATCCAGGGGGCTGGCTATTTGCAGCACAAACTCCAGCAGTTTCATCATGGGCTCACATGATGCCCCATCCATTCACTTTCTCCCACTGACCCACTCTAAAACCAGGAGCATCTCCCACAAATCTCTTAAACTTCATGGCTGGGAAGTTAGAGATCTCCAGATATTATTTGCTGAAATGCAGCTACAAAACCTTGTGTGAGATCCAGGAAGATGCAATTTCCTCCTCATGTTTAGAATGAGGAAAAACAAACAGGAAAGAAAACAGTTATGAGAGAAAATGGCAAATAAATCACTGCCTTGAAAACTGCTCCTTTCGCTTGTTGAATTTTTTTTTTTTTCCTAGATTTTACTGCAAAAAAGAAAACATCTTGAAGTTTTTGTGATTTGGGGATTAATTACTTTCTTAATTTACAGAAAAAGATGAGAAGGGACAGGTAATTAAATACCTATTCTTTTCCAATAATTACTTCAACATAGTGTCTCAGCTACAGTCACTCACAATGGGCTCTCATAGACAAAGCCTTACATGAAAGGAGGTAGAACAAATTGCAGCAGTAATTCAGGCCTGGAGGAATTTCAAAAAAAAAAAAAAAAAAGGAAGAAAAAAGGAAAGCTGAGATTTTCTGAAGGCAATATCTCATCCTGAGCCCATCCAAAGAGCCTAAACTGAAATTACAGACGTTACCCCATTCTGATTAGGTTTTGTTGGGCTTATTTCTTCTTTGTCTCCAGCCAAAAGAATCAGGCTTGATGGGAGCCAGCCAGGTTTAAAATGGAATTTACCAACTAGCAGCAACGTGGCCAGTTTCCCTGGTGTTACAGGAGATCTGTGTGAAATCTTGGCCTTTCCTGCCTGTAAAGGGAATTTAATTTCTTGCGGATGCCACCCTGAGTCACGTGTAGTAACTAAGCCCCAAAAAGAAACAGACATTGAAAAGTAATCATTGCAGTTGGTTTCTAGATTCTTTGCTACGTGGAAGAAATTAGTACTGATTATCTACCTAGACATACGATGTCTAACCTCACTGAATCTCCTATGGCCAGCTGAACTGCTCTCTTATCAAAATATGGTATTTTCCTCAGTTACTTTTCATCAGAAATACAGAGCAATGGCACACATTTGAAGCTTTGTTCTCAGTTTACAGAGCTACGTCACTGCCCATGGATTTGATGTCTTGTTCAGAGCATAAAATGGGTCCTCCCAGCTCTTCTTATCGGCTTTTTGCATGGCTAAAATGGGTGAGGAGGTATGAATTCAATCACCAACTGTTGTTCACATTCAAGATGTTCTTTAGATTAGACTGAGGCAGTGAACAAGCAGGGCTGTAAGTAACTCCTGAGGTCGCTTTTCTGCTCTAGTGCAGCCAAACCCTGGAGAATAGCAGTAAATATAAAATGATGAAGCACCACAGGGAGGCAGCTCAGCAAGCCTTGGTGTAGCGTGCTGTGGCCAGGGGAGAACGTGCTGACAGTTACAACAGTGCCAAGTCCTATCCTTACAGACGCTCAAGAGAAAAGAATGGATTCTTCCATATCCCACAGTGCTGCCCTTGCTTCTGAAAATAATAAGCTGGCATGCAGTAGCAAATGATGTCTACTGCAGCTGCTCGTCCTTTCTTAGTTGGTAAAATGCATTACCTTTGGCTGAGAATGGGTCTGTATTGATGATTAAGCAAAAAAGTCCACTGAAGTTGGGGAACTTCAAATATACTCATTCACTCAGTGCAAATAAGAACTGTTGGAAACCAATATTTTCAATCACCGAGAATGGTTGAAGGTCAAAGCTTGGTTCTGAGAATCTTGTTTAGATATACTGTTATTGGGAGATTTGTAGACATTTTTCTCATTTCATTTATTTTTCTGTTGCATTCCAGATGGAAAGAAGAGAAGCACAGACAGATATCTCCCTATAGCAAAGTACATTTCGGTACACTAAAATATTCCTAAGAAATCTTTGTTATATTTCTGCAAATGTCCAGTCCCCGGATTGCCTTGCTTTCCTCCATTCTTCTTGAAGCATTTCTTTCCAAGTTTCCCAGTTCAATCAGCCCAGTGCTCAAACTGATACATTCATCCAGTTTTGCTCAACTGTCCATCAATGATTTCTCAAAAATAACACAAGTCCTGTGAATTTAGATTCTAGCACAACTCTGGGATGTCAGCTACAGAACATCCAAGCTCAGACAAACTTACTGCCTTTCTCAGCCCAAACTTCACTTCAGTGTCCTCAGCTTTAACAGGAATTTGTATTTCCCGTCCCTAGTTGTCCATCATTCTCACCACACCATTTTTATTTTACTTTCCCCTGGCTCAAGCTTCAGATATTCCCAGACTGCGGCATAGTTATCTGATAGTTTTTCGTTTCTGTTTATATTTCCATATATATCCTCATACGATAACATTTTTCTTCTCTGCTGCATGAATTGCTTCTTAAAATTATGCATGAATATTACCTGTTTCAGCTTTCCCTGCCTCAACACAACCAGAAACACAAAATTCATGTGAATTAGCAAGGCCTGCAACCAATCTCTGCTATGACAACAGTTCTGGTGGCTATGAAGGAACATCTGCAAGTCCAC
This sequence comes from Tragopan temminckii, assembly GCA_028571105.1. Taxonomy (NCBI): domain Eukaryota; kingdom Metazoa; phylum Chordata; class Aves; order Galliformes; family Phasianidae; genus Tragopan; species Tragopan temminckii. The sequence goes on from JAOWBP010004313.1 coordinate 13,273,630, forward strand.
ACAGGGTCTCACTCAGACATTTAAGTCTCCTGGGGAGCATTTCTATGGTGTTCAGTGGCAATTGCACATTGAAGATCCGCATCCACTGTGTTCATTAAGAATGTCAGGATTATCAGAGGAATTTGATTGTTTAAGGAACATGTGTTTCTTCATGCTTTCCAACTTGCTCACTGATGTCTCTAAATACAGCTGATATTTATCACCTAAACAAACATTTTCTGATCCACGAGCAGGAGACCTAAAAGAAGCAACAGAGCTTTTCTAGCATATGCTATATAAACACAAGCTTATTTTCCAAACAGTTGCCCAATGTATGGTGATGCCAGATACATTGGTGAGGAAGACACAATTAATGCTTTAAGCCAGTAGAAGCATTAGATGCTTTTTAAATAGATCACTCAATTTCAGTAGCCACATGACTTGAAAAGCTCAGACGTTGACTAACAAACACCTACCTGCATAAATGAAGTCTAACCTCTGTTAGAACTTACTGTGATAGAAAGACACTTCGTAACTGTGATGATCATAATAAATGCTATCTGTTTTGAACCAAAAAAGGCAGATGCTGGCAATACTGCACTAGTTCCTTGAGCTTAGCATTTCATTTTTCCACTGGCTCAAGCAAACCCAGAGCAGGTGTTTCTCGGAGCATGCTGTGGGACTTAGTCATTTCAAAGCCCTGTGTTTATGCTATATTCTTGCGCTCAGAATCATTTTATGGAGATTTAAGTTTTGGTACATACTAGATGCAAAGGTTATGCAGTTGAAATAGCTGTACATTTTCATTTCACAAAATATCTCCAAGCTTATCTGCCTAGATGTGGATATAAAACACCAAATAGCACTGTGAAGCAGGAGAGATGTCCCTTCACTATCCCTTTTACTCTTCTCCCTCGGCCTGAAATTAGGGCAGTTGCTGTTCTGGGGTGGGCGTAAGAGAAATGCCATCCAAAGAACCTGAGCCAAGTATTTGGTTTGGAAGCTCAGGCAGAGCGCATCTCATCTGAACTGTGTTGCTCTAATTACTAGCTTTGTTCCCTCAACTTACGTGCCTTTTGCAGCAAACAAATGATGTGTCACTAATCATCAGGGCAGTGACAAGGAACCTGATACAGCTGTGCTCAAGTGTTTGGTAGATGACAAATTCTGAGGTTTGGTTGATAATATTTCTTGTTTTAGTGAGGACAAGTACAGCTCTGATATTCCATGATGCAGACCTTTCCTTGATTATGACAACTAAAGCAAGCTGTAGATGTCCCCCCCATTAGGGCTAATTAAAACTAATTAAATTATTCAAATATAAGCCATAGAGGAGTAGACTAGAGGAGAGAACTGGGATTCACAGGAGCAAAGCAACTCGCGTGTATAAGAATCATAGAATGGTTTAGGTTGGAAGGGACCTTAAAGATCATTTAACTCCACCCTCCATGCCATGGATAGAACTGCCAGCCATGACATCAGGCTGCTTGCAGCCCCATTAAACCTGGCCCTGAAAGCCTCGAAAGACTGGGCTACCACAACTCCTCTGAGCAACTTGCTCCAGTGCGTAGGTTTTTCCCTTGCAACTACACTGAACTGTGTAGACAGACTTGATTTTTTTTCTTTTTTTTTTTGTATAGTTCTGCTGGCAGAAAATGCCTCATCTAAATTGTGGAGTCTACACTGTTTTTGTTCACATCCTTCCTGGCAAGAAGCTTCTCCTTGAACATTCATATCAATATTCCTATAGAAAGAAACTGGATGGGCTTTCAGCCTGCTCTCCGTGTGTGGGAACTCACAGCACTCCTGAAGCTTTCAAAATCAGAGGACTTCCTTTTCCAGACTTTGGGAAAACCCAGAGCATAACCCTTGCACCATCTGAGTGGTCAGCAACCCAAAGGAGCAGCAGTCACTGTTAATACTTCTTTATAAGAAATTTGCAGATGATGATTTCAGAGGTTGCAGAGCAGGATTTGACTGTACAACAGCATGGAATAGCCTTGTCAGAGAAGCCACTTTTAAAAGCAGAGAACAGTCCTATAACTCACAGGTGCACCTGTCAGAGCTGTGCAACATCCAGCTCAGGGCAAGCAACCAAGAAAACCTGGGCAGTTTTCAACAGCTTGCTATGTGGTCAGTATCCCATTCTTTAGAGATCATGTCACAAAACATTCCTCACCAAAGCCAGAACCTTCACAGTAACACCATTCACTGCAGTCCTAAACAAATTATGCATCTTTGTCCACCCTGTGTTTTAATGAACTCACTACCTGACTGCTTGAGATAAAAATCCCTTGGACTAATTGAAGAGGTGAATGCAGTCTGACGTGTACACACATCCAAAACCCTTTGCACAGCCTAGCTCCATGTGCAATAAAAAAAAGAAATTGGCTTTATTCTAAAAAGTTCAGTCATTCACAGCTGCCAGTAATTTGTAAAAAAGCACAAACATTAACTGCACACTGCTGATAGGGGGAGAGAGACCAGCAGCCTTCAGTTGTGATAGGGAAGAATGCTTTGGGGCAGACTTGTAATTTATTTCCATTTTCTTGTCCTTCCAAAGGACAGTTTGCAAGGCAGTAAATCCTCCTCCCTGAGACCTTGCAGGCTGCAGACAGGCTAGTTCCCAGCCTGAAGGGAATGCACACTGCTATGTTTGAGCTACTCAGGTGAGACATTGGCTTACCCTCAGCTCCCTCTGTGGGTCATGGAAGCATCTTCAGAGGTTCTGCAGGAGATAATGTAATTACCAGTCCTTGAGAGGGCCCTATCTCCTTCCACTAACTCCTCAGTTACTCTTCAGAGTAGATTTTAAGTGGGACAAAGTGGCACACTTCTTCAGTTTGCTGTGTCCTTGCCTATAGGATCATCCAGACACAAAGTCTGCAGTTTCCAGAAGTCTGCAGTCCTGTTTCTTTAGAATATTTTCTCATGTGCTTCTATCCTTCCTCAGAGATTCACAGTAAAATTCACTTGGCCTGTGTAATCTGGCAGGGATGTTTCTGCAGAGGAAATGCATGGCTGCATTGCAGAACTGAAATCTATTCACCTCATCTAGTCTGAGCACACTGCAGCTGTATCACCAGGTTGCTTGAGCATCTGCTCTTTTTCTGCTTTTCACTGTGCTGCAAATGCCTTGGATTTACAAGGTAAGTTTTTCCCCCTATCTCAAGCTTGAAGGGGAACAGACTTTTCTTTTATGGGGTGGAAAGGCCTTCATTTCCAGTAGTAAATTCTTCAGAAAGAGCCCAAATCCCACATTCCTGTAGGAATGTGTACCCCCTTACGATTGCCATCTGAAGTTGTCTGTGAGGCTGTGTTCCCCACTCCTGTTCCAGACCAACCCCAGTTCATCTCCTTCTCAGCCTTTCCCCAGTCTAACTGAAGTTAGCCAAGCCATTAAATAAAATGATGCTTCTAGACCCCACCCTAGCATGGGAGTAACCTATGTAAACAGACACAGACTTTATTTTCTGTCATAAACAAGATAGAACTATCAGGTTCTTGTTTTCTTCAAGAGTAGCAGCCAGTAAGCCAGCATGGCCAAAGGTGTGTGGTTGTCACACGTGTATAGCCATAATGTACATGCACAAATTAGCCCCTAACCTGAAGGGCAGGTTTAATTTCTGTGAGAGTATTATCCCAGTAAAAACTAGAAAAAATATTGCAAAGGTGACCTTTTGCTGCAAGTTTACCTCCTTTTGTTTACAGGAGAAAATATATTTCACAGTTGTAATGGTGATTTTGATGATAATAAGCACATTTGTCAGGACAGTAGCAGGATGCTTTATGCCCTGCTTGACAAATCTATAGAAAAATAATCACCTTTGATTTCTGGTGTAAACTGCTGCCATCACACATTTAAATGAGGAAAATCAAATACAGCAATAATATGGTAATGGTTGGTTGCTCATGATGGGAAACAAGCTCCTCTGTCACTTTTGCTTCCATTCTGTTCCTTCATGGGCTAAAGGGACCTGCATCTAACATGCCTCAGTGCATCAGTGTTTTACAGAGCTATTCTGTATATAGCAATGACCATGGAAATAGTAAAGAAATTGTCCTGCATCACTCATCATTTGTGATCCCTGAACACCCTCTCTAATTTGCCATTACAGTACTTTGGTACAGTATGATGCAGTAAAACCCAGCATGGTGATTTCCTGACAGATACACTGAGAGGAAAAAAAAAGTGACCATTCCCCCTCAGAGTGGGATCAAAACCTGAAAATTCTGAGCCCCAAACACATGAACCCATCCCTGCAGTGGCTCAGTTTCACACATCACTTCAGTATCCAGTGCTTTCTCTGCCGATTTGCAGAGGACAGATTCTGACATTACTCTGGATGGGTTATCAGCTCCTTCCATTGCTGCCAGGACAGGGAAGAAAAGATCCGCACCTCTTTCTCTTCCAAAACCCTGTGTGAAGACCACTTTCTGTCATCCAGCATATCCACCCCATTCTTAGGGCTTTGCTATATAGGTTCTTCTTGGTCAAGAGAAAGAAAACATCAGAGGGCTATCCTGTCTCCATTGCACTTATGTGTTTACATGGCCAGATGGGAACATGAGTAACAGACATGAGTAACCCTATCTACCCAATTGTCTCTCCTCTGAAATCCTCAGCCCGGTGGGCTCCGGGAGCTCAGTGCCTGCAGGACAACACCAGCACATCTTGTTTTCCTGGACTCTGTGCTTCACCTCTCCATTTGGTCTGATTCTCCAGCTGGGAACCACAGATGTAGCACACTACTCGTAGACAGCAAAATCTGGACCAGATTTTTCAAAGGAATTCCTGGCCAGACATTTGAGTACTTAGCACCCACAAGTGGGCCTGAATTTCAAAAATACCTAAAGCCTGGCAGTTGCTTTCAAGAGGTTTCCAAAAACCTGCGTGTGCCCTTCATGCATTCCACCACAGCTTCCCTCCATGTGCTTGCGCATGGGACGGGATCTATGGTTTAGAGTGTCACAAATACTGTCTGCTGGGTTAGTTAAGAGAGAAATATTGCAAGGGAGAGATTGTACAGAATAAAGGCACCTCATCCAACACACTCATCAAGATGCAAATATCTAGAAACCTGCACGTGAACCTATGCAAGCTTGAACGCAACATCTCATATTAAACGAAAATGGAGAGGAAGAATACAGCAAGTACTACTTCCAAAGGGATAAAATGATTGCTCTAACACAGCAGCACATGGCACAGTTTTGTTCCTGCGCACCTATTCATCCACCCACATGGCTTTTATTCCCATACTGCACTCACCACTGAGCCCTCTGCTTGAAACTTCCTGCTGATAAGCGGCAGAGCATCAGGATGTCACCTGCTCCCATTCAGCAATGCTACACTCTTTATGCAGCAGGATGTGATATTTGTTTCTGCAAACTCCCTACAGCCTTTTAAGCTGACTCTGAAAAGAAGCAATGGATCCCCCATGGAAGTATAACACTGCGAATAAAAAGGGGATCAGGTTTCAAAGGAAGACAGCCATGACTCCCCAAGTTACATTTTGCTTCTAAAGTGAAGTCTAGTAATACAATTTTAACAAAATCAGGCAAAACTACCTTAACGGAAAAGGCACATTTGGATCAACCAAAGCAATTCATATGTTTCTATTGACTTAAGCAGATTGATTAAGCTAAGCAAAAACAGAAACTCATTTTGAAGTATAGTCACAGAGAGCTTGAATAAAGCTAAAGACATCTATTCCAGAAGCAAATTGAATCCCAAGAAATTGCTGTTCACTTATTTTTTAATTTCAGTGGGACAAATAATATATACCTGGCATACTCAATGTACGTGTCTAAAAAAAAATTACTATTTAGTCTGGCAATATACCAAGAAAGCAAACCAACTGTCTTCTGTTACGCTGCATTTCTGTCAGTTTATGAACAGAATTTTATACTCTCCCATTTACAGCCCTCCCCCGGCCCCCTGCACTGTAAGCATTTGTACAATTTATTTCCCTAGCGCTGCTAAGTGAAAAATATTATCTTTCTTACACAACTGACAAATGTCCGTAGCAGACAGAGTTGCCTGCAGTATTGAAGGAAGTCTAAAGCAGACTCTGAATATCTGGCTCTGAATAGCATAAGCAGTCAAGAATACTGAAAGAGCCAGTCACCACTAGAGTTAATAATTTTGTCCTTCACAGGACAAAGAATTAGGATTTTTCTAGCATTTCTTATACTTCGGGATCCCCTGCTGTATTCAAGATAGAAAAACCACAGATGAAATACCTGCAGTGCAAAGACCACAAAGGCAATTTCAGCAGTCAGTACATGCTATCTCTGTCCTGCGCATCACAACTAGTTTCTGTTGAGAGATGAAATACTGGCCAAGACATTCAGATTATCTTGCAGAAATCGTCATGCAATTTTTAACTTCTGCCTTCCTACACAAGAAGGATGATCTGGAAGGAGCTAGATTTTTAACATCTCAGCTCAGGAGCATCACGTGTAATAGAGGAGCAGCCTCCTTGACTATTGCACTAGTGACATCCTTGTTATGTGCTTCAGCCACGCTGCTAGACTTGAACTCCTGATCTCCCAGTGCAGAGGCAAGGGTACTACCAGTTGAAATGGGCTGTCCTGTCACAGAAATAATGCTTCAGAAAGTCAGGAATGGATGTACATCAAAACACTGTTTCCTCTTTGGGAGACAGTGGCTTAAATATAATTCAGTATACATGATCAACTAAGGGTTCCTTCCCTGTTATTCTAGAAGCACAATATTCTCTAGAAAAACTGTAAAGATCAAATACCAGCTCATCAGCAGAAAGATCATATGCCCACGTTCAACCAATCTGGGTCCCCAAACCAAGCCTACCTGCAAAAAAATTATGATGCTGATGTGAACTACAGAACTACTATCATTAGCTGCTACTGTTCTTATGAGAAATTATTGGAAGAAGTTTACCTTAACTACATCAAGTGGCCGACACACCAGTATAAAGCTAAAATTTGGGATGGAAGTTGTCCTTACGTTTGGTTCAGTTCAGTCAGTGTGAATGACCTTCTGCTAACACGGTTAGGGAAAAAAGAGACCATTGCTTTAGAATGTTCAGCTCGAAGCATACAAGCAAGATCAGGCAAAATTTTCCTGCTGGAAGAGAGGAAGGACTGGGGAAAAAAAAACCAAGGAACTGACATGATGATTTGTAAAAAGAACTGCAGCTGTTTCAAGAATATTTTTTTTTTTTTTCAGAAGAAACCTACAGGGGATGCACCAAATGTCCTCCTCAGAACCTTCCTGGAAGCTGTTCTGCACTGCACCAAGAATAGCTGTTAGCTGCAGGAACACCCAGAGGTGAATAGTGATTGCCCACTTTTTCAGCTGTGTCTATTGCACCATTCCTGGCATAACCATGTAAAGTCACTTTCACTACAGATATTTTTAGGTATCTCTCTGTGAATTGTTTGGTTGATCAGGCTTTAACATAGGTAGCGATACGTGCATATGGCTCAGAGTGGCACCATCAAGCCCATGAAAGACCTAAAGGGGATTGACTCTGGTCAGAAGAACCTGTTCCAATCTGAATGTCAAAAGAAAGGCTCACAGTAGGTTTTTTGGAATAGGTCCTAGATGCTTTTCTAGTGTTCTCAATCATATTCAGAGCAGCATCTCTTCCTCCTCACCACCTTCCGACAGCACTGTGGGTTTATCTAGTGAAGCTTAGGACAGTAAATAGCTGTTAGGCCAAATCCCAAATCCTCAAGGAAAAGATGCAAGTTAATACACTTCTTGCTGCCGAGACATGGCAACAGAAAAAAGAAATAGAAGATAGGCTTGAGGAGGTCATAGAAGAGAAATTTAGTCCAGAAGCGATAAGGAAAGCTTGACGCATGAAGGATCTCAAAAAGCCATGAAAGAATCGCTCCCTGATTACAATAAGAAAAACTGTAAATAAAACAGATTTTGTGAAAAGTAGATGTGCTTCTCAGTGTGGCCACCATTTATAGCTCTGATTGTATCATTAGTCACATCTTCTCCAGACGATCAAATACGCATGCATTTTGAAACATGGGCTCAAAGAATATCAGTACATAAATCTCTTGGAAATGAAACAGCCAGCGTTCAGGACAAAAAGAAACTCCCTCCCAGAAGGTTTTGTTTTTTTAAAGCTCATTATTAGATTCAGAAAGAAGACTTATGGCGAGGCAGCTGGACTCTTCAAATGCTGCATTAATGGAAGACAAGTGCTATACAAACCCTTTTTAACACTCCAAGAAGATAAAGCAATTTGTTTTGTTACTGACAACTTTTATTAATAGATAAATTGGGTTTCAGATAAAGAAGTATATTAACAAGAAATGGAAAATTATGAATAGGAAATGGAAAAATGAACAGAATGCAGAGTGAAAAGCCTAAAGGATAAATAAAGGGAAGCAGATTCAGGAGGACTGGGAGCACAGAGTATAAAGACTTGTACAAGCCAAGTAATGTTACAACTTCCACATCAAAATAAGCCCACCTTTGCTGTACTGCTCTGCTAGGATAAATGAAAATGGCCAAGACAAAAAAGGTCCAAAGTGCAAAATGAAAGACACCTGTGTCATTGATGAATAATTTAGAATTATTTTTTCTTCATATATATTCACATTGCCCTTTATTTCCTCTGATAGCTTTTAACAGAAATATCTCTGGTAACAGACTGTTTTCAAGAGACGTTTTGCCCTTTCTGAAGCTTCTACACCCACTGCCGAGACCCGCTTATGAGGGTTCAGGAAAGCTGTAAGAGTACAGCTATTCAAAACTGAGTTACGAGGGACAAATAGTGCGGTGTAACAGCTGTCTCCATAGCACCATAGGGGCAAAGGAACCTCCCAGATTTATCACTCAAATTCTGCAAAGGAAATATGCTTTTTACATGCAAGTTAAGTTTTTTCCAGCCAAACACCCAAGAGATTTACTATCAGCCACCTGCATCTCTTTATTTAATGAGGGTCTTTTGGGCCCCTATTAAGAACTCTAAAAAAAGCCAGGGAAAAGCCATTGTCCTTGGCTAGGGAAAATTCAAAACAAAAAGGAGCTTTCTCTACCTTAGAAGTGCAAGAATCTGGCCACTTGGTGAAGTGGGAAGATTTTAATCTTGCCAATTGAATGTAAATGAGGAACTGGAGGACAGCTTAGTCCTGATCGGGGTACTTAAAACTCAAGATATTTAGGGAAAGTTTCTTCACAAAAGAAAAAAATCCTTGAATCTTACTTTTCTCTTGCCTTACTGGTATGGATATTTCACTAGCAGTATCTTCATCAAGAATCCCCGTGCTTCTGTTTCTTGCCCATCACTGGGAGTTGTAATTCTCTGAATTAATATAGTCTTTAGTCTTACGGTCAGAGGGAATTATTACAAGCCTCGAATCTGATCTCCTGTGTAATATACTATAGACAACTCCTCAGCTGCTCAGACAGTCAGAGAAATGCTGGCTGGAAGTCATCTCTGGAGGTGATCCAACCTCCACAACGCAGGAGCATCACCAGCACTTGATCAAATGTGACTGCATCTAGTTGAGTCCTGAAAAACTCTGACAGTCAAAATCTCAGTTTCTCTGTCTAAACTGCTCAAGTGCTGCTACATCTTCTAACGAAATAGTTCTGATATCCACTCTCAAGATCAGCACACCATTAGTTTTTTTTCCCGTTAATTGAGTTGACTTTCTTCCTTTCTTCTGCTCAGCGGGAGACATTTTTCTCTGAGCTTTCTTTTGCTCCTAACACACCAGAAGGGCTGAGATCCAAAGAACAGGATGACCGTGGCCACTCACTCCATTATAGCACAATGGCAGGAAAGGCAGAGGATTTTTCCCATTTAACGCTATATTTCTAGGTGACTAACAGACTAGATTTCTACTACAGTTCCCTTTTCAGGACAATGCATCTCCTTCCTCGTATACCAGATGAGTTGCTCTATGGGTGCGACTACCTGCAGTGGTTATAAAGAGCGTTAAGAATTTACAGCAACTAGAAAACCTTTCTGTTTCTGAAAACCTCCTTCGTCAGGAGGAACCTTTACCATAATCATTCAGTACAATAAATAAAATGCACACAGTTCTGTTTTCAAGTCAATACTGTACAAATGAAAGTTTCACAGACTGTTTCCTCTTCAGAGTGGCTAAATATCAGAGAGGGTCATAATAATAACAGAAAAACAGGTTTTTTTGGCTCTGTTCTTGCAGAAACACAGCTTGGATTTGATTTGATGCTATTCACAAGGGTCATGCTGTGCTCCTTTTTCATGCATGTTTAAGTGGCTGTTAGCTTTTTGCAAAACATTCCCAGAACCTACAAGTTTCATGAGTTTGTCCTGTAAGTGGCTTACATTATGTTTCTCAATCAATCCAGTAAAAGCTGCAGTGCCAGGGAGCTCTGACCATATGCCATACAGTCTGAGTTCAGAGCTCTTAGATGCAGTGAAGCAGAGATGTTCACTATATATTTTTTTCAATTAACTCTTGCGGAAAATAGCTAACATTCGCACACATTAATTGTTCATCACTTATGACTCTGCTCTGCAAACCCTACAGGGTCTCTTCATATTTTCAAAGCTTAGTAACCTGAACACATTGGATTCTTAAAAATGGCTCGGCAAAATGTACTTTTAACATCTGGTGGGATTTTAAAAAAAAAAGTGTATGAACTGTGCTGTTTTGTTCTGGGGAGAAAAAAGAACACTCTAGGGACACCTCCAAAGTGAGCTCTGAGAGACTGCTGAAGGGTACCTGCTTGTAAAGGAGGGTGGGGGTACAACAATAGGTTATTACCCTCGTCACAGACAGTAGCAGGCTGCCAGTGGCATTTAAATGTCTCAGATTTCTGCCTGTCTTATTAGCTGAGGTCCTGCTGAGCTCATTGCCAGGTGAAGAAAGTCATCCTGAGAAATGGAAAGAGACCAAGAGTGGGTGAAGGTGGCTCTCTGTTACTGCAGAAGGGAGCAAGCTGGTTTCAGGTCCATGCATGCTCTGATCAGCTGACACAGCCTTTTTCCTCTGGAAGCAAGAGCTAGGCTAGATGTAAGATGTAGATGCTAGATGTAAGATGCTAGATGTAAGAGGACAGGAACTTGGATGAAGGGACACACCCAGTGACAAGAGGTAATAGAGAAGGATAGAGAGAACATTTTACAAAATAAGTTCTCAAGAACAAAGACTTCTCTCTCCATCCACGCAGATACCACTGTTTTAATGAAAAAAATCAGAAACAAGATGCGGGTTTTTTTTTCTTGTATTGTGGAAGACAATACCTCTAGATGGATACCTTGAAGTTTTGCTCACTGCATCCATTGAGCTTCCAGTACAGATACTCAGGAAAAATAAACTATTAATAAAATAATTTGCTAGCAGTCCTCTATTAAACTGGTCCTTCCAATTCTACCTCCTAGTAATAGCAATGGTATTGATTATAGGAATGGGCTAAACACGGTTGGCTTTTGGTTTTTAATTGCAGATTCCCAAATACACAGACCAGAGGTAAGCTAGCCAGTCTTCCAGCAGCCCAGAAAGTAATGCACCCCTCCCTGTTGTTCCCATCTTTCAAGTACTTCCACATACCAAGTAATGTGAATGACCAGGATGCAGTTTGCTGGTACCCAGTGAAAAAACCTAGGAAACATCTTGGAGAAGTACTGAAGTATAGCGAGCAGGAGTATTTGGAAACTTGGGAAAATTAAAACTAAAAGGACAATCTCAACCATAATAGCTTTGATTGATACATGGCTTTGTTGAAAGTGTCTTACTATGTCAAATAACAGCCCTCTATTTACTGGTAAGATTTGAGCACTCTGCACCACTGAGAAATTCCCCTTCCTGGGCACCGGGTTTGGTGTGTTCCACATCCCTTGCACTAGTAATGCAGAGCAGCCTCTCCAACCTTAAAACCAGTCCAAGCTTATTAACACATTTATCACCTTAGATCCTATCAACAACATTACAGTCTGCTTCTGGGATGCCCAGAGTTTTGTTAGACAAAACTGCAAAGCAGTCAGCCAGGCTGTTTCAATTACTTGAAAATGACAACGTTCAGAATGAAGCACAGCAAAAATCTTCCACTGCTGTGTTCCCCCCTTCCCTCCCCCCCTCCTCTGACACCTGGCACAGCATCATTCATGATTCACTGCATGGCAATGCAATTTTGTTTTGAGGAGTTTTACTTCTATGGCTCACTAAGAGACCTAATTGGCACTTCGTACAATGGCTCCATTTTCTTTCCATCGTTCACACTATATAACATAACGCTGCCTTGATTTTTGTGATGACTTTATGGATACTGAGCAGTACAGACAAATCAAGCTTTGAGCCCTATTGCTGTTTTCCTGAGAATATCCAAACAGAGAAACAGAGCAGAGAGGTTTGCGACATCTGTTGTGTTGCACCAGGAGAGCTGACTGAGAAGTGACTGCTGAGGTGGGGCAGTTCCACTTGCAAGCACCCAATGGCAATGCTCTCAGTATTCCAGTGCTCATAAAAGAACACACCTCAACTGAATTTTGGCAACCTTCAGCTCAGCCACTAGTAGAAGAATGACATCTTTACTTTGGAGAGTGGAAAACAGTTGGGTAAGATAGTGCAGCTCACCTGGGCTTAAGTGGGTATTGAGGAAAAAGTACAGGTGTTCTAAGTCTGCGTTGAGGTCTGTGAGCCCCCTTTGGCTCTCTCCTTGTTTTATTTGTGCAAGGAGAGTGCCAATGTCTTCACTGTTTGGACATTCACAGCTTATCACAGGTTTTCAAGTCACTTTGGGAACCCTGAAGACAATAAACACGAGTTTATCAATTTAAATGGAACCCCAGAGAAACCATGGACAACATTCTGCATGGGTTTGATTGCTATGCTGACTTTCTACTCCCAAGACAGGAGATTGTGCTACTGTCTAGGATATTTTAAACAACTGATTTAGAGAACTATTTATTTTTGGGAACACCTTTTACTCTTGGAATGAACAAACCATTCTGCTTTCAATTTTTTGTTCTTTCTAGTCTCTCCTGGATATGATAACTCATTGTTACAATACCTGAAACTCCCTCCATGAACACATTTGTTTATTTTTTTTTAACCCATATGACTTCTCTTTAGAGCTCAAAGGGAACAAATATTTCATGAAGAATTTTATTTTGAAGCATGTGTGTATATATATATGTGTATATATATAGTATGTCTGCTTATTGCTCATTAACAGCAACTACATTTTGCATTTCTCATTGGAACTGATCAGATTGAAAGCAGTTTATTGTTGCATGTCGCAGTGGCACTTAATCCAGTAAGCTGGATCCTAGAAAAGCTGCTGGCATCTAGAAACAGTCAGTAATGACCAGACAGGCACTGGGCTCTCTCATCCCAATGAGAACCACAATTATTCAGTCACTGGGTCAGCCTCTAAAATAATCTGGTAGAATTATTAGCGTTCCACTACTACAACTACTCTTGCATAAACTTGTGCAGTTTCACCCAGCGTGCTCAAATTGGAAAAATCCAGAATTTACTGCAATTTATTCTCTGCTGGAACGCATCAACTCTGACATCTCTAAGGAAGAGCTGTGAATTCCCCTTGGCTTATACAAGGATTTCAGATGAATGTTGACTAAAGCGTGGCAATTTGCATGGCACAAGTCTGCCTTTTGTTTCCAGGCAAATGTGGATTTAACCATGGGCACTAGGCATACAAAAATACATGCATACATACATAAACATATATGCCTTTTTGTTTCATCATCTCTGGTCTCATCATGTGATGTGAATTCTTCAGACAGTGATTCTCAGCAAACAGGACTACTTACTACAGTAATGAGTTGTATATAGTGTCAGGCTTAGAAACAGAGCAAATTAGCAGTGTGTGAATGCATCATTTATTTTACACATCTTAGGCTGATCTTACCATCAGAGATAAGGCTATACAGTTTGACTCTCCTTTTTGTTTTGTATTTAAAAAAACACAATGCAAACAGAAGGCAGACCTGGCTATTTATATCTGCTCCATCGGAAGTGGTGACAGGTATAATTACAGAGGAGAAATTACAGGGCTTATTTCAGTGGCATTTCTCCTGCTGTTCCAGGCAAGATAAAAGATTGAAAGTGTTCCTGACGTATCTCCAAAGCAAAGATGCTTCAGCACGCTGTTCAGGTTATTTTCAGGTTGATTAAAAGCTACCTTCTCCAGTCCTCAGCAGGGAATAGATTGCATGGGGTTTGCCTGTTGGCTTGATCACCTCCATGACATTGATTCACCGATTCAGGCAAATCCAGATCTCTTTTTGTTAGGATACTCACTGCTATGTAGATAAACACAGCATTAAACTTATCAATGGCTCTGCCGATCTACTTGCTCTAGTCTCCATCTCTTACTTTGCCTATCCCACACAAGTTTTGTGTTCTCCTGAGCAGGACGAGCTCACTTCTAGAAAGCTTTTGCAGGGTTGGCAGCTGTTTCTGAATCGCATCTAATCTCAACCAGCTTTCCCAATGCTAAAATGGTATTTTCTAGCTCGAGCAGCAGTTCTTGGGATTCACATAAAAACACAAAGAACTGGAACAAAATACAGCACATCATACCTTTTCCATTTCAGCAGATTCACAAGGACAGCAGATAAAGTGAAAGCACTGAAGGCAGCAGCAAGTTAAGCACTGCAAGCAGTGGAACTGGATGACACCAGAGCTCTCTGGCTCAGGGCTGCTCTGCAGGATTTCAGCATGCAGACAAGCATCACTTTTGAACACTGAGCTGCTCTCAACTGTGCTCCAAAAACCTTTGTCAAAATGGGGAACGATACAAAGGTGTCTGCCTGAAATCCAACAAAACCTTCCCTTCCGTCCCAGAAAATGAAATACTAACATGAAGACATTAAGGAGGCTCTTAACAGCAAGCCTAAAAAACAAGGAGCGAGAACAGAACAATAGCTCAGTTGCCTCCCCTTGATTGGGTTGTTTGAATAATGTTGGCTTGTTACCTAGCAACATAGAGCTTACTGCTAGGCTAGTTACAACCTAATTCATATTTGTCATAATTTGTGTAATCAGAACTGATCATAAATAAAGACTGAATACAATCAACTGACTTATGTTTGCAATTAGAATCAATCTAAATCAGAGAAGGACATTAACAGCTCAGTCGTCGGTTCTGGCTGACTTACTCCCATTCCAATACTTCTACCCAGTTATTTACTATATTGTCCCTAGCTATAGTCTCCAAGGTAGAACTCTGGAGAAACTCTTTAGAAAGAGGCATGGCTTTAAACACAAATAAGGGGCAGCATTACACCCAGCTTCAGCTAGAATTCCTTGAGCAGCTCTGTTCACTTTCCCGTTTCAGGTACTTTTGTTACCAGCTCTCCAAGATAGTTCTCTTCTAAAGAAAACATTCAGCACACTCCTTCATAGCACTTGTCATGCCTCACCATTAGGAAAAGCCTGCAGTAGCTGTGCAGCTGGTGTCAGGTGTAAAGCTCACAAGTGATGACACTGATTTACCGCTGCTGCAGACCTGCTCCAATCTCTGCTGTGTAGCACCTTCACCTGCTGTCACAAAAGGCTTTGGTGGCATACGGGTATGAAACTTACACAGCAGCTCTCTCTCTACAGCTGAGCTGTTATGCACATACAAGACTCATCTGGCTGCTGAATGGCTGTCTTCTAGGGTAAAAAACACAGCTGAGCAGGAAACCTCAAAGACTTGAGACTGCTTAATCAAGAGAAAACTAACAGGAAGCAACACTCAGATACATAAAAGGGAGCTGCAAAGAGCTGATCTCTGTGCCACCTCTATATGAAGAGAAATCAGGATATGTAGGAAAGGGTGTTGAGACAGCAGAGCACCGGTCAGGACCATGTAACACAAACTGCACCTGGGGAGACTGTGACACCATGGATCTATACAGCAGACCAGCTCGTCCTGTTGCTCTCCCTGTTTCATATTTGGTGGACGTTTCCTTTATACATAAATCTTCAGAGGTGCCCTCCCCTGCAGTACACTGGATTGATTTACATAGCGGTTGAATAATCTATGTACCTTTTTTGGGCTAAGAATCGTGCCTTGTTCTGCCAGCACGGCCTCCAAGAACTTCCCCTATAGCATCTCAACAAATGAGCAACCTACTCTTCTTCAGTTTTGAAATGAAATTAACTTGGCAGGCCCAGCCAAAATGTTTTCTGTCTGTGCATATCTAAATTAGTATTGATAGATGTCAAAATAACTTGCCTGTAATGCTTATTCCCCTTTTTGCTAACCTGGAATAATTTCCCAGACTGAAGCTATCACAAGTTGCAGACATCTTAATGTGGTGCATCACTGCTTCCAGCTTGTGGGAACCAGTACTAACGCTGCTAAAGGCAAAGAGCTCAAACATCTTTCCCCATCTAAAAAAATTTACTCAACTTAACATAACTGATGATGAGTCTTTATTTTTCTGACTTCAGACGTGACCCAGGAGCTAAATTCACATGCATCATCAAGGCACCAAGAACAGAACAGACCACTCTCTGAAACCGAAGCACATTTGTGGTAGCAGCACAAGTGGTGCTCAGGTCAGACGTAATGCTGGGGGAGGCTGGTCAGAGAACTCCTCTGTCTTTGGATACACTTGCTCAGCCCTTTGAAAGCCAGTAGCAAATACAGCAGCATGGTGTTTTGTAAATGACTGTACACTCTGTCTCCCACTGGGAAAAATATGGGATGCTGAAGGAACGCAAGCAGAAGCTATCCTTCAACAGAGCATTTTCTGGGATCAGTTCCAAAGGATGCAAGACTCCCCCAGGGCCATCTCCATCCTCCTTGAGGCATAAGGACAACCTCCAACAACATAACTTGCTGAGGAAAGAGACAGGCTTTTCTCCAGGGCTCCTACAGTGGGTTTCTGAAGTCATGCTTTGATGTTGGGACGTTAGAGAAAAAGTAAGAGGGAGAGATGCCATACATTACCTTGCAGTTGATACATTCCTTAATTAAGTGCTTGTATTCCTGAAATAGTTTTTTTCTGGCCTGCAGTTCTCTTGCTTTAATGTACAGTTGTACAGTCTTAGAAAACCAAGACAAACAACACTTATCTGCAGATCAGCAAGAGCCTCAACAGAATTATCTATCCAACTATCCAGCTCTCAGCTTTAGTAAACAAGGATGACAAACGTGGAGACCACATCAAGAGAGCTAGAGAGCTGATTCTTGTTCAGTTTGTTTGTATGATGCTTCATATGAGGCAAGAGTATTGCAACTGTCTATTTCCCACACAGTATGCATTATACCTGTTTTCCAGTATGTATTACAGGCTTCAAAAATACTGGACACTGAACATGGCGAATATAGAACAGTAACAGGATGACCAAATCTGTACTATACCAGCCTACAATAGCTGGGCTTTTCCTTCAAAAGCTTATGTTACAGGTTCACTCAGAATCCAAGTTGCACAATGTTGGCATTTACTCATAAACAGAAATAAAATTAAGGAGAAAGTGACAAAAAAATGTGGCCCTATTGAACGTTAGAGCTCTGAAGGCCAAAGATTAAGTATAATTAATAAACATGCTTAAAGAAATCTCATCATCTCTGGGATTGTGACTCCAGAGCTCTGAACATCTGGTACAGGCAGCAGTCTTCTATCACAGGAAGTTGAAGGGAGGTTTGTGCATCTCTGGAGGAGTTCGTAGCCAAAAGGATGCAACTTCTTAACCAATCACCCATTGTATTACCTCAATTACAGGGAATTTCAGCTATCGAACAGAAATAGAAGCCTCAAAAGAAGTTTAAGGAACCTTGGACTGATCCACATGCACTAAAGTTTCAGCAGGGGAAGATAAGTGAAGACATTAATAAATAAGTTCCCTGTCACTCCCTCTGAGGCACAGGCTGTGAAGGCACAGTAATTAGACAGGATGACAGCTCTGACTGACAGCTGCTGACGTACACATTACACATAATAGACTGCAGGAGCCTCAGCTCCACACCAGGGTTGCACAGGGGTCAATTGGATCTTCCACATCTGAGTTTGCTGGATTTTTTTTTTTTTTGCCTTTTAGCACTGCAATGCAATTAGAAGGGAGTTCTTCTGGGCGATTTGGACACGGTAGACACCTCTGTTCACAACCCATTCCCTCATCACAAATCCTGCAATGAAAGCACCTGAAGAAACATGGAGTTTAAGTGCTTTGATAAGTGCTTGGGTGAGTGTTTTGAAGGGTAACAGGGGGCTGATAACACTTATAAACAGGCTTCCTGTGTCACTTCTGACAGTAGGATGGACACATTAAAGCAGGTTAGGTAACTTCAAAAATTCACTCTATCAGCTCAGCATGTACCACCTCGCTGCTCTTGCTAATTTTCTTTCAATGATGCTAATTATCACACTGTTTGTTAAAAAGACACTTGCACAACCCCTCAATTTCATGAAAAGACAGCAAATAGCTGCAGCAGGAGTACTGAAAAGAAAACTGTTCCCCCTTTAAAAAAAATTTGTGGTGAACTAAAAGGACAAAGAAAAAAAAATCAATTTATTATTCACTAGAGAACATATTTTGTTATCCTGAATAAACACAGCATCAGTTCTCAAAGCCTGTCTGCAACAGCAGGGAGCTCACAGGATAACAGGTATTTATGTGCTGCTTTAAAAAAAAAAAAATCAGGCATAATGATGAGTGTCATGAGTCTGAATAGGAAGTTTGAGGGTTTTTTTTTTTAATGTTAAAAACTTCGGATTGCATTTGAATTTGGAGTTCTTGTACAACGCTGGTTTGGAGTTCTAGGTCAGAATTATACTGTGACATTGATTAATTAGGTTACAACCAACTCCTCTTTTGTTTTACTTTAATGTACCAGCCTGAACACTGCAGCAGCTCCGCTGATTCACGAGGAGGTTGTACATCACTGGGGCACTGACATCTGGTAGGGAAGCGAGGCAGACGGATAAGGATGGCAACAGTTTTACACATCTAATTTTAATCTGCTGCCACAAGCCTGCAGAGACCCAAAATGACTTATGTATTGCCTGGCCACAGTGAGATGGGCAAAGGGGTACAACTTCCTTTGTGTGAAAGCAATCATAACAGGATGTGAGTTCATGTTGGTATCGATCGGACGTGGGGCAGGAGCAATCAATTACTCCCGGAAAGATGCTAAAGCAGCACATCTACTCACCTGGCACAACCATGTTATTGAAGAACAGTTACAAAAAGGGAAAATAGATCCACTGTTCACAAAAAAACATTTTTCCATCATGTTTAGCAAAGGTATTTTCAGATAGAGAAGAAAAAACAGAGCTTTTTTTTTTTTAAAATGGGGTGGTGACTGAGCGTTTACAGATTTGAAAAGCACCATGAGCAACTAGATCCTATACTAAATGTTACTCAGTTTGATCCAAATGATGCTCATCTTTTAAGCTCTTACTCAGCCTTCAAAGTGTTGGGGGTTTTGCTTTTGTTTTCTGCTGTTGTTTCATGTTTTACTTATACATATATATTATAGAGGTCAGGTTTTTCAGTATACTTGCAGCATGGAAGTGAGAAATTTCAGCTGAAGACCTACTTTGCTGTTCTGAAGGTATGATTGATGGATGTCTACAGCTACAGGAACTATTGCACATATAGAAGTGTAATAACAGAAAGGAGCTCTATAGCATTGCAAAAATCTCAGTTGGAGTGGCACTGCATTCCTGACATGATCACCACATTTAAGCCCTTTATGTGCAACATGAGCTGGCTAAATAAACAAATAGTCTTGCTTTTGTACCTCTACAGCATAACACAAGGTATTAGATAAAGACTACAATACACATCTTCTTTGCTTCTTCTCTCCCAGCACCCACATTTGCACACAATTCAGACCTCAAAATTGATGTCTGATGCAGCAGCTTTGACTGTAACACTTTGGCACTGGATTTGATACCTGCAGATTGTTTAGCAAATCTGCTGCAAGAAGCATCTGCACCTTGTAATGCTAAGCCTCATGATTTTCATTAGATCCCAGAAAACTGTTTCATTTAGTATACCTTTAATTCTTTGACAAAGCACGTCTGTATTTACAAAGAAAGCTTTTTTGTCTTTGGGTACAGCAAACATTGCCAGATATCCAAGAAATAAAAACAGTTCCTGAACTTGCATATACACGTGCTGTTGTAGCAACTGCTATCACAACCAGAATACATAAACTGAACAAGTGGAATTTTGCAGGTGCTTCTGTATGAAAATAATTTAAATCAGAGCATTCCTCCTGCTGAACTCAGTGCATACCAAGCAAAGCCATTCCCTGCCTTCTGCATTTAGCTGTGTTGTCGCTTACACAGATAACATTTAATAGCCTAAGAAGGAAATGTTTTATTCAGGAAGACACATTTTAATCCATCAACATATTAAGTGAAGCTAATGTGTCATTTTTTTTTTTTGCAGTGTGGAGCAAAAAATTAATTTTGATTCATTGAAACTGATATCATTTTTGCCTCGCATTTGTAAATAATTGATGGCAATAATACTTCAACACCACTAAATACAAATGGGCTCAGAGCAAGCATTTCAGGTGCGTGCCATTATTGGATGCAAAGCTCCCCAAACTCAGTGGAACTGCTCCCAGCTCTGGATTCTGTCACAATATTGCAGTGGAAGGGGAAAATCTGCAGCAGTCTCATGCAAATTTAAAAGAAGGAGATTTGCTAAATGAAACATGCTTAAAAATCCATCAGCGGCCCAGTTTTATCCTTTCTGATAGTTGATTCATTTTATTCAGTGATGTCTTATTTTGTCCTCTGCATACTGAATACTTTGTAATAATAGAAACACTGAAAAAGTATGTTATCATCATAGCCTAAGGATAAGAGAGGCAAAACTTACAGGGAAAAGTTATACATTTTATTGAACTAAGTGTTACAGTTAGACAAAACACACTAGCTTTCACAAAAGACCTTAATCGTTGTCACTCCAGAGAAGCTGTTTGCCCTATCCATTCTATTTCCATCTGCACTCATGGAAGCAAGAACAGGGGTAGAGGCATAAGTGCTGACACTACTACTGCTTACAACCTGTACTGAATGACATCCCTATTCCCATCACCATCAGTTTTCTGGATTTAATCTAGTACAAAATCCCAAAGAAAAATCTTTCTGTACACTAAGTTACTTGCTGTCATTCCAGAGATGGAAGCAATGTATTTACATGCAGAAGCACGCAGCTAAACGTTACTCCTATGTAAATGATTAATTTCACACTGAGACATTTCCTTAATGGGGTAGGGGAACAGAGTGCTATACCCATACACTGCAGTTGTCTGGCCCTCAATATTTGCCTCAGTTTCTCATTTCAATAAGTTAACAGCACGCTTCTTAGAAGTGTTGTGAAAATAACTACACCAAAGGTACAGGGAATCCAATAGCTCTGGGTCTGTTAGATGCTTCCTCAGGTCACGGCAAGGAGTTCCCATATGACTCCATGCTCATCCACAATGGTGACACTGGGAACAACAGTGCTATCCCCAGCAGAGTGTGACAGGCAACCAT
>JAOWBP010004313.1:13300083-13312353 GCA_028571105.1 Tragopan temminckii
GAAGAAGCAAATATGCGGAGACCTGCTTGCTCGCTCATCTTCTGTATGGAGGGCATCTCCTAGGTGCGTGGAACGGGCTATTTGCGCACGAATATCCCCCACTCCCCCGCATGCCCCCCTTCTCCTGCCTAATCATGGGTGTCAGAGGAATTGGATGCTAGTAGCCGAGTTAGGCTATCATCTGTGCTTGCTGGAAGGGAGAGAATCTGGGATGCTGCGCGTATTTGGGGTATCAGGGAGGCAGGAAGGGAGGGAGGCAGGGATGCAGCATCAACAGCAATAAAAGCAGCGATTGTGCAGCGAGGCTAAAGCAGGAGTTGACTGAACTTGGTGGATTAGCGGTTGATTGGCATTGTAAGGAGAAGGGAGGTGCAAAAGGAAACCGGCATGCAAGGGAAGGGAATTTGGGTTACAAATCATCGTCAACAAAGATCAATGGGAGAGTAATAATAAACCCGGGGCTGGGGAGGGAGAGGAGCGCTGAGAAGTTGCAGGAAGGGAGAAAGGAATCAAACAGGCAGCGCTGGCACACAGGGGAAGCAAGTAGCACGAAATGAAAAGAGACTTCAGCGCAAATTCTTCCTCCAATAGCTCTGCCCTTATTCTTTAGCAACAACAACAGAGAGCGCCTGTTTGTTACCTCTCGTCCCAGTTACCCACAGATGAGAGCATCCTCACAAAAACGTATAATGCAACCGCTGATGTTGCAAATGCAGCAACCCACAATGGCAGCCCAGATATTTCACAAAGCAAGAAACGAATAATCTTTTTTTCACGCTTCCTCCATTTCAGAGGCACTTTTCTCCCTCTGTGCTGGTGTGCACAAGCATTTATTCTCAATCCTCCCCTTCCCCCAAAGAAAAATTAGTACATCTCTGTTCTCACAAAGCTCATATCAACACCAAAATCCAGCACACGCTGCTCCCCACATCTCACACACACACGCACATTTTCCCCTTTGCAAGCAGACTGACGGGTCAATGCTTCCCCACGGCCCCACTCCACCCGACTTCTTGCCGGGGAACATCGCTCCCAACCGGCCCCGAGCTCCACACTCACCTATCTGGATATTGTTGGGGAAATTGGCCCCTAACACCACCCCTAGGAAACTGGTGCAGAAGAAGGCAAAAATGTGCTGCATATTCCCTTTTGCATTGGCGAAAAAGAAGCCCAGTTCCGAGCATAGATTTGATTTTTCCCCCGCTCTGCTCTCTTTAGCTGCCACTCTCGCCTCCCCTCTGCTGCGCCTTCTGAATTGCGCGTCTCCTTCTCTCGGAATCCAGCGCTGAGACTGCTGCTTACCAGCGCCTGATAGCAGGATTAACTGAGCCCTGTGAGAAAGAAAGAGAGCCCGCTCCTCATCCACATCCCTCCCCCGTCACACACACACACGCACGCATGCACACCATGCGCTGCCACCGCGCTCCTTTGCCATCTCCGATGAGTCGGAGCTCAACAGCTGGGCTCCCCCTGAGCCGGCTCTTCCCCAGGGCCCTGGTTGAGGTCTCTAAGGGCAAATCCCCACCTACCCCCAAGTTCCTGGCTTCCCCCACACGGCCCCTCCATTTCTCCTGGCAGGAGCTAACGGGAACCTGGGAATCAGTAGGTGGCAAACTCCTCTAGAGAAAGGGCTTCTACTCCTCTGCTTTCATCCAGCACTTCTCAGCCTGGGTTTTCACCTCTGGCTCCAGGAGGTGAATGGATCCACCTCTGTGGGATAATAAAAAGGGATACAACCTGCAAATGTGCCTTGGAAGGGAGGATTTCAGAGCAACAGCCAGAGATCCTGAAGCAGGAAAAAACAAGTCACCTTCCTCAGCGCACACCTTCCTTGCTGCACCTTTAACCTGCACGGCATTACACCCCTTCACTTGCTGTGCTCACCATCGCTATCAGATTGGGCAGGTTCCTGAAGCTGGGAGCTTTTCTAGCCTGAAACACTGCAGGAACTGTTTTGTGGTGGTTCTGGTGAGGCTGGAGCTTATTTGACCATAAACAGCTTTGCTCAAAAGCAAAAAGGAAAAAACAAATCAATAGAAGTAACAACAATAAAGAACAGCCCTGAGGCAACACTTGGAATTTAGAAAGATTTGAGGTCAAATTGTTTGTGAGCACAGAGCCACAATCTCAGAGAGGACAGAAAATTCACCCATTCTCCTCTGAGTCCCAAAGTCCCAAATCAAACATGGGGTCTCTTGCCAGAACCCAAATATCCACATCTGGACAGAGAGATTTTGCCTCTACTCTTTGCATCTTTCCTGCACACAAGGAGTAAATGGCAAAGAGGAAACAAAGAAAAAAAATATTAGAAAGAGTTCTCAGATGCCCCATATCCTGGTTCAGTACGGGGTGCCTTGCCCTGATCTCCTCTCCCCTCCTCCACAAGCTGGTGGTCAAACAGGAAAAGCATCAAAGAGTGGCGACTGATGTGCCCTATGCACCCACATAAGGAGCTGTTGGACAGACCAGGACTCCTTGCAAATTAACATTTGAGATCCTTTATCTTTTCCCGTCTAGTTTTATGGATTTCACTGTGACTTCAGGGATGACAGAACTCTTTAACACCCACATAAATGCCAGGGAAGGTGCAGGGACTGCAGCACTGTATGTGAAAGCTTGCATCAGAGCAGATCTGTACTGATGCCTACAACTTTGTGGCCTCTTACAAGGACAGTAAGGACAGCTGCACTGCAAACAGACCAGAAGACTGATACTGTCCCTATGGCAAACAATAAAACATCCTTAGAGAATGAATTCATTTTTTTCCCCAAGACTTTCTCGACCAGAACAACAACTCTCGGTATCAGAGACTTGCAGGTTCATTAGAACAATTGTCAGGGCATCCAGCACTGAGTTACAGCAGTCAAAAGATGCTCCTACCCTGTTCCACTGGCTGAGAAGTCATGTTCAAGCAAATCACATCTGCAGTGGATAGGTAGCACCTACATCAGATATCCATCTCATTCCTTGTGTAACTTAAGCAGTGCTGATCTGAAGCTACAATAATGTGCTCGTAGGTTTTGTGTGTTCTTGGTTTACATCCAAAATTGAGCAGAAACAGCTGCATTTGTAAGCTGATGAAAGGTACTGCAGAATAACCAATGCAATAGGAAAATGACAGCACGTTTTCAAGACTCCCAAGCAGCCCGTCTGGTAATAATAATAGTAGCCACAACAATAAAATATTGTAATTGCCCACAGAAAGCTCGCACGGTTGCATTAATTAATAATGCTGCTTTTGTCTATAAACCTCTCAGAGTGCAGGTGGCTTAATAAGGAGAACCACACCAGAGTGTAACAAGATAAGTAGTAATAAGACCATTATTTTAAGAACGTATTAATTTCCTTTTTCCCTATAGATAATAGCATTTTATTCAGAGTTCGTTAGCACAAGGATGCTAGGAATTAACTCTAGCTGCTCTGAAGATTATTTAAATGAACATCGAAGCAGTACAGCTTCTGAACTTCCAAAGTTAGTCTTTGGAAACTGATGAACCTCTGAGATGTCACACGAGTGGTCACAACAGAATGACAGATCAATCCATCTGCCAGATAGTCCTGGGCTCTTTGAGAAAAACCCAACTGAATCATCAATTGAATTATTTATATTCCTATTGAAAAGAAAAAGAACAAACATTTCTGATTTCAGAAATCAAAGGAAAACATACAAGATACATGTATATTGCATGGTGCCATCTGGATCAGGTGGCAACTAAAAGTACCAGGGAATGGAATTAGGAAGATCCTTATTTTGTCTTAAAGGATCCATAAGAAGTAGGTGTGACAGACAGGCATCTGGTGCCTAACAGGGAGCAGCTAACAAGGTCTTGAGAGATTAATCCACGCAATTGAGTGCGATGAATTAGCTAAAGACATGTCTAAGACAATAAGCCTTCCAATTTAGCATAGGAAACATTGTAATGGAATTTCAAAAGAGCATAGCCGGTTTGCTTAAGATCTTTGCCAGACATGAGGACAAGAAAAGGAATACATCACAGCTTCTCTTCTCGTTGTGCTCTGCTGGCAGCTGACCTTGCTGCATGCAGTGAGAACTTTTGTTCTCACCCATTTCTGCTCCAAGGTTTTGCACACCAGAGAGCTTTGTCTTTGGGAAGGCTGTCTGCCACCTTCCTCTTTGCTCTTCATGGCATCACGTTGACCATGGGAGCAAAACGGTCTTTGCTATCAGAGCTTTTGTTTCTATGATAGGAAATAAGCGGTTGTTGCAGGAGATACGTTTCTGTACCAGAATCCTTGGAAAAACAAAGGACTCATTCACATGCAGAAGCCTCCAGCCTTGAAAAATGAGGGAATCAACAGAACTCGGCATCTGTCCGAGACCTCCCAGCAGAGTTATTTCCTCTGGTGCCCATTGTGTTTTACACGATGCTCCTGAATGTCTTCAAAGAGGCTACTGAAATATTACTATTTCTGAAATTTCTATTATTTTCTAGCTGGACAGTCACTACAGGAGGCTTTTGATAAATGTAATTGTAGTGATTAATTTAAATAAATTCCAAATACAAACTCTCGTATGGGTTTTGCAGAGTCTTGGCATAAATGAATGCCAAAGGAATGCATGCATTTCTCTCCCTGCCTTGATCACATCTATTTTGTTATTTTGGATAACGTACCTCTCGAGGAATGATCAGAGAGCAGGTGCTGAGCAGACAGATTCTGGGAATTCAATATTCCCAGAGATCCAAGAGAAAAAAATGAAAATGATAATAATGAAAGGATGGTGCAATAAAATGTATCACAGGAACCTCTGGAGGAGAGGCTACCTCACGTCCCCCCAGTGCTGCTGTCCCCGTGAGCAGTGTTACTACAGTAGGCACAGGCAAAGGACACTTGCTTCAACCTTTTAGAACTGGAGGGTATTACTTCTGCCATTGAAAAACTGCACCTATGAATTGTAGCCCTCAAATCATCTCCGGAAGATCTCCCCCAACAATGAATCAGGCCTCAGACAGCAGTGGTCCCTCTCTTCTGCAGGCAACAACCAGAGCTGTCAAGTGAAAGGTTTTGATGTCCCAGAAGCAACTCAGAAATTAAAACAAGCATCAGCTTCGCTCCTTTCCAGTATCCATTAAATCACAAAGGACAGAGGATGCGTCTTCATAGGGTAGATATTTGTAAGTTGGATATTAGGAAATCTCTGAAAGAGTGGTGATGCAGCAGTGGTACAGGCTGCCCAGGGAGGTGGTAGGGTCACTGTCCCTGGAGGTTTTCAGCTATCACCAGATACCTGGTGACAGTAGCACCAGATATTGTTTCTTAATTTACTGCTTGCTGATAGGGGAAGCATGATGTGTGCTGAAAATGGGGAAAGTTGACTTTTTCCACAAACTGTATAAGAATATGTTTCTGTTGTGATCCTGATCGGTTTATTACCATATTTATAAGAAATGACTCCTTGCTCACTGTGGGATAATTAAGTAAGTAAATGGACTGGAAGATAAACCCGTCAATCAAATTGGCATAGAAAATAATTTGCATCCTTCAGCTGGAAATCCACGAGCAGCAGCCAACAAATGGACGTTGTGCTGTGGCTCAGGCTGCCTGCAGGTACCAGCAGTGTGGCAAGGACCGGGGCTCCATGTCCTGGGCTTCATTGTCACCACATGCGGCTGCGAGCACAACAGGGCTGCAGCTTTCCTGCAGCCAACTGGGGACATAATCAGTGCACTTAGCTCAAGTCAAATACAAGCATCAAATTCAGCCAAATTCAGATTTGCTACGCCTTTTTTCCCCCTCGTGGCTTTTCCCTTGCCATCCAGTTGTCCCACTGACAGTGGGTGTGCTCAGTTAAAGACAGTTCAAATGGACAACAACACCAACAGCACTGTGCTGGGTCTCCGTCTGTGAGAGCACGTCTGGAAATGCTACAGATCTATGCAACAAACCCCGAGTGACCCCTTTATTTAAAGAACATCTGCAACCCCCAAACGCTCTCTTCTTCACACACAGGAGGCTGCTACTACTCGTTTTTTTTTCCTGGTGAATGGCTGGTTTATAACTACTTGCGGAAACGCCGTGTGCCCTAGTCTCATTTTATGTTCTTTGCTGAGTCATAAACATAAATCAGAGTTGTAGGTGGGTCCCTGCTTGTTATTAAAACACCTTATGTTTCTGTGAGCCTCGCCAGAGGAAGCAGAAATTACTGGTAATGTGTTAAAGTTACAGTAGGTCTACTGCTTGAAAGCATAATATCCGATTATTGCCATTGATTGTGCTATTGTGGTTTTCTTTTCCAGTTGAAATGAAAAACAAATTAATTAGAACTATTAAAAAGAATGTTGAAAATGCACACGAAGAGAATCGCTTGTTGTGAAAAGCCAGACGGATCGGATGCAACCTAAATCTGACGTTCTGGTTATCAGCAGTTCAGCGAAGCTCTCATACACACTAAAAAGTTTCCTTACACCCAAAGATCCTGAAATGACATGAACGCTCCGGATGAAGTCAAATAATGATCGAGGTGATTATACAGTTTAATATTGATATATGAATCAACCCTCATTTTTAATCCCTGGCATGAAACCCAAGACACGCAAAAAAAAACAAATGTGAAATGAGGAAGATAAAAGGATGCTGATTTAGGAAGAAGAAAACAACAAAGCAGCAGCAGCAATTGCTGCAATTCAAACAGCCTTGCAAAGATCCCATCATTACCATCTGGCTCAGTGCTTCCCAGGCTGCTTTGCTAACACGCGAAATAAACAAGCGTGTGGGCTGAGCTTCAAGGTGGTTGATCTTGGCCTTTCAGAGGAATCAAAGCTTTGAACTCCTACAATGGAGTCAAGAAAGGAGAGTACCCATTGCCAGCCCTTGCAGCACGCTCATCTGTAGCAGCCTCCCTGCAACCAGGCAGGAATGGGGAAAGCCACGCACAAAAGAACCTAAAAAATCACCAGAATTATCACCGCTTTGTTGTAGCTCATTTCTGCAATCAATACAGACATTCACATCAATTCTCCTCATTCCCTAATTGCTACCCATACTTCATTTCTGAAGGAAGTAGGAATTGCTGTGTCGGATCAAATCACGCAATCTCATAGGAGTCCCTCCCTTTCCCTATCAGCAGTGTGTGTGAGCTGTTGGGTTGGAGCCCACAGGGCCCAATAGGTGACAGGAGATATGCACCCACCAAATTCAACAAAGAGAGCTTTTCCTTAGTGTCCCACGTGGGATACACACAAATAACCCCATCACCCTCCATGTACTGTCAGAAGTCACTGTGATAATATAATGCCAGTATGTAATTTTGTAAGGAAAGATTTTTTTTTAATTCTTCATAATTGTAGATTGAAATTGATTCTAGCTTGAGAGAGAAATTGAAATTTGCAGTTTCTGAATAAACAGAAAATCCAACATATCCATTTTTTTGAGAAAGCCCAGAGAAGAAACAGACAGGCATCAGGATGGGATACAGAAAATCATCAGAGTTGGTAAGAAGAGAATGGAAGGACTGTCAGCACTTAGCTGAAAGAAGAGATGATCAGGGGATGAGAAGCTCCAGGTAGTCTAAGTACTGCCCGGCCTAGAGACACTCAAATCTGCTGTCTCTGATCCTCTTCAATAGCTCCAAAAAACATTTTTCAAGTTCCACGGAGTAATTTTCTACAAATGCATGGCAAAGGCCCATAGCAGTGGGATGCCCTGACTTTCAGCTACTCTGCTGGAGCATCCCAGTCCTCTGAGAGTCCTCAGTGTCACTGTGACGTGCCAGAGGGCACTGCTGCCAGCTCTGCAGATGTGCAGTCGGAGGGAAAGGGGACACATTTGGCAGCAGTGGCAGCTCTCCCTTGTGCAGGAAAACTGCATTTTATGGACACTCAATAGCTGAGCTCCCATTGTCAGGCTGCTCTGTTTGAGCAAAGAGCTGTAAAGCGTCATGGGTGGATGAGGATTTGAGAGTTATCTATAATTTCTTTGTCATCCTTTAGACATCGCAGAAATGAGAGAGACATGAGGATATAATCAGAAACAAATGTCTCCTTAAAAAAAAAATCTTCCTGTTTTCCAGGCTGGAAGGGAGAGATAAGGAAGATAATACAGGCAGTGTTTCACTACGTGTTTCTAGAGATGTCCAATATTTAGAGACTTTCTCTGTTCATCAAGATTTTTGCCCGAGACTTTCTGTACATCGTAAGCACAGATCAGTGCTGAAATACAAACAAAGGCGAGACTTCCTCTGTACTCCAGCAGACCCAGACAGAAAGAACAGAACATAAAGACCACGTCACCCTGTGCTCCACTAAGTTTGCAACCCAGTGTAACAATGCTGGCAATCAGAACAAGTGGAAATCAAATGGGAGCAGATGATTAGTGAGCTCCGTGCAGTCCTACAGATGAAGCATTGAGCTGTATACAGTCAGTCACACACACACACAAAAAGCAAACGACTGGGAATATAAAGATACAATAATTGCTTTAGAAATCATGTATATACATGTATACTTGCTTCAGATACAGCCTAGGACTATCGGGCAGCTGGAAACTAAAGATCTTGTTACTGCATTGAGTCGTGTAATTCAAGAAACCTAATGCTTCTACTAATCTCTGCAGAAGCAGCTCTATTCAGGCTCGCAGCATCATTCCACCTTGCTCACAGAAAGCTTCCATCATCCAGCTACCAGTGTGGCCAGTGACATAAAAAAGAGCATTTATCCCATCTGAGACACTAGCAGAGCAAGCATTTTGTTTGAACTCACAGCACCTGCAGGAGGGCTGGGACTGAAATCCATGGCACAGCTCAGTGCAGAGGGAGCTGAAGGAAAGTCCCTGAATACGAAAGCCATGTGCACTTGTCACAACCCTTGTCTCCCCTGCCCACGACTTGTAGGAAAGCCCCCAAGAGCTCTCTCCATCTGTAGCAGCATGATGGTATGCTGCCTAAAACAACACAGGGAACCACAGACACTTGGAAGCTATTCAGGTGAACGCAGTGCTTCTTTGTAAAAATGAATAATTTTGCTCGGGCACCCCACCACCAGCCCTGGTGATGAAAAGTCAGGTTTTCCTGCCTCTGTCTGCTAGGAGCTTGCTTTCATGCTACAACCCCACAGCAGAGAGAGTGCAGAAAGAGATAACGTGGAGTGCAGAGACCTGGTGACCTAATTCATTAGCTATACAGGCTACCATCTATTTACTGATGCTTAGCTAGGTACATCCTGTGGGCTCTTTTCTACATACATCTCTCTTTTCCTCATTCCTGCCAAGAACCATGAGAAATTCAGACTTCCTATCTGGCGTGATGATATCATATTTATTTATAAACGCTCATCCTTGAAGTAAAGAGAAGGAGCTGATCATTGCTATGCATTTCAATTCCTCTCTTAGGGCTTATGCTACAGCCACACGAGTTCAGCTGGTCCCTGCTTCCCAGTCCTCCGGATGGTGAGCCACAGGTGCTGGGAGAGCTCTCCCTCCCCGGCTGCATCCGCAAAGCCATCCTGCCTCCTCCAGCTTTTGCAATGCAATGTTTTCCCCCAAGAGTTGTGATTATGAAATGTCACCGTGGAAACAGTTGGAATATAATATGTGCTCACTCGTTCCCCCTCACCCTCCCTCCCCTCCCACCATCCTCCTCACTTTCCAAAGCTCTGTTTGCTGTACAAGAAAAGCCCTTCTCACATCCCTCCTCCCCTCAGACCTGCAAAGGGGAGTGTCTGTGCCTCACAGGCATTGTGATGCCTCAAAATACATCCCTATTCATAAACAGCTCCGTGGCACTAAACCTTCCAAACTCAACCAAGTGATACTGCCTTTACCAGGACCTCCTGCCTTCTTCTGCCAAATAATAGCACTTCTGTGAAACGGCCTTATCGAGAGGCTTTGAGGCAGTAGAAACCTGGCCTACCATTGCTACAACCGTCAGTGCAAGAAAGCTTCTAAAAAAAAAAACAAAAAACACACAATTCCTCATCTCATCTCTCTGCCATCCTCTTAGCTACCATGTTCCCATTAGTGTTATAATGAGTGTAACACGGATGCATGTCTTAGCTTTCTCTCTTATCCCACCACCTAGAGGCAAATTGTCAGATTATGAGCCCTGTGCTCTGCCTGTGTTAATAAAGCACAGTTTTCCCCTAATCATGATTTCTTCCACGCTTCACATCAGCATCACAAAAGGTCAAAACTGTCCACCTGAGAGTGGAAAGGTCAGTTCACTTTGGAGATGACACATGGTAGCTCAGATTTCCTGGAATATAATCAGCTCTCCATGTTTATTTTGTATGACTTAAGCACTATAAAGGATCAGGGCTATTCCAGAGAAATCTTCAGTCTCTTGAAAGGAACATACAAGCAAACCCAAGGGAAAATTTGAACTCAGGGGAGTGACACTGAACAGACCTCTCTCCCACAGAAAATGCTGGTGTAGTTCTCAAATTCAAGTAGGGAATTCAGATACCAATTGGTATTTGTTAATGTTAATTAATGGCAACTGCATATTAAAATCCCCCAGGCAGTTTATAAACTGTCAGTTGGGCTCTGAGGGCTGCACGCATGAGTCCCTTAAGTGAGACATTTTCCACATATACTCATTGTTACAGGTGATCCAAAGATATTTTCCAGTCACATGTGCATGTATGACAAGAAAAGGCCATGGATCAATGAATTTCCAGTCCTGGAGAAGCCTTCAGCTTCCAGTGCATGTCAATCCCTGAGGAGCTTCCCAGACATCCTTGCAATGGTTGCTAAGTAGTACCATTAGGGGTAAGGGTGGCAGGAACAGCTATTTCTGCCCTAGGAGAGACGAAAAGCCCAGGGAGAACCTTGTTGCAGGTTTGGCTAGGCTTGAAGGAAGGCAAGGGAACACGGACCAGTCGGAGTTACAAGCTAGTAACCTTGTCACCTCCAATGCGGCCCCTAAGGTAGGAGATGCTTGTTGTAAGTGTAAGCCCCACTAAATCTGTAAAATACCAAAGCCTCAGCGTGATGCTCTACAGTGTGAGGCCCAGCATTTGTTCACGCCTTTTTTCTACCCAAGGCAGCTTGTTTGTGAGCAGCACAGAGAAGAAGACGTGCTCTATGACCACAAAGGTGGTGGTGTTTCCTGGACCTCACAGAAGCCACAGACATCCAAGAAAGTAGCTTGCAGTTGCCATCATCCTCATTCACAGAGCAGTGGAGGGGAGCACGATATTATTTCAGGATCACAAGAAAAAAGGTCTTCTGCATGATATATACCAGGATTTGCACCATGAAAACATTCCTACAGCCGCTTTGCTCCTTTAATGACAATCCAGGAGCAGGCACAGGAACTCCCTGAGACAGACTAATGGACACCCCTCCCATCTCGGTCTCCAAATAAGCGATTCAAATTGGCAGCACCTCTCATCAGAATTGTTAATTCTCTGCCATGCGACAACTCTTGTAACTCCCAGGCTCACCAAGCACAGGAGAATCACAGAGGCTCTCAATTTAAATACTGTTCCTATTTCTGACATGTTTTCAATTACCTGCAAAGGCAACCTACTGCTCACATCCCCTCACCTCTTCACTGATCCCTGAGCTGACAACGACCTCTGCAGCAAAGCCCTTTGCCCCCAGGATGGTGTACAAAGCTTCTGGAAATGAGCAGCGGATCCAAGATCAGGCTGTGCTGCTGTGGTTGCGGCAGGGACAGAGATGGAGCTCCAACATCTACGGCCAGATGCCAGCCTGATGCATGTGGAGATGAAAACCTAGATGTGCCCAAAGCAGGGCTGAAGCTGTGATGGGAAGAGCTGCAGAGCCAAGAGGGTCTCAGCCCTTTCACCTGCCACTACAGACAGCGTCACCAAAGATTATCAAGTGTGAAAAGCACTTTATGGGGGGTAATGACACATCCTGCATCCCTTAGCATTCCCACTGTGAGAGGAAAGCAGTACATTTCCTATTGTAATCATAAAGAAATTAGGATTTTTCATGCGAGTGACCATGACAAATTGCTGTCCCCAGTTATTAGACACAATTCTCCTTCAATACTAAAGCAGTGTAGGTGATGAGGGAGTCGAGCCCATCCATAGCTGGGCACCAGCTAATTGCTCAGCCCTCAGACAAGCCAGTAACCTCAGGCAAGGTGAGCTGGGAGTGGGAGGCTGACCTCACTCTCTGCTGCCAGTTGTAGATCTTGCAGACGTACCTGAGGTGTCCATCAAAACTGGGCACCCTGCTCATTTTCATCTACTTCCACCCACGGTTTTCCTACAGCAGGCAGCAAATCAAGATACAGTGCTTGTATGTTATGTATTCAGTGCTTCAAACTTTCAGAAAAAATTG
>JAOWBP010004313.1:13312453-13418176 GCA_028571105.1 Tragopan temminckii
GCATGTATTCTTTCAGGTCTGCCTGAATCTATTATTGCAGCAACATGTGCCAGAAGTGGCCAGAGGGTTCTTCATGTTGATTCGTAAGTTACTCGAATAGTTTATCTTTTTAAGAGTTTAATTGGCTAGAAGTCTATCTGTGTCTTGGTCACTCTGTCCTTGTATCTTGTGCTCACCTGGCATTAAGAAATCTTAAATTTCTATCCTATTTTGGTGTGATTTCCATCAGTAAAGCTTGCAGTTTTTTCATGTGATCTTAGTAATTTGTAACATACATGATATGGTCAAAGATGCTATTGGTAGCTTTCTCATGGGAATAGTTACAAGTTTAATGCCCTTCCTTATTATATATTCCATTGTGTGAGGATTTTAAACTGAGCCATTATTATTTGATGACTGATGTTTTACTGCTATCTCCTTTGTATCAACTTTCAATGCCTATAGAAGATAATACGAGTGTTTTTGCTTTTTAGTTGGTTATCGTGACGTCTGGCTGATAAGGGGTTCGCAGAGCACTCTTTGTTTCTGTCTTCATCAGATACTGAATAAGTTTGAGTGCAGAACACTACTGTTCTTCTTTTACACTTCGAAACAAAAGGATTTGCAGGAGTACTTGGAGTAGTGCATTTCATAGCATCCTTTCATTTTACTACTTCTTTTTACTAATTAGCCAAAGATAGCAACTTTCTTACAAACTTTATAACTTTATGCTATGATGTATCCTGCTTTTAAGAAAAAAAAAAAAAGGTCTCTAAAGCCTAGTTTATTTGTACACCTGCTCAGCAAAATTGAGTGTCTTGACTCAAGTCTAGAGCTTTGGTTTCTGAGGCACACTGAGATCAAATTCTTG
Organism: Tragopan temminckii; assembly: GCA_028571105.1. NCBI lineage: Eukaryota > Metazoa > Chordata > Aves > Galliformes > Phasianidae > Tragopan > Tragopan temminckii. Next base: position 13,313,304 of record JAOWBP010004313.1, read on the forward strand.
AGCTTCGGATAACCAAGACAAACCTTTAAAATACCCCTCTCTCCTATCTACACCTTCAAGGCTCTGAATTTCTCATCTGACTTTTGAGACAATCTCGGTTACTACTGAGTAGCATTTGAGGCTGCTTTATTGTCTGTACTTTTCTGGTTGATAACAAATGGAGTGTATTTCATACGACTTTAATGCTAGTCACCAGCACTATGCCTGACATAGTTCATTATGCATTATCAGGGTATGATCTACATAGATTTTTATTTTTGGTAGTCTCATCTTAACTGCAGCTGTCTCCTACTCCCTTGCTACTTTTTCAGTCCCGTTATCAGTGTGCTTACACAGTATAATTTCCTGGGCTTGGCTGCCGCAGTTGTGAGAAAGGGTTGTAAGCAGTAAGCAAGGACTACCTAAGTGGCTCTGCTACTGTTGCTAAATGTCATCATAGCCTAAAATGCATATTAAATTAATGAGGTTAAACAAATTTCTACATTTCATCTCAACTGTAGTAAATATTTCTACGTGTGACCAAATTGGATGATTTGGTAAAACTTGAAATGGAGAAAAAAAAATTATGTTTAACTTTAAAATCATAACTCCGTTCATAACCAGTAGGAGTTGAGTTGAAGGCAGCCCATTATTTCTCCTGCTGGTAGGAGTAGAGAGAATGGCAGATGGAGGTTTTGAGGTGGTGATAGCAGCAAAACTACCGTGAGCCTGGATGCTCTGATTGTTAGTTTGCACAGTGTTTTGTTTTTACATCGTTCTTGAGGTCTTGCTTTCTACTAAACTTCTTGTAAATTGCGCATGTACCCACACCTTGGTTTAGAGTCTTTTTCACATGGATAATGTGTGTGCTTTCAGTTTTCCTTGTTCTTCATGCCCGGAGCTTAACAAGGATACACTTTCTCCACTTTGTTTATTCTGAACTGTACTGGCTCAAAATTAAACTTCTGCGATGTCTTTTACCCACAGCCCTTGCAAGGACCTACTAGTTTTTCCTATGTCTATGTGTAATATGAATTCGTACTTAAGTTCAAAATTTGTGTGAAATGCAATTTGAGAGTGCTTAGTTGACTGTTAACTGTTCTCAGTGTCTCTGGCTTCCTGTCTTGGCTGGAGCGAGGACAAGTGATGCACTTCATCCTAGAAAAAATTATGCACAGATGAAGAACCTTTCAGAAAACTTAGAGAAGCTGGCAATTGGAACTGTGCATTATGGATTTTGTTTATTACTGTTTGGACTTACGTATGCTCTATTAGGTTCACCCATGCTTTTATTTTTATTATGATAAAAAATGCTTCCTTTTTTTTATTATTCCTTTCTCCTGTGGAGTTATTTTGCAACTCTTGTGCAGGCTGCAAGCTCCTTAGGTCAGGAAAAGGTGTTCTTAAGTGAGATGGTTTTCACTCCAAAGTAGCTGGCATTTGAATTGGTGGTGTGCTCACTGAATGATGGTCAAAAATCCTTAACTTAGCAAAAATAAATAAATAAAAATGTTTGTACCATGCAACTGTCCATAAATAGGAAAGCATCTCATACCGTCTGCTTTTGTTGTTCAGACATGATAGTGTTCTTGTAGAAGTAACAATAAGAATAAAAATTACAAAAAAACCTGATGCCGTTTGAATTTCAAGTGAAAAGTTGGATCTCTGGCAAACTTTCTAAGACTTCATCTGAATTAGAACACTTAAATTTTACCTTGCTGTATGTCTAGTTTAATAGGCTAATTTCCTGATAAATTTTCAAGTTTTATTTAGTGAGCTTATTGAAAATTGATCAGTAAAAATCTGTCTATATTCAGAATATCACTTAAATGATCTGCATTGTTCCAGTCTTGAAGGATCATCTGTTAAAATTGTTTTCAAGGCATAAGCAAATAAGTTGTTGGGTTACTGAAATATTGTGTTAGATGTACTACTTCGATTAATTTCTGCCTTCTGTTTTCTACAGAGGTCTGAGTTAGGTTAGGTACAAGGTCTAGAAAACATATATGGATGGAGTCTTTGTTTATAATTTGTTTGCATTCATTATCATTTTATTGCTTTTAATCTCCAGCCATGTTTGTGTTTATCATAATATACTGGATAGGTGATTATGGTAGATAGTTTTGAAGTGGCTTATTATAAAATACTAAGTTCTAAGTTTGATTTATAAACACTGTCCAAGCATTGCTATCAACAGTAGCTAATCTTATTCAAAATAGTCACTTCACTGCAGTGTTGCCATAAATTCCTGTAGATGGATTTTAAACTAGAGGTAGCTTCTGCCAAGTAGTAATTGAAGGAGCTCTATTTCTCTGTGCCAGCTATCTGTCTCAATAAACGTAAAATCTGTGGTTCTTTTTAGAGAGCTACATTTACTGTAGATATTAATGAGCTGTTGACATGTGAATTTTCAAGGATAGATATTAAATGATTTAGAGAAGTAATTTGCAATTTAAAATGTGGAGATCGGCACCTCGTTTAAACTCAAAGATGTTGAAGGAAGGCAGAGCGAGACTAAAAGTTGATTACTTTAAGTGACTGTACCTCCCACAGTAATTGTTCATACGCACAGGGTATTCTCCTGGTGGTTCACTACGTTTTCTAATTTTGGTCCTTTGCTTATCATCTTCTTTTATGAATAAAATTATGTACTGGTTTCTTTACTGAGGATGAGATACTGAGGTGAGGTATGTTTAGCTACATGTTTTTAATTTGATTTTCAGCATCTATAATATAGTATTTTTAGATTGTAAATGTATTCTATATGTCCTTATCTTTGTATGTAGAGTTTAATTTGAAGACTGTCAAGATAGAGGATTTTAACTTCTCTTTTATTCTCAATTCTCTTTCTCATGTCTCTTTGCTTGTTGTGACCTTCTCTTTCTTATTTTTGATCTTGATTCACATGTGGAGTACTTAAAAGTTCCTGGAGTCCAAAATTGTTTTATCTGAGTATTGAAAAGCTCAGATACAACATCTGTGCAGTTTCTTCCAATTCATACTATATCTGTCTCAGGTTTTTTTCATAACTTTTTAAAAATATATAATGTGACACAACCTATGTTTGCATATAGTCTTCATTTTGATCTACTGTGACACAGCTGTGTAAGTACATCAAACGGGGAAAAAGTTGCTTCCCAAACCAAATCGCTTTGTTCCAAGAAAAACAGAAGAATGTTTAACTTTCAGAAAAGAAACCTAGGCAAAAACAAACAAAACAAACAAACAAAAAAACCTTAATTCACCTATCTTTTAACCTTATCTGAAAAAGCAGTTTTTATGTTGTTTTGGGATATGAACTCAGGTATTACAGAATAAAACTTTGTCTCAGCTGGTTTGTGATGATTAGCCTTGCTATTTTTCTTATCTGAAGATACAGCGTATTTAAGGTAGTAAGTTGACTGCCATCGTCACCCTTTGGTTGAGCTGGAGGATCTCAGGAGACATTGAGTTTAACTGTTTCTCTTTGTATGAGAACTTTCCATGCTCCAGAACACATTTACTGTGACAGAATGGGAATTTCAAATCAAAGTCTGTATACTTAATAGATAGCACATGAAACTTTATGGGTTTGAAACAGAAGTCATTTTGTTTTCAGATCCTTAAAATCGATGTGGCAGTAACTTCTTTTGCAAAAGACAGCTACTCTGATGGCAGTAGACTTCCTTCTGAAAGATCAAATGCAAGGCAGACACAGCGGCAGCTCTTGGGAGCAAGCATGAAGTGTCAGCAGCTTTTTGTCGGACATCACCATCTTTGACTGTTACACCACGGCTGTTAGGACACAGCTTTCAGAGAGGCGATCTTCTTACATAGGGGCCGTCTATGAAATAATCGAATCAAACATGAGTGTGAACAGAAATCATGCTTTCAAATGTTTTCAGTTTCTAAAATTGTGATCTATCTTCATAAGGCAAGGTTAGGTATTGGTTCAGATTCCGGAAACGCTGACGTGTTGGAAACAATTTGCAGTTTTACTGCTCCAGGCTGGGATTTACGAATTCTTTCAAAGCATTTATGGGAAGAAAAAAAAGCCTGATAATAACAAGGAAAAAAAATCGCAAACTAATACAGAAGAGAAAATTAAGCTTTTTTTTTTTTTTTTTAAAGAGGTGAAACTGTACTTGTGTTGCATTTCTAAAACCTGACAAAAATACAGCTTGAGAGTTCTGACGTTAGCTATAAAATCTAGATACTGGATCAGAAAAATCAGAACTATAAGCAGAGTATTTTAATTCATATGAAGCTCCTCTTAAAACAGGAGATTTGAACAAATAGCATTTAGGGAATAACTTTTGCTATACAAAGAAAAAAATCTGTTCTCTACTTGACAGAAAAAATATTTTCTGACTAAAGAGTTACTCCTTAAGAATGCGTGTTTGCACAGTTATATATTTCAGTGTTTCATGGCCTTATCAAGAGGATAATTCAATTATAATCGTAAGAAAAGGAAAATTGGTCTCTGTGCTCTGCTAATATACCAAGAAAAGGGAGAACTTCAGTGCTCAAGATTTGGGGATGGTGTTTTAGCTTTAATTAGGCTTTGATCTTGACCACTGCTCAAAATAATTCCTTATTTTAGTCTGTCTTCACTGTAATTATAACAAAAATATTTTATTACAAAGGACTCCAAATTGTAAAATAAATCAACTTTTTTCAGATTACTTCAAGAGCTTTACGAGAACTTTGCTCATTATCAAAATAATCACGTCTTGTCTACCTTATTCTGTGACGTTTTATAGCAAAATTAAACAATCCTGGTTAACCACGTAATATAGAGTGGAAAAATTAAAATGCTGGGGGGAAAACATCTGAAAGTTGGTGCTTCCAGTGGAGATTAATATTTGAGGTTGTGAAACATAACTTGGAAATGGTGCTCAGATGCCAGAAGAGAGACAGCTGTGATTCATTTGCCATTTGAGAAAGACTGTAGCATCCTCTCAAAACTGATTGAGCTTCAAAATGGAATTATGGGGTGCTGTGTTGAAAACATTGATTCACATCAGTGCTGGTTAAAATGGAAAGCAATTTCAAAGGAAAATCCACCTGATGAGCAGAGGAATGTTTTCATCAAAGATGACTGACACCTCACAAACTTTTGTTACTTTCTACAAAAATAATATATTAATTTCTTTTACCAAAATGTTTTCATTCTAATTATTATTGAATTTATATTGGTGTAGTTTCAGGAAACCTAGTCCTAATTTTAGACAGGTGTTTTCTGCGATTCCTGTGATTGATGGCCTGGCTTGCACTGACAGCCAGATTGTATTCCATATTCAAGAAAACTTGCAGCTAAAGCAGCAGATTCCCTTAAAAATAAATCTTTGTGGCTGTGGTGTTTGGCAAGTCCCAGAAGTGGCAGATAATATATGGGGATTGATTCGGTGGAATCTTAAGAAGAAGCAAGACAATAACCTGTGCTGTTTGAGGAAAAAGAAATGGACAATTGTCATTCCACTTAACTGTCGGTTGCTTTTTTACAGACTAAAATGTAGCAGAATCAGGCATTTAGTAATAGACTTAATCTTTATCTCTTTATATTCTAAATGATACCAATCAAAAGTACTTTTTAAGCCTCTGCCATATCATTCTTAAAATGAATCAGTTTTGAACTCCCTTTTATAGGGTATTGGAGATTCTTGTTGATAACACCTACAGATGAAGTCATTCTTGGAATAACCAAATGGCTGGATAAACAGTTTGAGTTTCCTTCAAGTGTATACCGAATGCTCTGCAGTTCATGGCCTTTAAACCATGTGGTTTTTTGTTTGAGCCACTTTAATTCAATAAATGTTATATTTTGTTGTCTTTGCAAAAGATGTCCTGTTTATGTTCTTCACTGTTGCCTTGCAGAAGCTGAAAGACTTTTTTAGGTCATTTTCTAGTCAGGAACAATTAGGCATTGTTTAGCAGACATCTGTCTTTCATATGCTAAGTAAGCAACTTAGTACAGAGCATAGCTCTGGTACTGTGAAGGGACTGACATTCTTAATTAAGTCTTTGTCAGTACAGATAAGCCGTGTCAAAAATATCCCCATCTCAAACAGTGGAAGCAACCACAAATTTAAGTTTTCACTTTTTTCATAGTTATGCAATTCAAAAATGGAAGTGGTGATGATAATGTTTGAAGTTCATTGGATTTATCAGTCTTTGCATTGCTCTATAAAACAGACCTACCTCCTTCCAAAATCCTTCTTTTCAGTGTATGCAGCAACATTAAGTATCCTTTTCAGAGGGCATTTTGGTACCCTTCGCTCCCCTGAAGTGCCAGAATACAGTGCCAGAGAACAGAGTTAAATCCCAAAGCAGCTTTTTTTATTTTACAAATACTGTTGATTTTATCAAATGCAATTGGTACAGTTGCACTTTTTTCCTATCTAGGTTGTTCAATATTTAGTATCTGATACGCGTGGTAACAAAATTCAGTTCATCTAGATGATGTTTAGAGAAGTACTTAAAGAAAAAAATCAGAAAGGCAGGGAGCAGAGACGATTTTTGGTTAACAGCAGTGCAATTGATTTTCTTTGATTTAAATGGGTAAACTAGTATTTTCAAGGCAGAAGGTGATAAATATAAACTGAAAAGTAATCAAGAAGGTGCGAGCATTTTCTGTGAATCAGTTCCTTTGGCTCCACCTACAGTATATACAGCTTAATCATGATTTTTGCCATAGCATCTCAACAGTCTGTAGTAAGCATAGTCTGTTCTGTGAAATGTAGATAAACAATAGTGACTTTTCTGTTATTTAGGATAATGGGTAACAGAGTTGTGGGTTTTACTATCTGTACCTGAGATGATTTTACTTAACCTTCCCTTGCACAGCTACTTCTTAAGTGTTAGAGGTGGCACGCAGTGAAATGGTTAACTTTCAGCTCAGCTTCGGTCAGAAGCAAACTAGCTATGTTTGTGTAATAAAGCTGGTGAGTCCTGCCCTTCCCAAAGCTGTGTGTGGTACAGACATGGAAAACCCTTGTCGCCTATTCTGAGAACTGAAGCTGAAACTTGCAGGCATATTCATTTGGCTCCACGTTAAATAAAATGATTGTAGTGATGTACATACTTGAGTTAAAGGATCAGCGTTGGCTGAAGAAGCATAAACTATCTATATTTTTCTTTTACTTGCAGAATCCACGTGCTTTCTAAGCATTATACTTCCCCTCTGAATAATTGGGTATTGGACTACAATTTATTTGCTCAGAGATGAATGAAAATTGAGATTGTACATCTGATTAAGAATTTTGAAATATTACACTAATGTCTATAACTGTAAAGTCTGTCATGAAAAATATTTTGAATGTCTTGAAATTCAGTTGTTTTTTCACTGAGTCTGAAAAGGCTGTATGATTTCCATCACGTTTCACCATTCTTCTGTGTTGTTTCTTTTTTTTCAGGCGAAATTACTATGGCGGAAACTGGGCCAGTTTTAGTTTTTCGGGATTATTGTCCTGGATTAAAGAAAATCAGGTAAAAATTTCTCAAATGATTTTTAATGTTCTTTAACATTAATTTCAGTTGTTGGCATAATTTATTACAAGGTATTATCACAATATTCTTTCTCTTTGTGGAATTTTAAAAATAAAATAGGTATCTACTTAACAGCGTCACTGCTTAAAGCTCATCCATCAGGCCTAGCATACTAAGACTCTGTTATGCTTGTTTTATTTATATCATTATCTGGGACCAAGCAGTCTAGTGATCAGTCATACTTCTTGATTCTGGAACTTATGCTGAAGCAACTATATTATTGTTTCAGTTCCTTTCTGAGCATCTTCTGCAAATGATATTCTGGTCTTTTCCATTTTTTTGTTCTTTAGCTAATTCTTCTTAACTGTAATAAAGGTAGTTTTTGAACCCTTCCATTGAAATGTCCTTTAACCAGGCAAAAAGATAAAAGTTGATAGTGTATTTTTCAGTTACCAAGTTTGAACAAAGTTTGTTAATTATTAATGACAGTACACTAGAAATCTTTTGAAGAGGCTATTTATTTAGAAGTGTGAACATTTGGACTATATTAGCAAGTGACTGATCATATTATTTACTGAAGCATTATGAGCTTCTTGTTCTTTAGCAAATAGAACTTCTTCAGTTTGGTCTCATAACTATCTATTACAAAGTGCTAACTTCTGGCATAATCAATGGAGTTGCTCAGTCTCCAAATTGAATGTTTTCAACATTCTGTTGTGTGGCTTAGAGATTGCTGTGTGGACAAATTAACATAATACCCAGATCACTGTATTTTCTAATGTGGTCTCCATTCATGGACTTCTGTCTCAAAATCTGGAAATAACCCAACTGTGGGAAGCTTGTCTTACAGTTGACTGTATTCAAATTTATATTAAATCTTTGCATTTCTCTTAACGTTATTTTCAGATCACTAGAGCTAGATTTAGCACAAATGTTATTCTGCTATAATAACTAGCTCTAATTTGCTTAACTCCAAAAATCTGTATGGAAAAGGCATTAAAACATTAAAAACAATTCTTTTATTCTTTTTTTTAAATATGCAGAGGTACAACAGATTATTTGGGAATAGATTTATATAGATCAAGAACAACCAGCACAGTACAAAATGTAATTTCATAATTGTTCTTTGTAAGCAAAATACGGATATCAAGGATGAATGTGAAGACTGGAGAAAACTGATCCTTGAGAATGAAGAAGTTATTTCTCTTAACAAGAAGGATAAAACTATTCAACATGTAGAAGTTTTCTGTTTTGGCGAGTAAGTATAAATATAGAAATATATAAATAATTTCATATGCTCACTGGTAAACTATTATTTTGTGCTTCTGGCTTCAAGTACTTCACCACCCTGCCATAATTCCAACTGGTCTAAAAAAGTAACTGTGAACTCTGCAGTGTTCATGATCTGCTTGTACTTTTGTTGAAAACACGTGTACTTCCTTGAAACCAACTGCTCCTCCTTAAACTGCCTTATCTGAATCCAGTATAATTTGTTGGCCAACTTTAATCTAGTAATGTACATCTCAGTAAAATAAAATGTTGCATGTTTAATTCCTCATTTGTTATGATCTACCATCTATTGATTTTTTTCATTCTTAATTTGGTCAATAGGTTTTATTCTCCTCCTAAATGTTAAACACATTTGTGAAAAAGAGAGATCATGTAAGAACATGAGGATGTGGTAAATATGTTTTAGCTAAGTGTTTGTGGAGATACGTCTGCATTAGCAGGAGTATGTGAAGTTCATTTTCAGTTTAGCTTTTTCAGTGGATGTATGATATTTTGTAACATATAAGCCATGTAGCTTATCACAATCGTATTATGTCATTTGAAAACCTAGGAAAACGAGAAAGTAACTTTGTGAAGCAGAAATGTTGACCAGTGCATAACCGTAGTAATAACAAATGGTAGTTGTGTGGGGTCTCAATTTTTGAATTTCTTTATATTCATTATTTTTATCTCTTGGATTTTGCTCTGAACTGAATACTATTCTTAACTCCAGAAAGGTTCTCTGGGTGAACTATGCAAGCTTAACCTTGAATCTTCTAGTAAACATTTTAGGTTGCTGAAGGAAGTGCTGCCAAATAGGTACTCATATAAAAACATTTATTTATTTAAATGTCACGAACAGTTTAACAAAAAAAGAAAACAATGATAAATAAATGCAATTTCTGCAGTGTGAAGGTCACAGGCTCAGAATATTCCAAATTTGTTTATTGCACATTAATGGTTGCTAGACCTTTTCTGCAGGTAAAATGTTATGCTTATTTTAAAGCATATTGTAAAGAGTATTGTAATTGTAATCCTACTACCATAACAGATATTGTTCAGAATCAATATTAAATCATCTTTAAAGTTTCATAGTTTCTTAGTTTTGCAAGTGAATTTCCTAGGAAGGTGGCTGGCTCAAAAGTAAGTTCCTTAGTGGTAAGATTTCACAGTTTATAGAAGTAAGTATTGAATACTTGAATCTTCCATTTTGTCCTGCATCTGCTTTTAAGCATTTACGTTAGTCTGAAAGCACCATGCTATCTGTATCATCAGACAAAAACCAACCAAACACACACAGACACACACGCACACATACGCCCTCTCCAAGAAAGAGCCGTAAGTTTAATGAACTTAGCAAAGATAGCAAAGAAAAAGTTTTCCAGAATAACTTCAAACTTTCTGAGAGAATCAATTACTGTGTTTCAGACAACTTAAACATTCTGCCTAGATTCTGTTGTTTTTGCTTAACTTTTATAACTCCTATGAAGTAACCATTAAACATTTATTTTGAAAGAATAAACAGCTGGGTAGCAGTATAATATACACAGTGCAAATCTGAAATGAATGGCCTTAGAACAAAGTGCATCCATCAAAGGAAAAGAATACTGTGTCTACAGCAAGCGGTATTGAAAAAAGGCAAATGGCTGAAAAATAAATAGTGAACACCTGTGCTGAATAAATTAACCAGCTGGTTGGCAATTTTTCATTTGACCTATCTGAAGGGGTTGCTGTTACAAGGCATTAATAAGACACATTCATTTTAAGATATCCCTTTGTTAGTACCATTAATTGATGAATGGTGGAAGATAATATTCTAAATTTACACAACAATTTGTCTGCAGATGTATTATTTTTTTCTGAATTAGGAGAAGAATTGTCAGTACAAAAGTTCAACCTGAGTGATTTTTATAGACAGCTCTTACATTATTCAGGGGTATTTGTTCCTATAGGAAGAATGTCATGAATTTAGATTATATACAGGTTTTCGTTATAAAATGCGTGGAGATGTAAATCATGTAGGTTTATATATTTGTTTAGTGGGAATTGAATAGAGTTAAAATATGTAAATATACATTTCTGCTATACTGCTTTTCAGTGGTATTTGAAAAGAGCATGTACTGCAAATCCAAATTTTGATCTTTTAAAGGTAATAAGAGTATCTTTAAAAGGAGAATTGGCTGGACTGTACATTAAGCTTGGGAGAAAGCAGAATCAAGAGTTCTTTCTTTTCTTTCGGTGTTATATAAAAAAATTTATGATGGATTAAATAAAAATTCACTGTTAGTTATTGTATTAGCATATCTTTGCAAACCTAATGTTCACAATTCCTGAAAATAATATAAGTAAACGCAAGGAGAACCCCACAATTGAATTGATCTTCATTTGTAGTTTTAATAGAGAGTACTCTTTAAAGAGCACTTGACAGCGTGTTTATCCTTTACATTTTATAGTTATTTAATGTTTGCTGTATAAAGCAAGACCAGATAAAAGTGACTGTGCAGAAACAGACTTGTTTAATTAGTTCTTACAGCCATTCCCTTATTTCCCAGGGAAATGTTTTACCCCACTCAGGAATGAGTGCTTCCTGGTGGCTGTACACAAGCTGGGGCACCAACTCTTACTTTTATCAGCCTGTAAAAGCTGCCTGAGTTCATGTGAGATGAGCAAGTAACTGTATAAAGGAGAGAATTTGTCTTCCTTTCTTACTTGAACAGAAGCTTTGCCTCTTCCTTCTGTCTTTAGGTCTACTGAAGCATGAGGGAGCATTTTTATATGTGCTGAATAATTCCTTGCTGTTTGGTGAATATTAAGCATCCTGATCGTTACTGAAATTTCATGCCATACATGTGCAGGTCACCTTTAAAATCATAGTTCGTTAGTTTTCATCCAAGATTAAATTGTTTATTCAGTGCATTAATGGCTTGTGGTGTAAAGATAAAAAGATAGTGTGAAATTATTGTTGAACTCTTTTCACTTACAGTGATGCTGATTTGATTCATCTCAGCTGGTAGTATGAAATGAAATTCTAAGTTCAAAAGTACCACTTTCTAAGGTAGATGTCATTGAAGTTCAAGATAAAGAGAGTAGATGTGATTAAAAGTACAGGTCTGCTTTGTACGAGGAATTCTGAAGAACTGTGTTGCGTAAAAGAAATGGACTAGATCAAGTACTTGTGTGGTCATGTCCTTCCTTTTGACTGCCTGCCTGCATCCTACCTATGTTAGTAATTAATCAGAACTATGTGCATGCTTGTAACACACAGAATAACAACATTGCTTCATGAAGGAACTTAGTTGCTGTTAATTTCTACAGCTGAATAGAATGCAAGATTGCTGATGAAGTTACTGGAATTTTTTAACTTCAGCTTCAGTTCAAAATTCCATGTTTCTTTACAGTAATGCACAGGAAGTAGTCTCTGTTTATATAAAGAACTTGTTTTCTTCTGCAAGCATGTTGGAGGTGGTGGTGTTGTTTTACACTGTATTTTTTAATTACAGAAAACCCAGTCAATGTTTCATTATTCCGTTTATTTTGTTTAGGTAGGTATGTACTGTGTACAGCTATGAGAGTTTCGATTTTCGTGTTAAGCTCATTCTGCACTTTGATTTTGTTAAATAAGGACACAAAAACGTTCTATTTTGTCTTTCTCCAGTAAATGTACTCCTCTTGAATCAGCCTAAGAACCAGACTTCATTAGTGGGTGATACACCTAATTTGGCCAGGATAAAGAAATTCTAATGCTTTTTAAGAAGGGCTTGAGGTTTCCGTTCCTGGCACAGGCTCAAAACTTTAAACAAGATTTAAAGACTCTTAAAGTTTTGTTTTGCCTTTTTTTCTCCCCCTTGTGCTTTTAATCAGTCAGGATGCAGCTGAAGATGTTGAAGAAGCTGGTGCATTAGCACGGGTGCCTGCCTTTGGAGCCTCTGTTGCTGAGTAGGTTGCTGAAGAACCAGAAAAAGAATGCTCACCACTGGAGAGCTCCGTACCTGGGGCTGAGAACTGGGAATCAGAGAAAGCTATGAGCACGGATCCAGCAAGTGCGGCGGAAGGGAATGTTACAGAAATAAACTCTGAGAATGAAAGTTCTCATAATACAGCTTCAGGCGAATCCACTCTGGAATTGGGAAAAACTGAAGCTGCGCTCCCAGAAGTTTCTGCCCAGGAACCAAAGAAAATCACGTATTCCCAAATTGTTAGAGAAGGCAGAAGATTTAATATTGATTTAGTTTCTAAGGTAGGAACTTAGTATCTCTTCATACAGCTACGTCTACTTTGCTTAATATGCAGAAATTTAAAAAATATATACATTTCATTTTTAAGAAGGCTGTTACAGTACTTTGAAGCAAAAAATGCATTCTCTTGACAAATAAGAAAGCATTGGTACTAATAAAACAAAGAGGAGCTATTTAATATGTGTTTTGTACTGTTTGCTTATAATAAAAAAGCCATAAAGCATAGCTCAGAAATCTGTCTGTAAAAATAAATCTCTTGAAATCTTTCATTCAAGTAAAATTGTACTATTTAAATACAAAGATCTAAATAAAAAATAAAAATAAAAAAAGATAGAAAAGTCTCATCTAAATCAAGACTCCTGTTTTTAAAATGAGAATTGTTTTTCTGTCTGGGGGGTATCTCCTAGTTTTCAGTGAGACTTTTCTGTGAAACTGTCATATTCTCTGTCCGTCTCTCAGTGTCTGTTTTGGTTTTCTGGCACCTGAACCACTGAACTGCAACTAGTTTTATTGGAAAGAGAAAATAATTAGCTAATCCATAACATAAAACCTGAGTAAAATTAGTTATTCCTGCTACTGTGCCTTTTACTTAAAGAAAACAGCATTATTCTGACATATTTATCATATTCTTTAATGTCTAAAATCTGCCTTTTGGCTACTGTCCAGTATAAGTCCCTGCAAATTCAAGATAAATGGCATTTTTTTTTGCAACTTCCGTGTTATTTATGTGCTATTTGGTGGGCAGGTTTTCTCTTTAATTCGTTTAGTATTATTTTGCAGCTACTACATCTTGATACTCTTTTATTCAGATTTTACTTTATTATGTGTGCTTGTAAATAGCTACAGAAAATATCTTTACATATGATTACTATTGGTGTCTCTGTTATTTTTTTTTCCTTTGGTGTAAGCATTTTTTCTTTACTCATTATGTTATTTTTCTTCATTGTGCAGCTGCTTTACTCCCGAGGTCTGTTAATTGAACTTCTGATTAAGTCAAACGTTAGCAGATATGCAGAGTTCAAAAATGCAACGCGAATTCTTGCCTTTCGAGAAGGAAAAGTAGAACAGGTAACTTAGAATTATACACTGTTTGTGTTTAATCTTTTTAAAGTAAAAAAAAAAAAAAAGAAAAACTGATCTGTGGTTACCTGAGAGTTTTGTAACAATAAGCTAATATTTTCCCTCACAAAAAGGAGAGGGTTTTTTTTTTTTTTTTTCAGAATAAAAAAGATTTGTAAATAATATATCCAAATATTAGAACACGAAATGAAAAACCTAAAACTAGTTAAACTAAGACTGGATAAGCATGTGCATACCAGTAAGTTACTGTTGTAAATCTTTGCCTACTCAAATATTTAGACCGTGGTTGACTCAGCAGTTATTTCTTAAAGACTCTCACAAGTCTTAGCTTTTCAGCTCCCTGGCATAGACTTCAGGAGGAGTTATTGGTCTGATGATGGTAAGAGGAGATGTTTGGTGTATTTAATTAATGTAAGCTCTTTTTATTAACTCTAGGGTCAGAGATGCAAGTTAAATTGACGAGAAATAAAGGGGAAAGAGAGGAAGAAAAGGTTTTAGTGTATTTTTGTGGAAAATAAGTAACTTTTCTTGTTGTGGTGTTTAGAAATAATTGAAATAAATATATAAGTAAATATGTGTAATAGAAGATAACTGATTATCTAACAAATATTTTCATTTCCTATTGTGTTCCATGCTTTCCCTACCTAAAGTATTGAAAGTATCTGAAATTGTTAAAAAATATGTATTTTTCAGGTACCTTGTTCTAGAGCAGATGTCTTCAACAGCAGGCAGCTTGCGATGGTGGAAAAACGAATGCTAATGAAATTTTTGACATTTTGTTTGGAGTATGAACAGCACCCTGACGAATACCAAGGTAGTGTTTCGATCAACAGTGTACCCCCTTGCCTTGTGAGTTCATTCAGTCAGGCAAAATTTTGATAGCTCTCCTGTGTTTTCACCCTATTTATTTTTATAGATTCATTTTCCAAGTGTACTTTGACATTTTCACTGTAGTATTAAATTCTTCTGCTTAAATATTTGTTCTTCTGTTTCCCTCATCATCATTTATTATTTATATTTTTCTTTAACAAATTGTGTATTGCAGTAAGTTTTTGAGATGTTTTAGATTTTTTTTTATGTTGCTTTTGTTTCTTTTTTCTCTCAGGGATTTTTTAATATGGTGTGAGGTATCTGATATTTCTTCTCAGCTTCTTTGGATAAGATACAAGTCTTACTTGACAATATGTTGCTACAATATCAGAAATGGAGAAAATGGAGTTTTTAATTTAGGATATAAATGTAATTTAATACCTGACAGGGCAAGTTCAGAGTGCTTCTATTAATTTTTGGCTTGTCTGGGGAGAGAATATATTTGAGCCGTGTTGTCGCAAATATATTGAGTCTGAGGTCAAAGAGGAAAGTGACTAACAGAAGGAGGGTGATGGGCACCCACTCTCTTCTTTACATTTATACACTTAAGGATACCAAGAATTAGGTGGTGGAGTTCTCTGTCCTTGGAGTCAGAAAATAAACTCAGGCAAAAAAAAAAAGAAGAAAAATGAGGACAGGAATAGTTAAAATGTTAATGTAAGTTTCAGACTGAACCAAGTTAGTGCTTGTGTAGCTTGATCATAGATCCATTAAGCAATGTTTTGAAAGAAGGTAGCATTAGGAACAGTTGTAAAAATCACTTGTGTTAGTCTGGTTGTTTAGACCTGTATGCGACTCTTGCATTAGGTACAAACATCAGAGAAAGTTCAACTGTACACAGGAGAAAATTGGTCAATATAGAGAATTGTCTGGCAAGATTAGAGATGCAGTCTGTAATGAACTTTGCAAAATCCTGTAGGAGGAATAGCTCATTAAATTCAGGTGGTTTGTAGATGACAGGTAACTTCAGTTTTTTTGCTGATGGTAGAAGTAGAGGTGCATAGAGTAATAATACAGGTGGTATTGAAAAAATCTATTAGGTAAAAAAAAAAAAAGAAAAAATCCCACATCAGTTTTAAATTAATTTGTTGATTTATGTCTCTAAACGACATGAGATTTATTTTACTTCCAAAGATAGTTAAACACATTTTGCTCCTATACTTTAAAGTAGCTTGAGAAGTAAATGGAAATATTTTGAGTCAGGTTAGTATAATGTAGGGACTTCACAAATTTAAAGTTGCTTCTTGTGAGATGATTACTTCCATTACAAGGCACGCTTTCTATAGGAAGAGTTCATTGTGGTTAAATTTAAAAAACAAAAACAAACCAAAGAAACACTTGTCATTCAGTGACTTGCGTGACCATATGACAGGTAGTAAGATGCATTTGTAATAAGACATATGTTGAGTTTTAAGCAGAATAAGTGGCTTGATAATACTAGGCACAGCATTGGTGGAAGTTCTGATTCCTGTGATTTTTCACATAATTGAAATGAGCTTAAGAACAAATCTGTGAATCGTATTGAAATATTTTCCTGAAAAAGTACCAGATTTTATTAAGATAACTGATATTTTTAGAGATGTGTAATTAAGATAAACTTAACTATCTCCTAAAATACTTCTATTTCTTTGAATTAAAAATGTCAGCAATAGTATTTAAAGGGGAAATTCCTCAGTGCTGGCTTCTGCTTATCTCATCCCTGCTTTTTTTTTTGCGAGCAAGTGAACTAAAAAAATTATTTGAGTGGCTCTTCTCTGCATATATTTACAATCTAATAACTAAATAAATCTGGATTCAACTGTGTGAGTGTCTTTCAGGTGATCTGAGTAATTTACCATCCTCAGGCACTTCAAAACTAATGGATTTATGTGCCCAGTTTCTCACATTTCTCACAACACAGAAATATATTTAGATGAACATAGCACAATAAATAGAGGGAGCCATATTTAGATGTTGCTCTTTAAGGTGTTTGTCTTATGCAGTGGGTTTGTGTTATTCTGAAATATTTTAATAGAGTGGTATTTCTCTCTTCTGAGAGTTTTCTTTATGGAAGTTACATTATCCATTTTGAGCAATGTTTATTGAACTCATTTCCTTTTATAATTGTCTTTGTGTATTTTAATATAGTTCAGCCTAAAGAAAAATGTTTCTGTGAGAAAACACAGGTGTTGTGCTATGCCCTTTACTTGAATTTACCTTTTTTTTCCTCAGACTATAAGAACAGTACATTTGCCCAGTTCTTAAAAACACGAAAGTTAACACCTAGCTTGCAGCACTTCATTCTTCATTCTATCGCAATGGTTTCGGAAAATGATTGCAACACTCTTGAAGGTCTTCAGGCAACAAGAAAGTTTCTTCAGTGCCTTGGCCGCTATGGCAACACACCATTTTTGTTTCCTCTGTATGGTCAAGGAGAGATTCCACAGTGTTTTTGCAGGTAGGTCTTAACTTTTTTTTAACGCACATCTTCAAAACAGGAAATATTTGGTAACCTTATGCTGATACAAGTCATTCAGTAGAAGACATCTCACTAACAATTTTGTGTTGATTTTGTTGACTTTGAATTTTCATTGGCTATGGAAAGTCTCAAAAAAAGGTCACAAAGTGACAAGTCTCAAAAAAAAAAAAGCGTATTTTAGTTACAATAATAATAATTATAGGATAGTCAAGCACTCAGCTGATGAGATCAGGAAACTAGATTTTGAAGAGTATTTCATTGAGAGAAGCAGGAATGCTGTAAATTATGCCATTTTAATATGTGTAATAAAATGAAAACTCTTCCTAAGTTGTAATGGGTGATGTTTGCAGTTAATGACTGCATTTAGTAATAAGGGCTAGGAAGTGGACAAGAGTTTATTTAAGTTACACTTGACTGTTCCTTTTTAAAACTGACAGTTGAGACTTAATAGTGATGTCTGTCTGAGATGATCGTACTTTTCGGTACGGTTGAGAAAATTTACCTTTCAGTCTAACTGAAGTTACAAGGTGATGTATGTCATAAATTTGTGTTACTAACTAGCGCTAAAAGTGCATCTAGAGTTTCTTTTGTCCCTTTGTACATATTTAACAGTTAATGGGTTTGTTTGTTGGTTTAGTTTGGTTTTTTTTTTTTTGAAAGGAAGAAAGTACTATTATATATTCAGTTTATTACTAAACAAAATAGTATGCAGTTCTTTCACCCTTGTTATATCACAGTTATACACACTGGACAACCAGTGTGATATCATATACTTATTCTCTTGGCATAATTTTCTGTCTGCATGACAAACATCCTCCTACAACTTCAGCGGCGTATAAAGGCATCATAAAGCCCTGTTACTGAGACACACTGACTGCAGTTTTACATCTTGAACAACAGACATATGTTCTCCGCTACTTGAGCCTTAGAAAGTAATTAAACAAAAGCTATACTGATGTCAGAATAAAACCATATCCACTTCAGCCCTTTCAGTTGAACTGTGGGCATGATGTGTGTTCTTTGCTGTGACTCCGGACATATGCTCAGGATTGTAAATCTTGCAGAGGAGTTGTTGAATGGTGCTATGAGTGACCATCAAGAATGGTTGATGGTAATTTTCACTGCTTTCCAACAGTTCTCAGGTGTTTTTATTTTTGCTGACAAACAGACTTTGCATCTGCTTTACATGGGTTTTTAGTGTAGATAACCTAAAGTGATTTTGTGCTATGTATTCAGATATCATTTATTGAAATACCAGTGCAAAGTTTTACCTACTTAGATCTTTGTTTTCTGTGTGTGCTACAATTAAGAAATTTTGTTTTATAGCTTGCTGTTGATTGTTAACATTCCTTTCTTGTCTGCACAATAGATTTTCTTCTCAGTAGCACTAGTTAAGTTACAGTTAAAAGAATGGCCTTGTCAGTTGGAGCTTCTGTATTAGTATATAGGATGGGTGTAAGTACATGTTGACAGAAATATTCTAGAATAATTATTGTACTTCATGGAGGGTGTCTAAAAAGTAGCTGATTGCAGCAGCAACAGGTGTTATCATGGAAGGTCTTACTTAGCCGTGTGAAATTTCTTCTATTACGTTTCAACATTCATCTGTTTAAATTGCCTACTGGTTCCATTAGTTCAGCAGGGTATTAGGAATTGTTCTGTACTGTATTAAATGGAAATTCTATTTGGTAAATTTTTCCAATAATTTTTCATCTGTACCTTAAACTAAAGACATTTAAAAAAAAAAAAAAAAAAAGTAGGGGAGATTATGTAATTAAGCACTCAGAATTAGTGAGCAAGATTTTTTATGTATTTATTCAAATGTCTGATAAGAATTTTGGACATAATCATGTTATAGAGCTGGTGTTTATGGATGTTAGGGATGGCTTTCTGTCTTACCAGTGTGTTGTGTTACCAGATACAAGTACACAACCAATAGACGATAAGTCAAAAGGAGCCATTACAGAAGCACAAGTCTTGTCATCAGCCTCCTTAGACCTTCTTAGACTTCGAATACCTGGAAAAAAAAAAATTACTGAAGTTCAACTTAGAATTCTCGTTATATTTTTTTCTTGCAGACATAAAAGCCCTTCGGCTTCATTTGGTTTAATAGTCAGCACAGGCAATTTTCTGATCTACAGAGCAATATATTTCAAGAATTAGAAACAGTGGTGTCTAGAGGTTGTATGAATTTTCTTATTGGAAAGCTCTTTGACAATCACAGGAAATCTTCAGCTAGATTGAACTTTATAGCATTGTTTGCTGCATGTTAGGTTTGGTTTTGTTGAATTGCAAGTCTTATCAATATGATAAGGAGAGTATATAAATTGCTGAAGCAAACTACTCTCATAAACCGAGAGATAATTGTGTTTTTAAAAGATTTGTATAAAGATTTTATAAGCCATTTAGGTAAAAAATTAGGAAATTTGGAATGGCTTTGTTTTAAGGTGAACAGCTTAGAAGGCAGGCACAATATTTATTTTTTTTTAATTAATCCCAATTAATGTATCTGATCTGCCTGGGGTATTATATCTTCTTAAAACTGAGAGGTATCGGAGGAATACTGTTCAAACTGTAAAGTAGTAATGCCACAACCTATACATCATACCCTGCAGTTTTTATCACCAGCTTATCAGAGTAAGGTGTCACCTGTTCTGTGATTTCTAACCGCTGTTCTATATTCTGTTTTAATGTAAACCTCTTAAGCGTTTCTTGCAGCCAGTTACACTGTGTGTTCTCATCAAGGCTACTGTTATAAATGGCATGCATGCATATTTATGTGAATGAGTCAAAGACATTTGTAAGTCACATCCCTGCATTCCAAATGATTTCTGCATAAACAGTACAACATTTCATAACTACTGATGACATTTGAGTGAGTAAAAGTGGTGTTAGTTCTTTATTGGTTTAAACAGGTATGGTTTAGGAGAGAAAATTAAACTTTTATATCACTGTAATGTACCTCCCAATATGTCGAGGTGCAGATGTGAGATTTCTGTCTCTATAAATTGAATCTGTGGTATAAGTAAGGTCACTGGAAGCCTTCTGCTACCCTAGGCTGAGAAGAAGCAAAACTTTGCTAGCTTGAATACCAACTGCCTTTGGTTCAAACGTGTAGGTATGAAACCATTATCTTCCTTCTTTTCTAACGAAGTAGTATGCATTATACTTGGTGAAAATAAATTAATGAAAAAATAACCTACAATTTGAGGAAGATCATACTGAACCTTTAGATTTGTTACAGTTAGCATAAGCCACCAAAACTTCACTAAAACATATGCAAGGCAGCTGCAGGAAGCAGCATGTTTTGTGGTTTGCTGTGTTAACATGTTTGTTGCAATTCTGTAACAACTTTAATTTTCCTGAAAACATATGTCTGAAGAAAGATGACAACTGAGCATTGCTGTAAGCTCAAAGGCCTCAGTAATGCCGCATTTGTATTGCATGGGGTGAATGTGCTGTTTTTATATACTTCTAGAAATGACTTCCAGAAATGCCCCAAACATTTCCTAGTGAAAGAGTAAATCTTAAAAAATGGTCAACTTCTGATTTTTCGTTTGTAGCTGAGGGACAAGTAAGATATTTAGGTTAAAAATAAATCAGTCTAAAGTAACTGCCAGATACGAGGCTATTTATTTTGAGTTGTGACCTCACTTCTGTAATTTTTCCACATGCCTGCTTTGTGAACAACCTGAATTCTGATCAAGTCTTTTTCTTCAGCTTGTTTTCAGATTCTTTTTTTTCTGGACACATGCAAACGTGAGCATCCAGATGGAAACGGGCCTTTCTAAGTAGTGGTGCATTTTTTTTTCCCCAGTTAAAATTTTAGAATTAGAGACTGTTTGTATACCATCTGTTTGCATGTGAAAGATTTGGAGGAATGATACACCCTGCTCTTACTTTCTTTTTTGTTAATAGTCATCCAAGAAATGACAAATGTGGTCCTGGTAATAGGGGGTCTTCTGCTGCTTTGCCATGGGAACTAATGATCCACTGACTTGTATGGGTAATCAATTAATGTCTTGCATTCCCTGTAAAAAGGCTCTGAACTTTTACATTGTGTATTCATTTTGTGGGCAATATCACTTTTTTTTAAATAGTTGTTAGAGATTCTAGCCTAAATTAGTTGTTTTGTGTCAGCCAGTGACTGATAATTTTGTGATAGAGGAAAGTTTTGATGAAGGTGGTTCGTCCCTTTTAATCCCTGAATTTAGAAGATGTTTGAGTCCAGGCTGAGATACAATGGATTATGCAGTTGATTTGGAAAGTTCTTGTATGTATTTCGAAAATGAATAATCAGTTTTTACCCTTACATTTGAGCCATTATCTGCTACAAATATTGAAGATTTTAGGGTTGCCTTAGGTATTTAGTATTTTAAATTATGTACATGTTAAGATCTTCAGGAAGCTTTTGGTAATGTAAAATTAAAGCCGGATCTTAGGAAACATGAATATAATATGCATTTAAAATTGATATATTTAAAAATTCATAATAACATCTCTTTCATTTGAAGCTATAAATAAGTATCAAGTCTTTACATGTAAGCAATATGCTTAACTTTTCTGTATTAAAAGATTTGCCTTATTACTAAATTTAAACACTGTTGTTACTTCCTTTTGACAATTTCATGACGAATTTGACTCTTAGGAAGTCT
This sequence comes from Tragopan temminckii, assembly GCA_028571105.1. Classification (NCBI taxonomy): domain Eukaryota; kingdom Metazoa; phylum Chordata; class Aves; order Galliformes; family Phasianidae; genus Tragopan; species Tragopan temminckii. Next base: position 13,335,317 of record JAOWBP010004313.1, read on the forward strand.
GCAATTCTGTGCTAGTAGGAAAGAATCGCAGCTGATTTTAAAAACATAGGCTGTATCTGAGACAGAAGTTCTAAATTTCAAAATAAATCATGTCTGTATTTATATATCCATTATCACTTAAGATAATTCCCTTCAGACCAGAAAATTTACTTTAGAATTACTGACTTGCCATTATTGCTTGGTCTTAATCAAAACGCCAACTAGTAGGAGAAGCTTCTGTGCTGCTTTCATTTTTACTTGCAGTTCAGTGAAATAATAGAACTCCTGATGCAGTTTGGCTTTTAAAGACAAACTTGATGTATTTCTTTTCAGTTTGTTCATAGATGAATGCCAAATGGGCAAGTGTTTAGCATGACTTTGTAGGATCAGTTGTTTGTTTTTCCCCCTAAGGAGAAACTCTTTCTTGGGATAAACATCATGGAAGTGTGATAATCCATCAAGCTGAAACCTGTTCTCTAGTGATGGATGGATAGATTGGTAAAGTAACTCAATAATCTTCATTTTTTTTCAGGTTATTCACAGATCAGTGAGCATTGTCGTTAATAAAGCTATGGAATGCTTTTGTGTCCTTGCCCACATTATTTCTCAGGATTTGACAGGAAAAGACTTTTAATTTGGAAATAACCTTTGTTGGGAAATGCATTTTAATGCATTGTATGAAACTTTTAAAATGCATTGCAGTTCTAGAATTTATCTTTTTTTGTCAATGAGACATTTGGTTAAAAATTGTTTACAAATACGAGAGCTTTTCTTATACTTACTGTTTCACTTACAACAAGTATAGTCATCTTCAAAAGTTTGTACTTGGTAAGGGCCTTCAGCTAATATTAGGATATATCACGTGGAATGCTCTGAATCATAACAATGTTGACAAAATACATGTGTTTTAGAGCCCCAACTAGATGTGGAAAAGATTTCAGTGGTGAAATTATATTACAGGAATTGGAACATACTCTAATGCATTATTTTGGTATTATTTATCAGCCATCTCATAACAAGCAAGTTACTCTCTGTTTTTGTGGATAAGCGCAAAATGTCTTATGTTAGAGGATTCACACATATTGATATGTTACAGCATTATGAGCAGATCTGTGGAAACAGCCAACGTGAGATGTAAATGCTAATGTAGTTTAGCAGAGTCCATTTTTGTTAAAGTAGAAGGCAGAGAAAGCTAGCCTCCAAAACATTACTAAATTAGTAAAATAGTCTGTGAATTTCTTTGGTTAAGGTGACTTGAATTTGGAAGGGTTTTTTTTGGAAGCCAGGAGAACATAGATGCATTTTGTAGATGACCTGATGCTCAATTACTGGTTTCTGCAGTTGCTCTTTTTTGAGTCTGTGCCCTACAGTCTGAAGCTTTCAACTTCCTCTTTGAGGGCAGAACTGTTGTTTAATTGCAGATAAATGACTTTTTTTGAGGAATGGTTTCTTCTCTTACAAAGCACATAGCGTTTACAACCAGACAGGTCTCATACTTTAACCTTCCATGGGGATCACTCTTCAGATGCGTTTGTAGTTAACTACTCTCACAAAAGTAGAGAAACCACTGAACGATTTTGTGGTTTTTTTCTTGTCCTTCTTTGTGGTAATGTCTTACAATTTACACATGGCTTTGGACTTGATTAGTAGGATACTTCCTAATTACATAGCTGAATATATTGTCCGGTGGATATTTACCTTACTGACTTAAAAATCATCTGTTTGAGTATAACATCCAAGAGAATATTTGTACTTACTTTTAATTATTGTTAATTGCAGTATCTTGAAAAAATCTTTATATAATTCTCCCATTTACTAATCCTTAAATTTTTTTTCTTAAATTCTGGTAATTAACAGCTATGTGGTGATACAAGTACATCCGTGATATGGCTGAGATGTGTTATACTTTATTTTGGAGCTTTGCATAAAACAATCAAGAGCGTGCAACTTTAGTGTAAGTTAATTTTGTAGTAGCTTTACCTCTGAAGCCTATTCTGAAATACTTTTGCAAAACAAGATGCATAAGTATCAATTACATTCACTGAACATACTATTTTGAGTAAAAATGTCATTATTTTAAGGAAGAACACTTGGAACACTGTGGTTTTTGACTTTTCAAAATCTTGAGCCGCTTTATGGCTCTGTAACTACTTGTATTAGACCTAGTCCCATTCTTTTACCTGCAGTTTTGAATCTATGCTCAGAAGATAGCAGCCTCATTCTTCATCATATTGATCATCATCTTTGCAGTGTGTAGTTTTCCATTACAGTTTCTGGAAGCACGTGAAATTTATTACTATATACTATTGTATACTGTGTTAGTAATACTTTATTAGTAATATCTGGTTTCGCTTCAACAAGTGACCATGCTTTACCATTATAGTTTTATGAGACTTTTTGCTGGATATAGATTTACCCCAATAAATTGTCATAATTCTTTGTAATTTACGAGTCTTTGCTAAAATCTTTATAATTTTCACTCTTCCTGAGATTTTCTTGTAATTAGCGTATTTATATATTATTGTATTAGGTTAGTTTGGTAGACTTTTCTGTAAACATACCATTCCTCCTAAATACAGTATTTAAGAAAGGCTGAAATCTGAACTATTTAAAGGCATAAATAGGAATATGTATTTCTCTATATAACATTCTTAAACACATACAATCAAGAAGAGCTAGTTCTTAGTTCTCCATGAGAAGAGTTTGGTGAAAATGAAGGGTGCAGGGATCCTCACTTTACAGAGGTACCTCACTATTATTTCAGCGTTCCAACTGGGAGCTCTGCCATTGTAGCAGTTCTTACTATAGCACTGCCAGCTCAGAGATCCAGAATTTCTTTCTTGCAATTCTAGGACAGAAGCCAAGATCTGGTAAAAGAAGCTACCATGCTGTGTAAGTACAGGCATAAGAATTCTGGTTTCTGCAAAAAAAAACTTTCTGATGGTTTTGTTAATTGGATTTGTTAACTAGGAAAACTATAAATTCATTAGGACATTTTTAAAACTTTACAGGAATGTGAACAGAGTCCCCAGGAAAAGGAGTAGTTGACAGTGTCTTCATTTGCTTGCTCTAGAACTTGTTGTCATTTATTATCATTAACTAAAAATGCCAGAACAGTTCTAGGTGGCAGTATTAAGTATTTCTTTGGTGCTGTTTTTTTTTTTCCTTCTCCAAATTGATTGCTGCACATAATGAAATGTGTCTTTCGTATGAGATCTCTGTTTTGAAAAAATTACTTCTTTTAACAGTAGCCACTGTAGTTAATTCATTTGTCTGTATTCTACTTTTTAGTGTTTCTAGAACATAAAGCAATATTGAAGGAAATGCTTAAGCCTAGAGACCTTTAAGAAACAGAATTTAACATAAGAATGGGGATACTGGTTGGTCTGTGTGGGGGGAAAAAATAAATCGAAAGAGAAACAGTGCATTAATTCAGGCCTTGGCATGTTTTTCTTTGATCTTCCTCCAAAACTTTCTGTGCTGGTCATACAGTATTCATCTTTAAGAAAATAGTTGTTCCAGAGAGCTGTACAGTTGTCAAGAAAAATATTTCCTCATTAATCCCTCCACACAGTTTAGAAAATGGAAGACAAAATATATGCCAGAAGTAAAAACTTTTTGATATGAGTGAAACTATATTTCATGGTATAGTTTTCCACCTCTTTTATGTAGTTTCAAATTAAGGGTGGTCTGCAAGTTCAGGGTGTTTATGATATCTCAGTGTTGGAAATAAAGATGTTAGATGGGGAGATGTTCTATTTTTGTTCAATTAATATCTCAGAGCATTACATCAAACGGGTAAACTCCTCATGTTGCAACAGATGCAGCAACCCTGAAGCCTATTTTTCTCTCATGTTACATTAGTGTTTAATTAAAGAAAACAACTAGTTGGAGGCAGTTACTTTCTGTGAAATGTAATGAAGATTTATTTTGTAAGTGACCTTCACTGTATTAGCTGAGGCAGTAATCAGAAAAATTAATAGAATAATCCAATTATATACAAACTCATAAATCATCACGAATGTGTTGTCAAAAATCAGCTTTTAATATGTACAATTGCTTCACAGCTGTATTAACAATTACAGCTACTGATTCTTACCTTGATGGGAACTGAAATGGCATTTAAAGGCTGCGTATGAGGGAGGGCTACCAGGCCAAAATTTTTCAAAACTGTTAATTTAGTTGTGATAAGATTTGATGTCCCTGGGGCAAAGTTGAAGTAGAGTACAGTATTCTTGTTATCCTTCAGCAAAATTTAAAATATTGTTGTAGGCAGTAGTTAATTAGAGTAATATCAGTTTAAATGCCTGTCATTCAGGGTTAATGGTATCAAAGAGTTCCCTTGTGCTTGAAGTGCAGTCACATCTTCTTGAATAGCCTATTGTATGAAAGTAACATTAGCGCAGTGATTTCACTTTTGCCATAGATTATTGGGTTGCCACTCAGTTAATATTTCAGCTTCTGTATTTAAATAATTTCGGCGAGTTCTTCCTAAATATGTAGTTTTTCAGGCAGGGCTGTTTTAATAGGTATTTTGGCTCTTCATGGTTATTTAATACAATACAATCAAAATTCACTCCTATTTTCATTTAAAAAGAAACACTTTCTGCTGGCCTACTGTGAAAACAGGTCATGCCCTCCTCAGCTGGATAGCAGACTATTCTTGAAAATAAGTAATTTGTGTTTTTGTGCAGCCAAGCAGCAAAGTTCTTTCAAAGCATGCTAGGAAAATAAAGTGTATTTATTTATATTAAAAGAAAAAAAAAAAACAGCCACCAATCTTTACTGTAGTTGAAGTGAAAGAAAAAGTATAGTTTCTACAGTTTTTAACTAGATAATCTTAGTTCTAGTTAGGAAACACTACACATTTTATGTTATACCATATGAAATAATTTTATCAGAGGTTTGTGGTTCTTTTTTTAAATCCTGGTACATGTTTTATCAGCTTAGAAGTCACTCTTTGCAGCATTATGGACAGTGAGCCAGTGTCTCAAGGCCCTGTAATAATTCTTCAGCGGATGTTATTTTGTGTTGTGTTCAACAACGTCCAGACAACCATGAGCAGGATTCAACGTGATGAATTTTGCTTGGACAGAAGTGGTGTTTCTAGGGTATTGGATCTTCTGATTTGGCAAGAAGCAAGTAAGAAATATTGTTTGCATTTCCATAAACCATTTGTTGGAGTACAATTCGTAAGAGATGTGGGCTGTTGACATACTTCAGTCATTTGCTATGCTGCATTATTCATACTGTTTAAAAGGTATCATGGTATTAACTGTCCTTGAACTATCTAACGTGGCTTTCCTGTGCCAATATGTTTTCTGTTTTTTGGAAGTCAAGTTTACAACGTCAAGCTTTTCTTCCAAGTTTATCATCCATGAAAGTTACATATGTGATATTACTGGCTTGGATTTGTTCTTATGCATGGTGTCAGGGTGAAAAGGCAATGAATGTTCTTCAGTACTGCAGAATATCTTAGTATGTAATAAAATACTTCTTTCAAGACATCATAATATCAGTGTGAGGTTCACAATCTCCTCTGCATCCCTGTTTTTTTGCAGTGCCTCATTGCACGGTCATTGAATTGACAAAAGGTATGTGGATGAGTTACAGCTTTTATCCTTAATTTCTATGGAGACTACTACCTCCTGACAGACTGTTTTCTGTGAGCTGCTCTTACAAACAAGCAATGCGTACAGCAGTAAGATAGGGAAGACAGAAAACAGTTTTGCAGAAATAGACTTTCTTGTACTTGTCAATTGGTGTCTTTCATTAAATAAGGTAAGGCACATTTTTTAACAGAGGAGAATAAATGTCAATTTCACATGGGAATATATTCACATTAAAACTTGTTTTTAGTTTCACACCTGTGGAATAATTGAACTTCATCAGCAAATTAGAACATGGCAAGCTTTGGTTGAACGATTAGTGTTATTTCTGCATGCTTACTGTAAAGTTTCAGTAATACTTGTAAGTTAGAACTCAGCAGTAGGTCTGAAAATTGGTTACCAAACTGAGAATTAAGAAAATCCTTTTCCTAAAACTTTTTAATTATTTTTTACCCCACATTAATTTAAAAAAAAATACTCTTCCTGTTTTTAAATAATGTATGATTTATTGGAATTCACTGAAGACTTGTAACTTCAAAAAAGCCACAAGTTGTAATCCATGAAATTCCCACGCTCACCCTGGAAAGTCGAGGAGAACTACATTCCAGCAAGCTACCTTGCCTTTCTTAGATTAATTGTGCTCTGCAGCTGGGCTGGTGCTTAGCTAATGCCATACAAGTATTAGAAATATGTTAACACTAATCTTTTTAATTACAGCGTAAACTCTATTAAAGAAAAAATAGGATTGCACATTTCTTTATTTTAAATGCAACACCTATACTGACTCTGTTAATGAGATAATGGATGTAATTTCTAGTTTTTATGCCCTCCTTTCAGCTCTGTCCATTCATCTGTGAGCTGGAAACTAAATAGCTGGGTCACACTGGAATTTAGTGGAATAAAAGGGATGTTAACAGGAAAACTTAGACTATCCTTCTCGGATATGGTAAAATGTGACAAGTTTGTAGCATGTTCAGTATTGCAACAGACTTTTATGTTTTCTTGCAAGATTTTATTCTGAATAACAGGTATCACAAAAAAAGCATGGGTTTATTTAACTTGTAGGAAGAAGGAAGACTTGTCAAATGTCACTTGATAACATTTGACAGTTATCTCAGCAGTTCTCTCTGAGGATACACAGTTTATGCCAATGTGGAGATTGTATTCTTTCTTTTCTGCATTCATGAGATCAGTGATAGCTGATTGAAGTGAATGATCCACAGGAGAAAATAGAATAACAAAGATTCCCAAGATACATCAGACTGAACAGGATGAAGTTGAAGTTTTAAGGGATCAGGGACATCTCCCTCATCTTCCTTCTTCAGTTATTTCCACACTGGCTGGAAATTTTAAAAAGAGAGATTGCTATTCTTTCAACATAATAAGAAAAATATTTTATCAATGTTCGTACTGTTTTACCTTTTGCTACACTGAGAACTTCATCCTGTCTGTTTTGTATTACTCTTACAGTAAAAATATCCTGAAAATAGTGCAAAAAAATAAGGACTGAATTGTTGTCCGTGCTTGGTTGGTAGCATATTCAAGAACGTTATCTTATATTAAGATTTTTTAAGGACCTAGGGTTAAAGCGTTTTAGAAGTAGTGACATTGCAGCCATTTGAATGTTAATGTGGTCCAGTTAAAATTTTGAGCATCTCTTAACAGAAATTAAGTTTTTTATTTTTTTATTTTTGGTAGTTGTTGTTAGTTATCTTGTGTCTCATCATATCATCTGAAAACTAATCCCCAGAGGTTTAGCTTGGAAAATCTAGGAAGTTAGGATGGGGAGATAAACCTGAGATCATGTTTATCACCAGACCAACTGAACTTCTACTGTGCTGCTTCATGGGGGAATAGTTTTGAATCTTGTGCATAGGACAGATTCATGTGGTGAAGAGCTTTGGTGAGGGGTAGTGAGACATCCTGGCTGGTGATGAAATCTTGCAGTGGGCTCACTTCTCGTGAAGGCCAGATTCCATTCAGGTGCTGTCATGCTAATTCTTTGGATATGGAACAAAGAAGATGGTTCATTGACCTTTTTAAAATAAGTGGGGAACCTGAGTATGATTTGATTTAGCAGATTAGTCTCTGGGCCTAGTTACAACTAGTCTGCAGTGAAATACAGTGGAGAATAGAAGGCACAGGTCTTAGAGCAGCATGTTTCTAAGCAGGAATGCATGCAAGGTGTAGTTGCAGGTTACCTCTTAGAATGAGCCATGTTACAAACGCTGTGGTAAAATATACCTGTTGAGGACTGAGTTTGAGTTGTTGACCCCTACTGCAGCAGTGTCATTCTCAACTGTATACATCCCACTGCATCAAAGCCAAGTACAGAACCCTGACCAGATAATTAATTACAGAATCTCTTATGAAAAGCTATATCCTGTAAAAGTTGGTACAAACACATTCAAAAGTAATTTTCTAACACTTTAAATCAAATCATGATATTTAACTGTCAGTCTCCTCACAGTATAAAAACAGATGAGTTGTAGTTCTGGCTTAATGTTTAGATAGTGTAATTTACTTTCTCTTGTGTGATTGGGATCTGTTCCTAAATGGAAAACTGTTCAACAGGTTAGTTACTGTAGCATTTTAAAAACTGACTTGTGAATCTGGTTCCTTTTTCTGTTTAGAACACTTTTTTTTCTTGTTATTCTGTACATTGCAGCTAGATATTAACACACGCAGAACTTGGAGGAATGACTGTAAGAGGATACTCTTAAGATCTTAAGTACCTCTTTCTGTTATCCTCAAAATTTAAGCTACTCATAGCCAGTAAAGTGCCTACGCTGCCTAGTGTCACGTATCAACCGAAAAGTAATCCCCAGAGATTCATAAGAATAAAGGAATAATTTTTGAATCACACTTAAAATTCAGGTAGGAGTTTGGTTTGGTTACTCTGTGTTGTTCTCATTCTATACCATCTGCAGTGTAACATGGTCAGTAGTTACTCTGTTTGTCTGCAGTAAATAGGTAGTTTTCCACCCTAATGATTGAGGATGATAACAGAGAATGAGTTCTTAAGCTAGTGTAATAATTTAGGAGACTGTGATAAATGCAATTAAAAAAAAGTGAACAAATGTTTTGCAAAACTACATGGCAGATATGCCTTATTTTGATTAAGTTTTGATTGTCTGGTTCAGAAATTGACTTGTCATTAAGAATGTTGTAATGTGACAATGTGCACAATACTTTGCCTTGCTCACATAGCTTACGGTTAGTTGTGATAGGAGTAACCTTTATTTTGTATGTTTTTAGGATGTGTGCTGTATTTGGTGGTATCTATTGTCTTCGCCATTCCGTGCAGTGCCTTGTAGTGGACAAAGAATCAGGACGGTAAGGATAATATAAGTAACCTTCTGTTTGTATACAAAATACAGATGAAAAATGTGTTAGGTCAATTTAAAAAAAAAAAAAAAAAAAGATTCTTCAAAGATCCTCCTTGATATTAATAACACATCAACCTTGATTAAAAGTAATTTGTGTATAGGTCCTCCAGAACAAGGAAAGTGGGTCTAGAATATAGAAACTAAATTAATTTCCCTGTGATATTACTACAGCTCCTGATCACCCAAGCTTGGAAGACAAATCATTTCAGCTGCCGGGGGCTGGTGATGAGTGATGTTAGTTTTCCTTGTGGCCTTACCTACTCTAATTGATTTTCATCAGATGACAACAAAGCCCTCTGTTATTGCGTTTTTAAAAATGGAGCTCACCTAAAGACTCATCAGATTAATCTCTGCTGATAATGCATGTCACTCCAAGAGAAAAGACTTTAATGAGTTTTTAGGTAGATTGTTGTCATAAACTATGCTGCCCTCTTATTCTAGGATAAATTCTTTTACAATATCAGGCCTGTAGGCAGGCTTAAAGTTGAGCTAAGAAAAATCAACCCGTGGTTTTTTCATAGTGGCATTTTTTTAACACCTCTGTAGATTATCATGGTGTGTGTTATGTACGTTCTATCAGTCATTAGACTACCTGCAGACTTTGACTGTCTTAAGATTCTTTTTGTTTGTTTTTCAGCTGTAATTGAAAACTTGAAAACATTCTGTAGAAAAAACAAGCTAGAAACTATGTAGGAATATCAGTAGTTTGTCTTGATTACAAATAAGTTGAACAAAATACACACAGACAAATTGTGCAGTGTTCATGACTAGTTTATAAACATTTTTCATAGACTTACAAATTTTATTAAGGTTTTAGTTTTTTAGTTTTTTTTTCAGTGTTCACGTAAGGACAATTTATACTTATAGACAAAGCCTTGATTTTCATCTCAAACTTCTTATTGTCCACTCAGTATTTTAATCTAACGCCAAGTATCGACAGAGTTCATTCCAACTCTTCTCCAGACACGGCTAACATTCTGTCTGGCTCAGAAAACGAACAAGCAGTTCAGTATCTAGATTAACTGCTTTTCCACTGTTTTTTACTACCTCTAATTGTATATACAGAGAGCAGTCAATGATAAGTCCCTGCCTCCCCAGTTATTTTTAGCATGTTATTCTATCCCTTTTTGAAAGTAAGATTCAGAGGAGACAGCATGAAAGTATGCAAACTTTTAGATGTACTTGTTTTAAAATTTCATTAATTAACTTGTGAATTTCTATTTTTTATTTATCTTGTCAGATTATGTCCAGTGTTCTAGTATATATGCAAAACTTTCTGCGCCCTTGATGGAGAGCTAATGCGTTGTTAGAAGAAAAAAAAATACACACCATGTTGCTTAGTTTGAGGTTAAAGCATTGAATGTATTCATGATTATTATTTTCTTTTTTGTTATTTTCTCTGTTTTTATTGTAGGTCACTTATTTGGCTTTGTCTGATAACTTTAGAGTATTTTAGGTTACAGGTGTTGTATTGATCAAATAAATGTCTATTATTAGTATTACTTTTAAAATATGTTTCCACTTATTTAATTGTGTCTCAAAAATGGAAGAGATATGAGAAATGGAAATTTATACATCTGTAATAAAAAGGTATAGCAAACACATAGTAATTTACATATCTGTCTTGAAATACTGCATACTGGCTTTGTCAGTGCTGGTAAGTCCATTTCAAGGATGTCGCCCTTAGTCCATTAGTTTGGATAATGAGCCCTATAAAGTACATTTATAACTCGTGGCACTGCAAGGAGATGGATTCTAATTTTCATCCTTTTATCTAGACACATTGAAAGAAGGTCAATGGAGGGTTCTGTATGATTCATTGTCCCAACACATATCAGATGACAGAGACCTGATAATGTCAGTGCAGAAGTGTCTTCCATATTTGGAAGCAGTACTTGAAAGAAATTTTCTCAGCATCATCCTTTGAAGTAAAGTGGAGACTGATATGAAAAGCGCTGTCTCTTTTCTGTTCAAAATCTTATCAAACACACAGCCTGATAGCTGTTCCTGAACAAAGGAGAGGAAACAACACTTAGCAGGAAAATAAAAAGCATGTAGCTGCTTTTGCTGGCTTTGAGTGATATAACATGACATTTAATCAACCTTTCTCCTTCGATTACATGTAGGGGGGTGGCAGGGGAAATTGTTTCATAAACAATAAGAAAGGTTATAATTAGGTAAGAACTCTAACAGCTTGATTTCCTTGTTTATTTGCAATATTCAAATGAGTTCTTGTGAAAGAAATCAGGTTAACATTAAGAAAAAACTTCTTAAAGTTGCAAGTGAAATGCAAACACATGTTGAACAGAATGTGACTGTAACTGTGAAAAGTACTGTATGTTTAAAGTTAAACAATACACCATTTGGTTTTTAATTACCACTTTGCAAGTTTTCTGTTACATTTGAATATAGGTATATGCATAACGTTCAGATTCCTATGAAACAGACATCAGAAGTTAGCATTATAAAAGTGTGCTTACTTGTTATTAACTTCTTACTTTTTTATGTAAGTATTGCCTCTACCCTTCTTCAGCTTTCATTTCTGACTAGAAGAAGCAGTGTGAAATCCTAACCCTGCTAAAGCTAGTGACAGCTGACTGCTGTTACTTATCTAGGTTTGATTCTCATCTTCTCTAGTGGTATATCTAGATCACAGAAGTTACAATGATGTTTATTCCTAAGGCCCAACATGCATGTCATGATATTCTCTGATAGGGGAACAGTGTGCAATGGGGGGAAAATTACACCGTGCTGGTAACACCCACAAAATCATTCAGAGTATGACTTTTCCATGTAACATAAAGTGTGAAATATATGCTATTTTCATGCACAGTCAAATGGCAGTGTTGATAATTTAAGTCTGTTTTCCGTATAAAGTTACAAATTTATTAATATTCTAACATGTACATAAAAATTGTATATACCATGTAGAACATACAATTATAGGATTTCTTTATCAAGTGTTTTAGGAGTTCACATGATAAAAATGTTCAGATAATTCATTTGACAGATATAAGTGATGTTCTGGATAACGCTTGGATAACATACTTTTGTTACTTTGTCTGAATTTATTAATTTTGTTCGAATTTTTTTAACAGATGCAAAGCAGTTGTTGATCATTTTGGACAAAGAATAAGTGCCAGCTATTTTATTGTGGAAGATAGTTACCTTTCAGAGAGCGTATGCATAAATGTATGTTATAGGTATGTAGTAAAACAGTAAATATAATGTATCTCTTCAAACAATAACGTATAAAGTACTCTGCAAATTAAACTTAAAAGAATATTGTTTCCTAATTAAACTTTGTAGCACAGCCTAGTTCTGTGCGTAGTTCTTCTCTTCCTTGTATATACTTGCAATTTTTTTCATCTTTCTGGAATGACATATTTTTCTTTTTATTTAATTACAGGCAGCTTTCCAGGGCAGTGCTCATTACAGATCAGTCTGTGCTAAAGACAGATTCAGAGCAGCAGGTACATATCAATTTTGTTTCACTTACCTCTTTATGAACTGTATGTATTAATGTTTAAACTGCTTAACTGTTATGAATTAGCTTATGCTCTTGTTTCTGCTTGAATCAAGGCTTTTGGTCAGCTCTCTCTACTGATATTTGTACTGATAAAACTGCTAGTAATACTTCTATATTTTAGTTCTGTGCCTTATGTTTTCCTGATTGTTGGCTCATGCAGTATTAATTAACAGTTTCTCGTGTAAGATTTAATGTTTTTTTTATAACATTCATGTCTATAGATTGAGATTCTTTTCATATTTGTTCAAATCTCTTCAATTTTCTGCTTTGTCAGTCTTTTAAGGTCAGCAATCTGTGTTAAGTGTTTTTACTGCATGCTTCCTGTATTCTCACGTATTAAATATTGTCTAAGAATATAGATGACAGAGAAGCGTATTCTTTCTAACCGTTGTTACTAGCAGTCTTGCATTAAAGTACTCCTCTCGTTCCCATAAAATAGCTGTCTTGCCAACAGAATTCCTGAACTGTGAAGTTTTCTTACTATTTTGCTGTTGAAGGTGTTCCAAACAAAGATGACCTTATTGACTTCTGTAAAAATTAGTGTATGCATGGTCTCTGCAGGGTTGATCCCATAGATTAGTGTTAATAAGTCAGAAAATAAAATTGTATAATAACTTGCAGTTATTTTTCACCTTTACTTATTTCTCTTGGTTATTTCATATTCTGTATTACTTTGCTTTAACGGAAGTTTTTTCATAATAGAAACACATTATCACAGGTTATACATACAGACTTTGTAACTGCTCCTCTAGAGCTTTTTATATATATTGCATAAATGCATATTTATGGGATTGGTAAACTTTAGCAGATGACGAAGCAGATACGGTTTTTCTGTGACTATGCAAATATTTATTCTGAATTTCTTGGTAAATATTTCTGAAGCTCAGATAATCTGTTGCTGTAGAAGTCTAAAGGTATTAAAACTCTGTTTTTAAATAGATTTATCTTTCAGTAACTTTCCATAATTCATTGTGTGTACCTATGCCTGGGTAGCATAAGTGTGGTTTTTTGTGCTCTAACTTCTGCTACAGGGCAGATCTAACAATTACCAGTCATTTCTTAATATTGTGATTTACTTGCAATACAGTGGATACCGAACAACTTTTAATTAAATAGTTGATGAAAGTTAGTAGAGTTGCAGTCTGTAATATTTTAGTGTAAGTTAATACAGCCTAGAGAAATAGCATTTCAAATCAGCTTCATATTCAGAATTTTCTCTTACTGCTTGGTAGGTTTCTATTTTGACAGTGCCTCCAGTGAATGTAGGACAACCAGCAGTTTGTGTCATTGAGCTGTGTTCCTCTACTATGACATGCATGAAGGACACATGTAAGTATACGCATGTGGTATATGTAATCTTAACTGTTTCTTCTTTTGACTGTCAACTCTGGAACAAAATTTTAAGCAATTTTAACTAAATTTTAAATTTTAATTTTAAAATTTTAACAAAATTTTAATTCTTTTATTACCTAGTGGTAATTTGTCATTTGAGAAAAGTCAGTACTAAGTTACTGTTGTCAGCAGATAAGAGAGCTGGTCCACTGTCTGATTTTTATAGTAATTCGGTGCTTAGGAAGCATCATACAAGATTCTTGTTGCACTCATTTTGTCTTCACTTAAACTTGTGCACAATAATGATACCTTTAAAATGCTGTTGTGGTTCTCATGACAGTGAGATATGTTATTTTTGTTTCTAATTAAGATTTAAGCACTGCCTTCACAATCATGTGGCAAACGAACTTGAAAGTTGCAGTTTTATTAATAATGGAACACAGTTCTGTTTGCTTTACAGTAATTATAAATTAGTACCAACTTTTTTTTTCTGATTGCAGTGTATTTTTTTTGCAGTGTAAAATTTCACATTGTATGTTTTGTTTATTCTGCAAGATTATTAAGGCTATTAAAGATTCAACAGAATGGCAGATATGTTAGTGGAGAGCTCAACGAGATTGTTACTCCTCCACTGTAACAAGATTCTACAGTCTCTTAAGTCAAAATGTGAGGATTTTTTTTTAAACTTAGGAATAGTTGGTTTTCTAAAATTTTTGTCATTAATTTCTCTTAGTACTGTAATTAAAATGCCAAAACCCACCCAAAGTATTTTCTTGTTTCTGAAAAAAGGCATGTAAGCACAGAGCTGTGGGTTGAGTTATATAGATGTTAATATAATTTTTCCTTGAACTCCTTCACAAAATATGATACATTTATTTAATGAAGTTTATTTTTATGCATTGAAATGAGTTGTATTTTAGAAATAGCTCAGTTCTAGTTATGGGAAATATTTATATGTTGTTTTTTTTTAAAAAACAAAGTTGCACATAATTATCTGTAAATAGCTTTTAACCTGACTGATTCCTTTTTCGAGCAATTATTTAAGATAAGTTTACAAATACATCTGCTCTTTCATCACACTGCATAAATGACAAGCACATAATCTGTACTGCCAGTTGAGTGGAACCAAACTCCTTCACTTGCCCTAAAAATTGAGACTGTAATGATGAAATCACGAACTGAACTCATCGTTCTTCTTGCTGGAGGAATTACTTGAAGACAAATGTTGGCAACCACTGTAACTAATGCAGTTATACCTGAGTAAATCAAATATAATCAAAATATGTACTGATGACTGTAACTCACAGCCATAACCTTAAAGGTAATAAAAAGAGATTTTGCAGGAAGTAAATCATGAACTTTAGTGATTTAGAGCTGGGTGTTTTGCTTTGTTGGAAGAACAGAAAGAATAGGTTGTGTTACAGTGTTTGTAGTTGTAAACATTTAGTTAATGATACAAGAAGACTTTTCATTGTCACTGCCTGTGCGCCACAGTAATTTAAGTTACTGTGAGTAGCCTAAGCTGGCAGAGTAAAATTCCAAATTCCTACTCAGTCCCAATTTTGCCATTACTGAAGGGTGTTGATTAAAGTACTGGTATTTGTGGGTAAAGTATGTTGCTGAACTGCTCGATTGTCAAGTACTGTGGAATGTGCTCGAGGATGTTCTTCCAAGTTTCTAGATATCGTTAATTGAAAATATGAATTTGTTCTTTCATAGTCTTTTCCTGATATTAGTAGTCACCTATTCATAGAACAATATTCTCCTAGTCTGTAGTACTAATGTTAAATTGTACTTTGATCTCTAATTTATGTGGATGAGAGAGTATAATTGTGAGATTCATGGGTGAAAGGCAGTTATTGGGACACTGGTACGTGGTGTACTGAAGAGCTCAGAAGAATGAGTTTGAATGAGTTATGACTCACATGTTGTATGTTGAAGCATGGCATGAGGAATTCATGTTTTGTGAGGTTTTTGTTTGTTTTTAAGTAATTTGGTAACATTACTTTGGAATGGAAATTAGTATTTAAGTATATGTACATGAGCTTGTATGTAGTACTTGTTTCAAAATGTTTCATCCTGCAACTTTGGTTCCTTCTTAGTTTTGTGCAGAGCTTCTGTGATAAACCTCTTAAGAAAATGTGTGTGATATATATACAGTGTATTTTACATAATATAGTCCTAATTTGGGCTAAAGGGAAATGATTTATGTGAAGAGCAGTGACTTCTAACAGCCTACTATGCCTCTGTAAAAATTGTAATTGGTATTTATATATCTGCATACTGGCAATTGTAATTAATTTGTGTTATCTTTCACAGATTTAGTCCATTTAACCTGTCCATCAACAAAAACTGCTAGGGAAGATTTAGAGCCTGTTGTACAGAAGTTATTCAGTCTAAACGCTGAAACAGAAAAAGGTAAAAATAACTATGTATTATATGAAAAATAGGACATAGCTATTATTGTACATTTGAATCCATCATCAGTGAGCTATGTGGTGAGCTGCTACTTAGATGACAGCATTTCAAAGCAAAGGAATCTGTTGAGAATGAGTTATGATTAGGCAGATGTCATGTTTCTTGTATTTCATGATATAATGTTCCAAGTGTTCTTCAGCTGCAGTGTACCTTTAATGTACAAGGATCATAGATATAAGTGTCTAGGACTCTTCTAACGTTGAACACTTTTTTCCCCCACGGAAATATATTTGCTCCTCAGCACGTCTTTCGAAGACACAGTAAAGAAATGAACTATCTGTGCACCTTTTATTTTTTTCCAAACTCCCGTTTTTAGTGATTTCTATCACTTCTCTGTGATAAATAAATGAATAAATAAATGAATAATAAAATATCACAAAACCTCACAAGTTATCTGCTTTTTTCCTGCAGCTGCCAGATGTGCTCAGTGCTCCAGTCTTCTTTACTTCTCATCTGTCTTTAGCTATCCTAATGCTGTTACTTATTCTTTCCGTCTTCGAGTGCTTCCTTGTTCACTATTTATGAAATTCTCTGGATTCTGCTGTAAGCAGTGGAAGTGTGAAGTTTTCACCCACTGTGTTGTTAGTGAGAAGACAGATTTCCAGTCATTTCTAGTAGTTTGGTCCTACATTTGAGAAATTTTGCCAGCTACTTTGAACTTTGATCGTGAGATGGACAGTTTCTCAGTGCTAGAGTAGCTATTGACAAAGCAGACATCTCTGAGATACTTTGAGCTAGTTTCACAGAAATACTTGAAATTTAGTCTCATGATCTTGAATTTAATTGTACTTTTGATAAGTGCTCATATAACAGGTGATGTGTGTGTAGAAGCTGCTGCCATATTCTAACCCTGACAGTATTTTAAATAGTCTGCTCATTCTTAAATGTAGCAAATTGTAGTTCTGCTGTAAGAAACCAATACTCCCCTATCCATAGAAGTGTTTGATTGTATATATGCAAGTTAGTAAGGTTTGGATATATTTTAAAGCATAATCTGTTTGCTTATAACAGTTGCTCTAAAGTTTCACTCCTGGTCACTTCATGAGTTCTCATTTTCTCATATTGAAAAAAAAAAAAAACACCTACACACTCTTTTATGTACATACTCCTTGTTTTTCCTCTCATATTTCTGTAACCACAAAAATATTTTGTGAAGAATTGATTTCTGTTTCTCATAATCTTGCTTTTCTGTGGTTTTTTACCCCTTTTTTTCTTTTCTTTTTAATGAAAAAGCAAGTATCTTATTGCTGTTGCACAACAGTAGGAAACAATGTTAAATAAAACCCATTGTCCTACTTTTTTTGTTTACAAGAAAGGCAAGCTTTATTTTGGTGTTCCGAAGATGTAAATTTTTCAGTAGATTTGTAGTACAAGAGCCTATATAAGAGAAATATGTTATTTACAGCTAGGGTTTGCAAGTAAAAAATGTGCGGCAAGCGCTTTTCATGTTTGCATTTGTTAATTTAAAGCCTACTGATTTCAAACTGTAAACCTTTAAAATATATCTTAAATTTTCAACACAGTGCCATGTATTTTGAAGAATCAATTGGTGGAGAAAAGATTAGCTTGCAGTTTAGCATCTTTTAGTCATTGGGGGAGGGGAGATAACATTAATCTTAATGTTTAAAGTGATCCAGTTTTGAAATGATAGATTGTTTAGAACCTGACTGAAATTCTTCTGTAGAAACTGTGTGATCATGGGGTCCTCAGGTGCACTGAGGCACTGAAAAGCTAGTTTTCACTGACACACAGGCCTTTTTATCATCAGGATGAGGTAGTGGTCGTATTTTAATTAAAATGTCAGAACAAATACTGTTGGAGTTACTGAAAATGAATCACCAGATAAAGTGAGCACTGGGCCATGGCAGGTCAAAGAGGCAAAGTCACCTGGAGAAGAGGACTCCATTCATTTTCCTGCCTAAATGAGGAAGAAGTTACTTTTATGAGCAGTGTGAACTTTTAAATATATTAAAGAGCATCTTGCCCTGTATTAAGACTCAGACTTTCACAGGCTGATGAATTTAATTTATATTTCAAATTATGCAAGATGTTTAGCACTTTTTTTTTTTTAAGTATTTGACAGTTATAAAAGGGTACTAAAGGAGTAGTGTAGCTTTATCTTTTTGTTGGTTTTTTTTTTGATTCAACTGTTTTAAAATACTGTTTTGAATGTTGTTGTCTAGTAGTTTTTTCCTTGGAAAGAAGTAAATCTCACTAGGTCTTTTACAGGCTTCATTTATTTTAGGGGATCTAAAACAGCAAAAATGGGACAGCAAATATGCCGAACAAATAGTATCTATTAAGCCTAGAAACTATGTTGTGTTTGTTGCATTCTGTGCTGTTAAAAAGTGATCTTCATCTTGCCGCACATTTTGTGTTCATTATGTACAAGTATTGTAACACAGTACAAGTCCACAACAAGTATAGATAAATATAAATTAATGAATGATTTTCACTTAGCAACATTTCCAAAGTATAGAGACTTTATGTGTTGTGTATCTCAAATAGAATGCTTCTGGTTTTAGCTAATTCTTTATCTGCAGTTAATATGAAGAGTATTCTTTGCTGATTTTTATTCAAATGTCATTTGTTTAAACTGTGAGCATTGGTGAGTCCCCTCAGATTGGCTTGAAGAATTCCAACCTTTAAGCACACAAAAGTCCATAATGAAAAGAGTTCCCATACAAAGATAAACTATTAAATGAGGGGGGGAAAGTATGCATGAAAAATGTCTTTGAATATTCAGTGCAGCTTTGAGTTGGAGTGCTCATTCAGCCCATCATTTGCTCATGGAATTTGTCCAGAATAAACTAGATATCATGAAGTGTAAAATGGTTACATTTAGACTAAGCTTCTTGGTACTATTCATTCAGGTGATAATGCGTTCTTCTGTGGCATATTGAGTACAGAATAAGTAGGATTTACATACCTGTGGGAAACAGGAGAGTAATGAAAGAGTATCTCTGAAAACAATGGAACGTAAGATTAAATAATTTAAAAATACATGTTTATACTTGCCGTATATTATGGAAATTTTGTGTTAATTAACTGACTGTTTATGTGCTAGATTATGTATTTCTTTTATTACACATAAATACTGACTATAAGGAACACTATTTTTCTTTTCTTTTTTATAGAAACTGAAGGTGAAGAACTGGAAAAACCTAGAGTCCTCTGGGCATTATATTTTAACATGAGAGATTCTTCAGGAATTGACAAAAATTCATACAGTGGCTTGCCTTCAAATGTATATGTCTGTTCTGGCCCAGACTCAGCTTTAGGAAATGACTGTGCTGTCAAACAGGTTAGTAGGACCGCTGTTTTTTTGATTGCAGACTTTCAATTTGAAGTACAGTGCAGTCTGTTTTTCTTCTGGGTTATTCTGCCTTTTGGTAAGTAAGCAATAATAATATATCTATAAAGTTTCACAACTGGACAGGCAAACAAAGTGAATGTCAGTGGAATTGAGAATGGAAGAAACTTCAGAAAAAGGCAGTTAGTGTATTGACATTAGGAGTAGCAGATGGTTAATCCAAAAAGGTATAGAGTATTTAGAAAGCAGCAGTACCTGAAGATGATTTTCTTGGTAGGATTGTTACTTGCCTTAAAACTGTTATTTCAGTGGTACCGCTCTCTAAAGTGTGTAATCTTTTGCATGTCAGGTTAAAGGAGAAGATTGTAGAGAAGCAGTATAAATGAAAAGTCAGAAAATCCTGTTTACAGGTCAACTTGGAAAAGATGTCAAAGTAGTTTAATACCTGTAGGATTTAGCCACAAACCCAAAACCTACCGGGGCAAGAAAACAGCATAATTACTAGTCTGTTATGTTAAGCTTTCTGTCTCAGCTTACGTTTACTTTAGTAGCCTTTACTTTAGTGCCACTGTATAAAAAAATTTATAGTGCAGTTGTGTCTCTGAGAGTTGAGGGGAATCTCACTCTACTTAACATTGAGATCCTATTTGGCACGAAGTCACATTCAGTTCTAACTTTTATTTCTCACTATTTGGGTGTCTGTGTATCTATTTTCACCTAGCTGGAATCCTGAATTGAGAACCACTTGCAACTTGCCTGGTAGTAGACATAACTGACCAGTACTCAAACAGAGACAAAATACTAGTTTTTTTGAATGTGAAAAGTTAGAAGTGAAAACTCCATAGAAAAAAAAGAAGGTGGAGAAATTGTGAAGTAGCTGCCTTCCGTGTTGGCTGTAGGCGGAATATGCAGGAACACAAGATCATCAGGGGTGCGTACTTAGAAATTTGCTACTATTCAACTACTGTTGAACAGAAGACAAAATCTTGAGAGTATGCAGACTGTGACTCATTCAACAGAAGACCACAGGATTGCTTCTCCTTTGCTCTTCCATTCAAAGAGGAGTTTTGACAAGGAAAGTATAAATTCTTAGGCAAATCTGCCACAGCAGTTACTATGATGTCAGGGTGCTTTCAGACCTGATCTGTGAGAACATTTTTACATCTTTGTAGTATTAACTGGCACTACTCATTTTTAAAGCTGTTTTTTTTTAATGGCTTTGTTCAGAGAATGTACATGCTATCTTCTAACTAGTTGCAGGATTTTTTTTATGACTAAGTCATAAACCTCTTAAAATAAGAGTTTAAAATGTAAAGGCTGACATAGTCTGAACTGTAGGGTCAGAACAGTGTAATTAAGGGCTAATAGTACCCTTCATTTTGCTTTACAAGGCAATAATTTGCCTCGTCATAGGATAAAGGATTGTAAAGACAAAAAATAATGCAAGACAATTGTTATGGTAGCAGTTTTAAATTGTAAGTGAATCCTTTTTTAAATGAGATTTTTTTCAAGATGACTTGAAAAAAACTTTTAACTTGCTACCAGTTAAAAGTGGTTTAAAATCTTGTTTTTTTAATATTTGTTAAACAGCCTATTTGCAATTCTGGTAGCCACCTTTTCTAGGGTTCAGCTTTGTTCTATCTTAAGTACCCCATTTCCGACTGATGAGTAGATCAAGCTGTTTGTAAGCAGCATAGTTGTTGTAGTTTGCCTTTATCTCAGTGATGGTCAACAGATTTCACATGGAAGTTAACTGAATACATATCAGGAGAAAAAGTCGAAAAGAGCCTGAGTCTCTGGCTTTCAAAAGAGAAGTTAAGGGTTTTTGAACCTGTTTCAGATTTTGAAACAGACGGTCACTGATTTGAGTGAATATTATCTTAGCATAAACATGTTTGTAATTAAAAGTTATGATGGGGGGAAAGAAAAGCAAGGAGCATATGTTAAGACCAAATGAATGTAAGGCAGTTAGAACATACTCTTCCCATCTACTGTGCAGGTACCTTTGAAACGAGTGGAGGAGCGAGATAGACATGAAATCGTGTGTGCCCTCTGCGCCCAAATCACTCTCATTTTCCTAGCAGCTAGTGGAAATCTCTAAACATGCATTACTTTCAAATTCATGGATTAGATTATATTTTTAAAAAGAGTGTGTGTTAGTTTTGGTGTTAAATCGTATGCAGTTTTCCAAGCTATCTAACCAATTCTCTTCACTATTTTTTTTTCATTATTGTCATTAGTTATTACTAATTTCTATCTGTTAGGTTCTTTGAATGTGTTGATGGTACATTTATTGTGCTACCTCACCTTACAAATAATGATTATCCATTTGCAGCTCACTACGCAGATTACTTAATTCTTGTTGTATTTAAACTTAATGATAATTTGTTAGTGTAATGTTAGTTTTAATAATATTGATTAGTCTGCATGCCATCAAGGGGAATAGTTAGGATGAAGTAAAGCAGTAATAAAATATACTTTTATTCAACTTTAAGCAGTTTGACAGTTGTAAATTGGAATATCTGTGCAAGTGCTTTACATGCTTACATCTTACTGCGTAATCAAATGTGCACTTAAACCTCTGGTATACTTAACTATGAAGGAGCTATTTACTAACTTAATTACTTACAGTAAATATCAATATGCTATTATAAAGAATATGTCAAGTTATTAGTTATTCTGCATGACTTCAGCTGGATAAGGTTAACTTAAAAAATTGTCAGACCTGAAAGCACTCTGTACCATTAAATTGTTCAGTTATAATCAATGTCATCATGTCCTACATGGCACACTGAGAATTTCTTTCCTCATAATCATTTGACCATTTTTGTTCTCCAACTAATTGGAGGCTAAGAATTGTTCAGAAATGCAACTGGAAATGTTTATATGCTCTAGTTTTTTATATGCTTAGTGCAAAATATGGCATTTTTCATCGATATTCTATTATGTATAGTAATTTAAATATGTTTTTGATGTTTCAAGGACAATTGCAGCCTTGAAATATTTCTCTTACATTCAAAAATGTACCTTTGTAAGACTTTTATTGGACGTTTGCTCTCATTTGTCTTCCAGACTTATTAGGCAGAGTTTTTAAATTGCTAAACGATATTTTTGAAACAGATAGAATATTTTTTGTGTATTTATTCACCTGCTAATATAAATTGTTTTTTTAAAGTTTATGAATGGATATGGAAAGGTGAAATTTAGGAAGCAGAGTGAAAAATGAAATTGAACTGGGAGTAGGGAGGGTCATTTAGGCATTTAATAATGAACCCCTACATTCAGTTGCTGGTGATACAAATCCAGTACTGGTGAGCAGTCAGGTTTATCACAGAAAGCTGTTTGGTACGTGCTCAGTGCTGTATTAATCTGAAAACAATTCTCCCTTGTCAAGGAATCCACATTGTGTAATCAGCCTTAGCAGTTGGCAGTAACTGACCCTACTGACAGCTTTTTGGTGCAGCGTCTACTAATAGTATCAATATAAAAATTACCTGTATTGTTGCCCCTGTGGTGCTCTCATTATGGGTTATTTTTAGGGCATAGTTTACTAAACAGGCAAAATTGAGAGACAGTGTTCCTTTGCCTTTGAAGAAAGGCAAAACAGAACTGGTCTCTGTATCAATTGTCTCCATTTGCTGTGGAATCCAAGGGGGTTGGAAAAGAAAACCTTGATGGTTGTTGTGGTGGTTTAATTTCAGTAGGGAGCTCAGCAGCACCATGCCACTCTCACTCCTTCCTCAGAAGGACAGGGAGAGAAAATACGATGAAAAGAAAGCTCATGGATTGAGATAAGGACAGGGAGATCACTCACCAGTTACTGTCATAGGCAAAACAGACTCTGTGTAAAGGCAACTCATGTAATATATTGCCTGTTAACAACAGATTAGAGCAGTGAGAACTAAAATTGCCTTCCCCCCATCCGCCCTCTTCTGAGCAGTGCAGAGGAATGGGGTCTGCAGTCAGCCCATAACACTTTGCCTCTGCATTCCTTCATGGTCACTCACTGCCCGTACTCCAGGGGTTTCCTCCCATGGGATGCTATCCTTCCCGGATGGATACTGCATGGGCTCCCCATGCAGCTGCAGCTCTTCAGACACTGCTCCAGTGTGGCTCCATACCATGGTGTCCATCCTTCAGAAACTGCCCTAGCACAGGTCCTCACAAGTGGCACCTCCTGCCCCACCACGGGCTTCTCTCCATAGGCAAGAGCCTGGAGTTTGTTCCTTTAGGGGGGCTCTCTGTGAGCTGCAGCTTCCTTCAGGCTGCATTCACTGCTGCACCGTAGGCTTCTCCATGGCTGCATGTGGAGATCTTTTCCGTATGGGCTGCAAGAGGACAGCCTGCTCTGACATGGGCCTCTCCTGGGGTGTGGGGGAACTTCTGTTCTGGTACTAACAATTTCCTGGCTTTGCTGGATCCTTCTCTCTGGAAAGAGGCAAGATCTTTCCCATCACTTTGAGTTGAACTGGAGTTAGAGATATTTTTGTAGTGGAAGAGGTTTTTTTTAGACAACTGCAGAATATGTTTACAAAACTGCCAAAATATTAAGTCGGTATTGATCTGAAAGAACAGATAATTTAAATTTCTGCGCAATACTTACATGAGATATTACATCCCAAGGTATAGTTGTTTTATTGTGTTTGTTTTCTTTAATAGGCTGAGACTATTTTCCAGGAAATGTTTCCTACAGAGGAATTTTGTCCAGCACCACCAAATCCAGAAGATATTATTTATGATGAAGATGAGATTGCAGCAGAAGAGACAGGATTCAATAATTCACCAGAGACAAAACCTGAATCCTCACTTCAGGAAAGCAGTAGCAGAGGTAGTACTGGTGTTAAAGAGCATACTGAGGAATGAATTAGCTCTGTTCTCTTAGCAGAAGAGGCACTTGGCAGAAATTAAAGGGAGGAAGAGAGAAAAAAAAAAAAAAAAGAGGTTGAAAAAAACCCATGGTGATACTATTTGTGATTGCCTTACTTTTCTTAGCTTGAGTAATCCTTCTTATTCAAATAGCTTCATTAATAGCTATTGCTCAATAAAGTCATAAGTCTAACTGGTCCAGGGGTGTTAATAGCTGAAATAAGATAAAAATCATGAAACAAAGTATTTGAGTTTAAGATGTTAAAATATAATTCATTATTTGTTGGGATAATTTGGTTTTGGTTTACATCTTGGAAAGAATCCTCTATCTTTTAGACAGTGAAGTCAAAACTAACTGAAAGATCGTGAAAAGTTGCTTACTAGTAAGAGGATCACCTGTTATAAGGTGTCGGAGTTCTGCTAAAAGTCATTGTGCCTGTGCTAGTTCAACGTCAGCTTCATTATCTGTAATTCAGATTGCTTTTTAGGAAAGAATCTTAAAGGCTATAACGTTGACGGTTCTGGAATGGCTTTAGAATACGTAAGATGTCATGTTTAATTTGCATAGTGGAAAAAAAATGAGTGGTTTTGAAACTGAAGCCATGAATTAGAAATAAGTATAGTTCAGTGGATGTTCCTCACAGAGAACAGTTTTTACATTCAGAATGTTTTCCCTTTAGAAGATTACATAATCACACATTTTTACCAGACACTTTATTTTCTGTAGCACAATTCAAAGTTAATGCTAGACTTCCCAACAAAATTCAAACTCATCTACTGAGCATAACTATTGTTATCTTCCCCGGATTTATGGTAGTGTTTAGACCTCTGATAAACCAGTACTCATTTTTTTGCAAGTATGATGTCTGAGCATTTTAGCAATGAACTGAGGTTTTCCTGCAGAGAAGGTAAACTTGCTGAGGAGAAGGTTCAACTGCTAACTCTAAAGGTTTGTACTGATCCCAGTTAATAGGATTGAAACTTTTGTGACAGCTGTACATGCTGTGTTTTGTAATGATAATCATAAAACATTTATACAATAAAATTTATTAAACTATTTGTAACGGTAGTTTATATGAAGAGTTACGGAATGAGAAAGCTGTTGTAAATGACCAGGATAGACTTGCACTTCTTCTGAACAGTGCTTGAAATTAGACATTCAGATCATGAAAAACAATTTATCATTTATTTTAAGATGACCTTAAAACATACACCAGATTTACAGTGTCCAAATATAGAGATCTCTGAATTCTAATGAGCCAGAGTTTAAGCTTGCACCTGAACTTAGATATAGTTCTAGCAGTGCTAAAAGTGTGTGTAAATAAGAATGCTGTTGAGTGATGAAGATTCAGCATTGTCTGAACTTGACACGACCAAATTTTTGTAGAGTTTTAAAGTGCATGTGCCTGCCTTTAAAGTGGCTTCGTGCCATAAAGGTTAATTTATTTATTTTTTTACAGCATGACCGATACAGTTAACTTTGTCTTGCATCATAATACGTTGTCCAATTTGCATTTCAAAAACTAGTTTTTTAGTGCTTACCTTCTTCACATATTGGATAGACGCTGTTGTGCATATAATCTCAAAGACCCCAGAAAAATGTCATTATAATGTTACCAATGTTAAACAACAGTTATCTTTGGGTGCTTGTTGTTGAGCAGTTATATATATTATATTATTAAGCAGACTTACTCTTTGTTAACTGTAATTACTTTGTGTGTATTGGAAAGCATGAGTATCTAATAATTGTATTTAACATCTAAAAATCTGTGGAAGAAGTGGAGGACCTAGTACCTGTTTGTCTTTTGGTAGTGGGGATCATAGTTGAATTTTTCATTTTCTATGTTTACAAGGAAATTGTCTGATGAAAATTAAAGGTTTGCTTGCAAGTGCATTTTTGTGTGTTTTCTTTCAACCAAACAAGAAAAGCAGTTCATTTGCTAGCAGAAACTTTCTGATAATTTTGTTCTTTGCTTTCAGCATGTTGCCAACTGTAATATGATTGAAGTTTAATGTGTGTTGACAATATGTTTACATAAAATGTTTTACATAAAATAACAAATTTTTTAAAAGTAACATCTTAGTATCCACGTGAAGCAAAGTTTGGTAATCCTGCAAATGTGATTTTAGATGAGACGGAATAATCTGCAAGTTATAGGTTATGACTTTACACTACATTGATTGCTTAAAAATGTTTTCATGCTTTATTCTTGTGGTAAATGGAAACATGAAGTGCTTTTCCTATGCTACTTGAGTACCCAATTGCAAGCTTACTTGCAATACCAGTAGATAACACTTTTTATTTTACAGAACTGCATTTTGTTCTTGCTTTAAATGATTTAAGCATACAAAGTGAGGGTTAAGCTTATTTGAAGTAGTTTTTAAGGCTTGTCATACAGGATGTATTCAAAAGATAACATGACTTTTTAAAAACTGGCAATTTATCTGTAGGATTATTAATAAATCAAGTTAAAGAAAGATAAGGTTAATTGAATTTTTAAACAAGTAGCTGTATTATCCTTCAAGCACCTTGGAGCTCATACAATATTCACACTTTTTCTTTTTTTTTTTTTTTTGAGGAGTGCTTTGATATGTTTGAATTCCTTTTTTAATGAGTACTTTCTTTTTTCACTTGGTTAATTGGGTTAACCCTTAATATTCAAACAGTCAATCTTATGCCGTTTTCCCTTGTGCTGTTGTATTGCCTTATCTCTGTGATGGCAATTAGTTACCCTTCCTTTGGAAGTATTTTCAGTTATGAAGCTGCTACGTCTGCTTTTTTCTGGTGATGATGATGCTTAGGGCCATTTGACAGGTAATCATTAGAACTTGGATCCTTGCAGGCTATGGGGTCTTTTATCCTATCATTGCTGGGGGATTTATGTAGGTAACTCCTATTAATGTTAATGGGACTTGCATGTGTAAATCCTCCTTGCATCAATGGGAAAATTGACCCCTGGAAAAAGAAAATCTTCATGTTAGACTTGCTGATTCAGAAAGTCCAAGCACTCTCAGCTCCTGTATTGGAAATGCGAAGGGTGGGTAGGTGCTAGCTAGCCAAATCATTGTACATCAGCAATGTGAATTGCAGTAACTTAATTTCAAGTACAATTTGCTTGATCTATTGATTCATGACAAGAAGGAAGTATTAAAATAATGTTTTCGTGCAATAAGAGACTGGGTTGCTTACAGTCTGTGTTCTCAGATGTTGAAAGGATGAAAATCACTGTCTCAACACTTTTCCACCTGGCATTGGGAAAACATCACCTACCTGCTTTCCACATGTGGTGGAAAGAAAGAGTATCAAACAGACGGAAATAGCTAAAAAAGGGTTATTGTGGTGGGAGGGGGTGATAATATGAGAGCATTGTAACCTCCATGCTTTGAGGTCAACTGTCTTGCACTTTTATTTTACTGTTCTGCTCTGTGAGATTACACAATTTCTAATTGCTGATGGACTTCGAGGGAGGTGGTAAAAACATTATGTGCTTTAGGGAATTGCGGCAACAACAATTAGAAAAAACCTTATAAATGGAGCAGTAGCTAACACATGCACTGAAGAGTTTACAGTACAACTGAGAGTATTATTTGTTTGTTTATCTGTGGTTATATTTGTCCATCCTTTATCATGCATTTTACTGCTCAGTCACTTACTGTTGTAGGTCTTTTGTATAATCTTCTGCAGTACATTTTAGGTTTTCACATTAACAGCTTGCTATCAGCAGCAAACTTCCACACTCCTTTTCTTAAAATCATTTCTGAGCATATTCAACTACTCGGATTTGAGACAATTCCTATTTTTTTTCTCACTGTCATGATTAGGTTTGGTGTTTTTTCAGGAGTTTCTGAGGGATCGTGCATGAAGTTTCAGGGAAGGCTAACATCACTATGACCTGGCTGTTCTGTAACCATCAAATTAAACTCCTCAAAATTTTCTGTAGATTTTTGAAGCATAGCTTCTCTTTGTGAAAGACTTGTTAACACTTTACCAGTATTATGATTGTTCATACCTTGTTCTTTTGTTGCAGTGATTTCTGTCAATATGAATGTTATGGAAATAGTGGTAACCATAAAGCCAAGTCCTTTGGGAAAAAAAAAAAAAAACAAACAGGAAAAAAAAAAAAAAAAACAAAAAAAAAAAAAAAAAAAAAAAGAAAAAAAAAAGATTAAACAATATATTTCAAACACTGGAGGGACAAAGTGGAACACCGGAGCCCATTTGTCCTGTGAGCACAGCTGAAATACGGAGCAAGACTAGAAGAGCTATTTTGCACATTCATCGGCCTATAGTCCCTGCTGCAGACACGTAACTGGGCGAGACGTCAGGAGGTTTAAGCTATATTAGAGCTGCTGTTCTCCTTTAGTGCGCTGGGGCAGCTTCAAACCGCATCTCCAGAACAAAGCTGCCTGAGCAAGTTGCTCAGCAGAGGATTCCCCCTGCATGTTCTTTGAGATTATTTATAACTTCATACTCACGGTGTTGCAACATATGCTCTTTGCCACACTTCATTCTCCCTGATGCCAACAGAGTTAGATTTTTTTTTTTTCGCTTTTATCATACAACTGCTTACAGATCTGTGATGTTTGAAAGTTTCTATGGTAGCTGGGAAAGTTCCCATGTCTACGTAGAAAGGCAACATCTGTACAAGGTTGCCTGCGATTAGGGGCAGGGAGTCACAGACTAGACAGCCCCCAAATCACATTCTGCGTTTCCATTGGAATTGCTCTCTACTGATTTCCAGCTGCACTGTTAAATTCTTACCCGATCATTAGAAGCAGATATCATCTGTTCTTATCCAATCCATGTCCTCAAAACTCATAAAAATCTTAAAACAACAACACCTAAGAACTACCAGTTTCTGATGGAATTTCACTGTTTCCATAATGTTTCTTTGCTGGCAACACTATCCCTTTATTTCTACTGCCACATAAATTGACTCTGAACTACTGCCTGCATTACCAGTGCTGAGGCAAAGTCTGCAGAAATGGTAATGACGTGAGGCCAAAAAGATCCTTACTGCCAGAACAGTGACTGAAGGACTGCCATGCTGGATTGAACCAGAGATCAGTCTGTCCAGGATTCCTCCCTGATACCAGGCTGGTAGCAGGTGTTTGGGAAGCACTAAAGACCAGGACATGCATGTATGAAGTAATCCTTCCCATGGGACTGCATTCCAAGATTATTATGAGCAAGAATTAAGGGATCTCTGAATGGATTATGAGCTGACTTTCTGTGCAACTGAATAATCTGCCTTAGCCTTTCTTTGGTGAAGTGCTCTCGTATGTGCATTAAAACTCTGGTTCCCAGTGTTAACGTACAGGTTGCAATTAACTCCAATGAAGACTTCCTTTAGTATCTTACATGACTAATCTCAGGTCCACCGGCTTCACTGTCCCATAGGTTCTCCCCATAGGTTGTCTCAGAATGGCTACTGTGGAGGAGTTTGGAGCACTGAGAAAAAAAAACAAAACCCTCCTTATACCTAAGGCTGTAAGATATGTGCTTTTGTTACTGGTAGTCTTCCATTGGAGCATGTTCGATTGCCAAATCTGCGAAGCAAAACCTGGCCCAACTTGTCCTCTCCATTTATCAACTGTGACTGAACTCATGGGAGAAAGCAGCATCTCTGGGGTACTGGGATGCCTAAGAATTATGATCCAATTCCCTGTTTCTCCAGTGTCAACAATAGATGGCATTGGCTCCTTCTGCCCAAGCTCTCCCTTTGTTATTTCATTAGGTGTCAGAGTCGATGAACCCAAGAGGGCTGTCGACCAGCCTTCCCTAAGCTGTTAATCTTGCAGCCCATCCACCTGAATTATGAGGCTCGCTTCCTGTGCTTTACACAGTTATTTGTGATCTTAATTTATTTTAAAATGCTTGCTCAGTCCTAATGTGTCTGGATGGTAGTAGCAAGCTGAGGTTATAATAGCATTTATCACTTAGGCTGAATGTGGTGAGAGGCTGTGCTGGGCTGCATGCTGATAGCTCACTCGGGCCACCTAGGTTTCATTACCCACTTCTTAATGGGCCAGTTTGACATCTATTAGAGAGAAATCCTCTCAGAGTGAAACAGTAGCAAAGGAGAAACTCCAGTTATTCATTTTAATGAGTGACAGGGAAGAAACAATATAATGCTTTGATGTAATGCAACCCACCGCTTATTTATCCCATTAAGGCTACACAGTGCAGCCCCATGATATCCCGCCCAGAACTGAAGCCTGGCTTATGAACCAGCAAAGATAAATCATGCCCATGAGACTTGGGCACGGAGGAGAATGAAATCAGGTCATTTTCCATGAATGCTCTGAGTGCTGCCTCCTTCTGCAGCTGTAATCTCAGGGCACGAGGAGCACCACGCTGGAGTCAGTGGTGGCTCTTTGTGTTTTGTGCGTGTGGTGTGGAAAAGAAACTAAATGTGTGTGCATGTGTCAGGGACTGAACAGCCAGCCCCAGCTCTTCTGCTCACTGGGGAGTGCAAATTCACAGCCAGAGAAAGACAGAGAAAGGTTTGTCAGGGAAAAAGATAAATGCATCAAACCATCCCTGAGATGCCGAGGCAGCTCTCTGAACACCTCAGAAGCTCTGAGAGACAGGGCAAACAGAACAGGGAGAGCCACACAGACATGCTAGTGCACTGAGCTGGGAGAACAGAACACAAACTCTGTCTCTCTTTGGACATCTGTGTGTTGTGAAAGACCTGGCACCCCCTGCTTATACTGGTGTGGCTACCTCTGCTCCAGAAATCCCCATGGACTCAGCACAAGAAGTCTAACAAGGATATAAATGAATCACACAGGTTAAAAGCAACTTACAGCAGCCCTATCCCTAGCAGAGAGATACCTCTGGGCACAGCAACATTGGAATTGCTCTGTCTTTCACTTAAAAAAGCATAACATCATCTAGTCTATCTGGAAATACGTGTTTTTAATAGCATTATAATTGTTTTTTGCTTTCTTTTTTTTTAGTGTTCTTGCAAATTACTTGAGTTAGATGTAGGTTTAATTCTTGCTCCTTTTATGTGAAGAAATTTGAAATACAGACTTCTTATCCCATTCACATTAGGCAAACTAGATGATGTCTGTCTGCAGGACTTAGCTTTCCATTGAACAAACCACATTTAAAGAGACAACATCATTAACCCTAGAAATCTGATATACCCTACAGGAAAGCTTGCAAAAAAAAGGCAAATTCACTGCCTAGCTGCTGTGATCAACTGCATCTGCTCCATGGCCAGGGGGAATATTTTGCCCCCAAGAATCATCTGGTCCCTCTTTGGTGTGACCGTTACTTTGAGGTAAAAACCTGCTTTGTTATGATTTATCACTTAGCAGCACTCAGAGACATCCAAGAAGGATGGATTGTGCTCACTGCTGAGCCATGCAGCTGATGACATGGCAGTCCTGCTCCAGACAGCGAGCAGCTGAAGTGTGAGACGGGAGATGACAGGTAGCTTAGACAGAGCGACGTGTGAAGCACGAGGGAAGTGAGCTGGTTATAAGAGGTATGACAGACAGCAGGAGACACGGCGTGCCTGCTGCTTGGCACTGCGGAGCCCTTCCTAAACCGTGTGGAATGGGATTTGCAGCAGTGGAAAGGCCTTGGCTGTAGGTGGGGCAAGTCACACAATCAGAGCTGCTGAGTCCTCTGTTACATATCCTGTCTAGGAGTGTTTGGGCAAAATTCTCTGACAAAGGGTTGGAATATTGGCTGGTCCTGTTTGAAGCCAGGGGTTGGACTCCATGGTCCCTGTGGCCCCTTCCAATTCAGGATAGTCTATGATTCTACCATGATGGGATCTGGGAATGCCTGATCCTGCACACATGGAGTCTGGAGAACCCAGAGTCTGGCAGTGTCAGTTCACACTTCCACTCCAATTCACAGGGATTGGGAAAACTCGAGAAAACTCAGCAGGATAACAAAGTGCCACGTCCTGTGTTTACTGCTTGGAGCAGTTAGCACAAAACAAACTCATTGGGAAGTAAGGGGGTTACAATGCTCAGAATGTGAGTCAGAAAAAGTAGGGGACACGGAGATGCAGAGCTCATTCAGCACAAATACACATGAGCTCCCAGTACTTCTATGGCTTTACGCTTTCCTAAACAGCACAAAGGAGAAATACCTGCAATGCACACACACCAAATCCACGACGAGCTGTGATGAGACATGGATCACATCAGAATGGGAAGAAAAACAACTCTGAGAGAAACAACCCTCCTCATTCAGCATGCAAGCCCCTCCCAGGAGACCCACGCTGACATGACCTTGCTAAGGATGATGTTCAGCCGCTCGGATTCACAGTCCACCACCACCAGTCTCTCCTTCTTCTTCTGCAGCTCCTGGAACAGCATGCGGTAGCCCTCTTCTGTTGTCGTCAGGATGTTGACAGCTGTCACCTGCCAGTTCTTCTCGGCTGCAGTGTCCAGCACTTTCTGTAGGACTGACAGCCCTGTGATGGGAAGAGAGCAGGACAATAGAGGGAGAACCAGGACGTAGCCGTGCAACAGCATTTTTCTGTCCTGACAGCCTGTGTAACTGTAATCAACTGTAATCAAGCAGGGCTGGATACAGCAATGCAAGAGCCCAGAAGAGACCCAGCAACCAGACAATAATCTAGTATTTTAGTCACACACAGCTGGGCTAGAATTAATGATTTCTGCCTTTTCTGCACAGGAAGACAGGATGATTCTGGGACTAGTTTTTCTTTGTTATCAACAGATCAGTCCCATTGGTCAGGCCCTGCTGTGGGATTCAGATAAGAGCTCTAATCCTGTCTTCTTCTCTGTTACTACCCAAATCTTTTCATTTCTCTGGGCCACAGCTCTTTTCTCACCTCTGGTCTGTTTAGGCTCTATGCTCCTAGGGTTAGGGACTCCCTCAGCAGTCACAATACATCATCATATTTAGTATCCCTGTCTCTCCTTGCGGTGCCTGATCAGAAAATTTCATGATTTTTTAAAGGATCTTGCCTAAGTTACACGCACAGCCTTCCAGAAGAGGCACACACAGTCAGCACTGCTCTGGAGCCTGCTAGATGGCCCTGCCTATGCAGACCTGTTGCCATATTCAGCATGCCCACCTCTGGAGCCAACAGAAAGCTGGATGGGATGCTTTTACGTCATCTTGTCTCTTAAAGTCATCCTGTCCCTGCAAGAGCTTATGATAACTTCCTAGGCTGAGCCGTGAATGACCTTACCTCTGTCCTGTCCTCTACAAGTCTGCTTTGCTCTCAGCCTTCAAGCCTGGAGCTTTGGAGGCATGTGAGAGCTTTGGAAACTGAATCACAAAGCAATGACTCACTTGCCCTGATCACGATTTAGAAAGCTAGACGATATCTTCCAAGAACCTAACAAAAGCTTTTGTTATTTTGAGAAGATAGCTAATACTCACTAACATGGGGAACTTGAAGTTATCCAAACTACGACTGCAAACAACACACATATCATCACAGGTTGTGGGCTCGTTTTACCTTAGCAGCTATTAGTTCGCATTCACAAATGTGAGACTTTGTGGCTGGACAGACTTAAAAATAGGACCTAATAAATACAAACAATTTCCCCATTCGAAACCCACGCTTTTAAAATGAAATATTTCCCTTGTATGACTCTGTGAACCCAGAGTTCAGACTAATGCTTCATCTAGATGAATGTCTCACCTTCAGCAATGGCCAGTAATGGATATTTAGGAAAAGAATGAAAAATGGGGAAGGCATGGGTAGTCTGTTCTGCGAGCCACCCTCTCTGTCTCCCGAAACCCGCACTAAAGTAATTTCTTAAACCAAAGACTCTATCTACACTACTGCATTTAACTGCCTGCTAACTCTCCCGGGTTACTCGTGACTTACCCCGGTCAGCATCATAAATGTACACAAACTTCTGCCAGCTGTAGTGTTCGATGACACTGATGAGGGCATCCTGGAGCTCTGGGCGAAGCTGAAGAACAAACTGGTTGGATGTTTCGACGGGAAAGCTGGGTGTTATGAAACAGACGTGGAGAGCCCCGCAGAAAGACGTGAGCATGTTGACGGTCCTCCTCTCGTAAAATCCAAAAATGGCATAGACACCCTTGGAGAACTGTGAGCAGACTGGAGGAACAGAGAGAAAGGGTATGAGAGCAGAAAGACCGGAAGGTTTGTCAGGAACATCATTAAAATTCACCTTTTCCCTGAAATAAGCTGCAGCCTATCTGGACTAAAGCACTTTTCTTGAGACCTGTGACATGGGGAATGCAACCTGTGCCATGTGAAAAACAGGGCTTCAGGCCATGCTTTTCCTTGAGCTCCACAGACCTGCTTTATCACTGATAGGCAGAAGGAGCATAGGAGTGCGAATACACTAACCCCAGGGCTCTGCTGAAAGTTTGGGAAAAAGTGTAGGATTTGAACAAAGGATCACATGAGAAGGAAAGGGTTCACCAATCCCAGACACAGCAGATGTCTGGCACTTGGAGTTGCTTTATTACATATATGCAGCTAGAGCATCCTACCACAGCTCCAGATGCATTCATGGATAAGGAAGCAAACATTTGCATGACAGCACAGTGCTCTGTGACCAATGACTCCAGCAGGAAACCGAAGTTTGGCTTAACAAATCAAGACCACTCTGAGAGGGCAGCAGTATTGTCATACAACAGCTACAGCAAAGTTTGTCTCTGTGCATACCAGGGTTGTGCTGGTACCTGGGGACACCTGTGTGACAATTTCTGGTTTCCTCCAAAGCTGTGATGGAGCAGGCTGTGACCCTGTGAGGTGGATGGAAGTGGCCCAGGAGGTCTCCACAACTAAGCTCTGATGGTGCACACCAGGTTCTCCGGTGGATATTTGCACCTGATCTCAGCAGTCAGCAGAGTGCTGTGCAAGGAGGGCTCCCTCAAGTCAAAGCCCTCCTCCGGAGAGCACTTAATGAGGTGGAGGGAGCTGATGGAAAAATGCCTCAGGATCTCAGTGAAGCAGAGAAAGCTCACACTTCGAGTTGTAAAACTTCGTCCCTGAGACAGTCAGACTCGCTTAGTATTGCCCCTGTTTATGGCACATAGCAATTTAATATCAATAAACCTCCAAGCTGGAGGTGGTGGCAGTGACAGCATTTTCCTCGTGTCAGACCTCCTGGCATAGTGTCTCCTCCTGTTGTTGTTATGACTCTTGAAGACCTTTGGCTGTGACATTTGTACTGACTCAACACTTCACACCCCACTCCCCTGTTCCCCCAACCGAGCACAGGGTGAGAAGTTGGATGTGACATTTTGGGGTCCCCTGACAAGCGCTCTGCGCTGCTTGGGAATCCCTTGACCTGGTTTCTGCCAATAGTCCTGACTGCTCTGCACGTGTGGCTGGAGACAGGCTCCTGAA
Source organism: Tragopan temminckii (assembly GCA_028571105.1). Taxonomy (NCBI): domain Eukaryota; kingdom Metazoa; phylum Chordata; class Aves; order Galliformes; family Phasianidae; genus Tragopan; species Tragopan temminckii. The sequence goes on from JAOWBP010004313.1 coordinate 13,371,157, forward strand.
TACGAGTTTGCTCCATCCCCAGCCAGGCTCTGACCTGAGAACCAGATCTCATGACACAGCGAGCATTTCTCCTTCCTGCTAGAAGATGTGCAGTTCTGGGGCAGCCCGGTAGGGCTACCCATCTGCTTTCCACTGCTCAGTGCCCATGATCTCAAATACCTCAGCACTCTCCTCCCCCAAAGGAATTGGTATTCCTGCATGGCAGGGACTTTTTGTGAAGCTTGAGCCATGACAGAAATAAAACCCTCTTCTCTTTATTTTCACAGCAGTGTCTCTCTTTGCAATCAGCAATTGTGTCTGTGTCAGCTGGAGTCACTGTCCTCATCATGGGACTGACACATTCAGGAAGAAAAGTAGCAGATACAGATAGAAATAGTCTGAACATTGTTTCCATGTGACTGGACCAGTAGGTCTAATGAACACTGCGATACACCATATGTGAGAGATCAGAACATGATCTCTAGAGACCCAGGCTTCAGATTCATTGGACGATTAAAGTGACATTCTCAGAACAGCTAAAAGATCCAGCACAATTAATAATCCAGACAACAAACTTGCTTGGTTTTTCGTTTTAGGCCAGCTGTGGCCTCCTTGATTCTTTATAGTCTATTTGAAAATGAATCTAATAGTTTTTTTATATATTTTTTTAACTTGGTGGCTCAGTCACGCTCAGGCAGCCCTCCTACACTGTTCTGAGACACTCATCAATCCCAGCATTTGAAACAGATTGCACCAAAGACAACTGGGAGAACGAACATTCTTTGTCATTAGCAGGTTTGGAAAGAACCCCAGCTCACTTTATATTTTCAGACTAAGAGGATAATTTGGAAAAAAAGGGCTTGCAGGGGGTTGTCACCCAAGGAACAACAAAGAAACTGTTGTGTCAATTAATCCGGAAAACCGAAAAGGGAGAGAACTGCAGCCACGTTTCTGAGATGGAATTTAGCACAATGTAAAAGCAACAGCTGCAAAATGCTTTAAATCTCAGAACTATTTTAAATTACAGTCATGCCAAAATGCATTTGTCCAGCAAGTTACTGCTGTTTATTTAGTGTACAAAGAGGTAGTTGGTGCTTCTTTAGATTTGCTTTGTTCTATTAAGAAAATGCATTAATAATTATGTTCCCATTTGATTAGAATCAACAAGGTTGCAAAAGACCTACAAGATCATCCAGTCCAACTGTCCACCAATCACCAGCGGTTCTCACTAAACCATGTCCCTCAACACAATGTCTAAATGTTCCTTGAACACCTCCAGGGTCGGTGACTGGGTAATCCAATGCTCCTAAGAATTATAAAACACAGAATCACAGAATGGTTGGGTTGCAGGGGATCTTACAGACCACCCAGTCCCAATCCTCCACTGTGGGCTGACTCAGACTGCCTAGGGCCCCATCCATGGCCTTGGGCACCTCCAGGGATGGAGCACCCACAGCTCTGAGAAGCAGTGCTAGCATCTCACCACCCTCTAAATAAAGAATTACTTCCTAATGTTTTGGTCTCATGTCTCCTTCTTCCAACCTGAATTTCCCCTTTTAGTTCAAAGCCATTCCCCCTTGTCCTACCACTATTAGACCACGTAAAAAGTCAGTCCCCTTCCTGCTTGTAAACTCCCCTCAAAACATAACTAGAGGAAGCAGATACTGTAAATTATTCTTTGTTCTCCCAGAGGGGAAGAAGCTTATCAGTTCCTCAGCAGTCACAACAAGTCTCTAGCCAATACATGTCCAAAAACATTAAGAAACGTAATACGGATAAAGTTCATACTGGGATGGAAAGTCTAAGAAAATGAGCTTCTCTGGTCAACTGGCTAATGATAACATCATGTCTTACAAACCTCATGGTAACCACCTGCTAACAGCAAGACGGTCAGAGGCTGGCTCTTCCTACAGAGCAGAGTTGAACTCAGTCTGGTAACTAACTCGAGCAGTTGAATTTGGACAGTTCAGCTCATTCCTGTAGGCAGAAAACTGGAAGGATTCAACAGCAAAATCGTATAACAAATGATGTGAGCATAAGTGAAGAGTATTTACTTGGATGTGAATGTAGATGTTTTTGGCAATTTGCACGTGCTAATCTTGGCCTCTGGTTTGCACAAACGGAAAGAAGAACAGATAATATTTGTTCTGGGCTGCAGCTGTACTATCATCTTACAGCAAATTTGTAGTTAATTACAGAAAGATTTCCCCTGAACAAACCCTCAGAAAATATAGTTCATAAAGATTGATAACCATGGCAGATACTCTTCATCCTGACCAGTTTTGTGTGATCAATCTGGTTGGATGTCCTGCTGGGACATTCCCAGCATGTACTGCATTCACTGAGCATCACTGCTGTTCCAGATCCCCCATGCTCCAAGCATGGGATCTCTCACTGAGGCATTCTGGGAGGTCTCCCTAGCTTTTCATCCAGAGTCCCATTTCACACAAAAAATTTGGTAAATCAGAGGCATTAACCTGTCACCTGGTTATGCTGGAAGCCAGCAACAACTCCACAGTGCCTACTGCAAGCAAGTGAGATGGAGCTCCTTATATTGTTCCAAAAACGCTGCTATTTACAGCAGAAATGAAAATAACATCACTGGATTCCCAGTACCTACTTAAAGAGTGACTGATATGGTAGAATGAGAAGGAGGAGGCCTCCCTGCTACCTCCAGGGATTGGCAGCCATTGGTGTGCCCTTGAATTCTGAAAGGGAGAAACATTCTTGCTTCAGTTGGGCTTGAAATCCCCAGGCTCCAGGATTCCTAGTCGTACAGTTTCTCTCTAGTTTCTCCTTTCATATGGAAATATTCAAGGTAAAGCTTTTAAATCCAAGAAAAGAACGCTGATTTTATTGAAAGCGGGATGGGACACCTGCCTAGCAGCTGAAGACAGGCAGCACTGGCGACCTTTGCAAATACTCTAAAGAAGAAAAAAAAAAACACATCCAGTACTTTAAATTGCACATTTTCTCTGCAGAAGAGGAAAGCAGAAGAGATGTTTTGAGCCTATATAAATTTTGAGGAGACTTTATTTAGCAAAAGATCTCAAGCAGTCAGGAAAAGAGGAGGTGCACAAGACTGATTTCTACATTCAGGAGGGATGGGGATGTTTTGGAGCCGAAGGTTTGATCTGAGTCCCTTGAGAAGCTGATGACAGATACAATGGAACTTTTATTTGGATTTGGATAAAAGCAGAAAGGAAGCCGAAAAGTTTCTTTCAGAAACAGTTACCACAAAGAGGGGCTGCACAGAAGGATGGAAATTAGGATTTTGTTTCCAAGAGTGAGAATGGTGCAATTCTGCTGAGGATCTGCAAACAGGAGTGAAGAACGAGAGCTGCTCTTCATGGGCACAGCTGGAGAAGCCTGGTAGGAGATCTGGCGACTGCTTGTCTGCCATTTCCTTTGGAGGCAGAATTTTCACCATTTCACTGGGTTTAAGACTAGGAGGGGACATTAGATCATTCCTACTGACTTTTTACGTCTCACGGACCATTAAGTTTCACCAAGTTACCCCTGAAGGGAGCCAATAATGTAGTTTAGTTGAAGGCATTTAAGCTCTCAGGGGACTCAACTGCTGTGTGCTTCTGTCAGAGAACAGGAATAGCAGAGACAGTGTTAACTCCCAAAGCAACAACGGCAGTAAAAAAAGCAGATTAGATTAAATATCCCCAGATGTTCTCCACAAACAATTCGTGCTCTCTGTTGCAGAAGGGGACAAAAAGCCCAGCTGGTCCATGCCCAACCTCAGAGCTCTTCCCAAACCTAGAGGATGTCACATTGGATGAACCTCTAGGAAGGAAAACTGTACCGTCTCTCCAAGGCCCAGGTGGGAAGGTAAAGAGAAGGGCAGTTTGGAAATCTAGAGCCTAAGAGCTCTTTTTGAAAGCACCCAATCCAACATACATAAGTCCTTGCACTTAACCCAGAAATCTAATTAACAAATATCTTTTAAACATCTCAAGACAAGTGCGGGCAGATTTTGAGTAAAATAAAATAGTCATCTCAGTCCTCTGTGAATTACTGAATACTAGTCCTACGGCATCCAGCCTCAGTATGGCACGTCCCTCATTTGCCCAAATTCCTGGGACACAGAACCAAAACCCTCACTCCTGCAGAACTGCACTTGCAGCAAAATGAACTAATTGACAGCAGTGGTGCCAAGGAGCAGTTCCCACATGCTTTTCTTTGCTCGCTTGTAGTATTTGAGTTCATGTGTGGGATAGAGGGGATGTGCATGTGTGATTTATTTTTAGTGTGCCCTGCCTGGAGGCGACCCTCACACGGTGATGGAGAACCTGACATCAGGTTGGCGAAGCCGGTGGAATTTTGATGAAAGAGCACCGGTGTCTGCTTCAATTAGGATCAGCTCAGCTTTCCTCCCAAATGTTTGTCCTCACAGCTCTCCAGCATGGCGTAGGTGCCAGAGTGCATCTCTTCAGCACATCCCAACGACAGCATGTTCCCACAGATTTTTCGAGCATGGGAAAGCCAAACAGATTCTACACAACTCCATCGCTCCGCATGTATTTAGCTGGCAGTGGATATGTCCCATATCTTCAACCAACTGCAAATCAGGCTAATGCGATATCACAAGAAATTCCTCTTTCAAATACATAGAAGACACAGAGGTACGGTCCCTCCCATCATTTTCCCTCACTGCTACTCTGACCACGTTGGAGGCTGCAAAGCACTGACGGTATCTACATCAACATCTGCTTTCCCTCCTTCACATTTGAACAACAATCTGACTGAAGAGCTCTTCATCACTGTTTATGCTTAGAGTTTAACACTTTTTTTAGTTAAGTTTATCGGGCGGACAAATAAGTCATAGTTTGCCTGGCTACTAATGATGCCTTTCTTGAGATCAAAATGGATTTGGGACGCTTCTTTCTTGTAGGCTGCCAAGTTTAAGGAAATAGAGATGTCACGGTGCTTTTGTTGACAACGTGGTAACAAATCTTTCCTGAAGACTCCCAGTCATTTAGTGCATTTTTGAAATAGAGTCATGATGGAAAGTGAGGTCCAGGCAGTCTGAGGTTGACTTTAATCTCTGTATTTAAGGGACTAACTGAAAATCATTGCTCTTCCACTGCTGTACTTCACATTTTGAAATTTCTTTTACTTTTTCTACTAGGCCCTTGTTCTTACCCAACACGACTACAAAACAAAAGATAAAATCCAAATATCAAAGGTCTAAACCAAGTCAGCAAACTTGTATTTATCAATACTTCTCCTGTTTGCTTTGCTTGTTTTTAAACACATCATTTTACTGAATCATAGAAAATTAAGCATTAAATATACTAAAGAGTTCACAGACAATATTCAATCAAATTTCAAACAACAGCGGCACTTTTAACATGAATGGAGATTACACATTAGGTGCAAATCTCCAACGTGAAATGCTGATATCAGGTGGGTCCTTTAAAAGGCCCTCAAAAAAACATTAAGAAGGAGGTACAGGCATATAACTCCTGAGACCTGAGACTTCTGGAGCCACAGAGTTGGGTATTTCAGCCAGCTATCCTGCTCTCACCCAACCTTCTGTAACAAAAAAGAAATCCCAATATTCATCCTCATTGAAATCTCCATGTCTGAAGCACAATCATAAATATTATAGCAAGATTACTACAGATGGAAAAATGGAAAAAATGATAACTATATTATAAAAGAAGGTGAAGGATGAGGACTGAACTAATTTCGCTTCTGCTTCTTCATTAGATGGTCTGTCTGTAAGTAGTGCTATAATAGGAAAACTAACGACAGTACTGGGGTGTAACTTTCTGCTGGGGAACATGAACAACAGAGGAAAAGAACAAAGCACCAAACCCTTTTCTTTCCCCAGTGCATTGTATTTGCTCAGGGCAGTTTTTCTAGACATTAGACTTGTGACTGCCTTTAATGCTAACTTCAGGTTGCAATGAGGATGTTCTCAGCGCTTGCCTTCAAAGTGGCAACAGGTCGCAACGTGAAAGCCAAGCTGCAGACATTGCCTGGAAATGTGATTCCAGCGTTAATGTTTGACTCCACTGTGGAAAGAGGGTGTCAACATCCACCTAACCCACTCCTTTCTTAACCTTCATCCCATTAATGAATGTCTTGCTCCCATGTCCCCTGCTTCCTAAAATACGTGCACAGGTACTCCCAGATTTTCTCTGGCCTGTGTTTTTGCAGATGTGCCCATCAAACTGATCTCTCAGTTTCTGTGGCATCCTGAGACTCATGCTGTTACCTCCAATTGAGAAAACAGTATCTGGACAGATTTTCTTGGCTATAGTGTTTCCATTTTTTTTTAGGATTACTTCCTGTTTATAATAATGTTTCCCTCAGCCCTTTCAGTCTGCATAGAGTTCAATTAGGACATGCACACTTCTTCAGGTTTGTATTGAGACAGTAATTGAGACCATCTTTGGCTGTAGCTCAGTGTCAGCCTCTCTGCCTGGCCCATCAGCTCAATACCATTTAATTTTCCATTACAATCATATCTCCTTTGTTCATTTTTAATCAATATGATTAATGCTTTTTTTTTTTTTTTTGGGCCACTGTAAAATACATCACTCATGAGCTGCCAGGTGACTGAAGAGCTGAGTAACTTTTGGAATGGTTATTTCAGGGCAGAGATGTGAAAATGCATTTCTCAGCAAGACAGGAGAATGGGGCAGCTGCATGTGGAGAGCAGCCTGAGTGGGAAGGTCCCTGGTGATCAGTGACAGCAGGTGACCAGGTGGCCATGCAGACCTCCTCTAGCCCTGGGTCTACACGCAGTACTTTCAGTGTCTGCTTTGGGATCTTAGCCAACATTTGGAAGTTTTCAGTTATGGTCTACATACAAAGCTCTCTTTTCTGCTTCTCATAGTTCTCCTTGTGGCTTTCAGCCCTTCCCCTCCCAGACACTGTGCTTTCACCAGCAAGATGCAGGATACATGCTGAGAGCGTATACGTGCTGGAGAATGACAAATTGCACAGCGGTTTGATTACAGGACTAGACAATGGCACACAGATGTCTTCATGGCAGTGATCGTGGAACCACAGAATCATTAAGGTTGGAAAAGACCCCTAAGATCCCCAAGTCCAACCCCACCCCACCCATACCCACTGCCCACGTCCCTCAGTGCCACTTCTCCACAGTTCTCAAACACCTGCAGGGATGGTGACCCCCTCACCTCCCTGGGCAGCAGTGCCACTGCATCACCACTTCCTGAGAATAAATTTGTCCTAATATCCAACCTGGCCCTCCCCTGTGGTCTCGTGTTCCAAGCTTGCTTTTCCTCCTACAGCCAGAAGGTGAGCACTTTTAATCCCTTCTCATTTCTCTCTGCCTCTAGTTTTTCCACTCTTGTTTCTAAATTTCCAATTTTTAATTGTTTTGTGCTACAGTGCATAAAAGCTTATCCTTGCATGCCGCTGAACTAACACAACTAATTTTAAGACTTTCTCAGTAACAGACTAGAAATTAACAACTTCATTTATTAACACTCCACCTTCTTCTTTTCAAAGCAGCCAGAGAACATGATGGAACACACATGCTTGCATGCACATCTGCAAAGAGCCCTCCATGCTCCCAAATACACCTTCAGCAGCTTATTACTCAGATACAAGCACTGGATTTCTTGACTGCAGAGTCAGACACCAAATGCTGTAGCCAGGCAAAGCCAGTGTTAACCCTGAGAAGTTGCAATGAGCGTGGTCCTGGTGTGCCCAGCTCTTAATCCCTGCTTTGGAAGCAAATGAAAAGAGACCACCGTATTTCCTTAAATACTGACTCCTTTTCATGGTAGTGATGTCTTTAATTGATTTTCTAGATGAGACCCTTTTTAAATTCACAGGGACAGATTCCTTCAAAGAAGCAGAATGGATATGCCGTATCTAGTATGCTTCCAAAGGAAGTGTGGCCATTGCTATTAATCCTAATTGGCTCAGAATTAGCCTTACCCTGTATCCCTTGCACACAGGTACTGCTGCAGATGCAGCTGTTGCTCTGCAGGTTTGTAGGATGCCTGGAACAAAGCTATGAGGCCTCTGTGAGGTACTGCAATATATACACGTTAAATAACAATAAAGAAAGCCACTGAGTAACCTCCTCGGAGTAGAGAATTACCTTCCCAGCAGAGAGGAGAGAAATTATGCAGCTGGCTAAGAACAGAAGGTAAAGCAGAGGGTAAAGAGGGACCTAAATGGAGAGTTGGGGGAATTTTCCCTAACCTGACTGATCTTTTCGGTGGTGATGCCTTGCATGTGCTCTACCTTAAAATACCTCCCAGCTTAGGAGGAAGGCTAGCTGGGCGGCTTGTCAGAGGGCATCCAGGCTGCCTTCCTCTTGCAGTGAGCTATTGTTGGCCTTTCTGCTATGATTTGACTCCCTGCTCATTTGAAAATAAAAGGCAGCAGACAAAAAGCGCAGGGTTCATTGTGTGCAGGAAAGCACTGCCAGGCTCACTTTTCCATGGGAATGGTCTCACCGGTCCCAGCAGAGGAGGAACTTGTGTTTATTCAGGACAAAGCACTCTTGGAAGCAAACACACCCTTCTGACATACCTGACAGAGCATCTTGTCCCTGGGGCCTGAATGGGGAAGCAATTCCTAAGCCCACCAGCTGCTTGATGTTTTATATATAAGCATTCACATATTCTATAAATTTTCAAGGCACATTACAGGTATCTGCTGAGCATATGCTCCAAAACCTACATGTGCTAACGCTGCTCCAAAACTGCCATCTTTTCTGCAATAACCAGAGCCACTAGATTCTTCTAAAATAAGGAGCAGCAAAAGCACAAACCCTGTGAGCTACACTCATTGATAAAGGTTAAGCCTCCAGAGGATAACCCTTTTGTATCACCCAGTGGTACATGCATTCACCTAAGGCCTGCCAAAGCACAAATGGCTCTGAAACCCCATTTAACACCTCAGCAAGGGCTGAGCTAGGTTCAGAATGACAAGATCCTTTGACACCTGAGAGCGCCGGCTTCTGTGGGTTGAAGTGCCTCTCCTGGTAGTTCTTTGCTGTAGTCATTTGTTGTGGGGTTTTTATTTTTCCTTTTCACATTAATGTTCCATTCCATTGTGCTCACAGCTTTCTTCAGGCCTGCTTAGTGTCAGGGGGGATATTACAATTTCTTCCCTGTCATTAGAACAGCTTTAATCCTGTCTGCATTGAAAGGGCAATAAATGATAATAGCAACCAGATTTTTATTTCTGCAGTGCCTCAGAGCACCAGCTTTTTCAAAAATTCCCAAACAAACAAGTTCAAGCTTCGGATCTTTTAATCCTGGTGGGAGACTGTGTTGTCTGGGGAGCAGAAATGCAGAGCTGCGACAGATGGTGGGAGCTGGACCTATGGTTTGTGATTTTATGGTCTCTGGTGGAACTTCTGTGCAAATAATTTCTTGTGGGTGGTGGAACAAGCAGATTATATGAAGTGCAGCTAGCAAACCTGCCCAGATGGAGCTTCTGCAGAGAAGGAATACTTGTTAAACAGGGACTGCCACCAGCTGCAGAGGGCAGCTCCCCTCCGGTGGGAGGTGCAGGCATCCATCCCACTGAACAGAGCAAACTGGAATGAGGCAGCTGAGGGAGCTCTACCAACTGCTAGAGGAATTCTGAAAAACCTCCTTTGTCATTTCACCAGCATGTCAGAGGGTGCTTCCACAGCTACAACCTTCTCCTGCACCTGATCCCGTAACAAGGTGGTCTAGCGCAGAAACAAATGTCTCAGGGCCAAAGAAGCTGCTGCACACATCACCCATCACATAAAACTACCTTGGATGCACATTTTTCAATTAAAAAAAACATTGGACAACCATTCCTCACTGATGTTAATGGCAGGCAGCATCAAATTCCCAGGCACAAAGCATTCTTACAGCATATCCTAGAGAGGCAATCACTTTGGGAAAGGTGTGCTTACTAGATGTTTCACATGTAGAGCAAACACATTCATTCATGGCAACCTGATCTAGTTCCTGATTCAGTGGTTGGCAACCATAACCATGGCAGAGGGGTTGAAACTAGATAATCTTTGAGGTCCCTCCCAACCCAAGCCATTCCACTATTCTGTGTGTTCACAAAGATTTCTGCTAGTAAAAAAACAATACTAAGCCATCTTTTCTACATCAAGGCCAGTGAAGATACAAGGAGTACTTATGTCTTACTGGCAGAATAGGATGTCTTCTCAACATCCTATTCTGCCAATAGGACTGAGAAAATAGTTTAAAAAGTAGGACCTGAGTCTTGGGCAGAAGAATGGGTGAGCATCCCTAGCATCAAGAAAACTTTAGAATCTCTTGCTAAAATGTCTAGTTATATACAAACAGCACCTTTCCTCCTCTACTGATTCCTATTCTGGGAGAGTTTTTAAGCTCTTGAAGCAAGAGGCTCTCTCGTGAGCTGCAGAGAGCAAGAAAGATCATGTAAAACATTTTGCATAAATGCAAATTGTGAGGAGGCCAGCCAGAGCACAGTAAGGAAAATTGTTATAAACTTCAGGTCATTCATCATTTGGGAGCAGTGACACTGCACATACAGATGCTGCTCCTGTCTCATGCAGTTAATCAGTGTAAACCAAAGGGTATGACATGATTCAGGCTGCTACTGAGAAAACCTCACTGCCTCTAAGCAGAAAGTTTGCCTGTAAAACATTATTTAGCCAGAAAAACAGCAGGAAGCTGGAAGATGCTAATTTGTACCACTTTTCACAAGCATCACAGAGACTCTTTCACTATTCCCCAGATTTATACAAGCATTTGGTGGTGTTTCAGGGCAATCAAATACATTTGTCTGTGAAATTTTAGTCAGTGACCACACTGGGTTGGGCAGGCTTTGGACAGACAGACACCAGGAGCACCACCTTTTCAAGGAGTTGAAACAGTCCTTGGATTTAACGGATCTCATACGAGACAACTCAGCCATGGAAAGCTTCACACATCAGGTATTAGATTTGCCTCCCAAAAGGAAAACTGGGGAAAGTATACTGTGTAATGGACTCTAATGGTATATGCAAAGCCGGCACATGGATGGCTAAAGATATAATTAACCTAATTAAGGCACCATTTATTCCAAAAGCCGCCAAGGTGGAACTGCCGCCTATGAAAGAAGGTTGTGAAGACTGAAGCTGCTGTCACCAGGGCTGAAAACCACAAAAAGGACTTGATCTGGAAGGAGCAAGGCAAAAAGAAAGATCCCTGGGGCAGATGCCTCTGTCTCTAGGCATGGACACCAAGGGGTGTAATTTAAAATCTGTGTTTTACACCTTTGGGGTGGTTTTCTTCTTTCTGTTCTACAACTCTATTTAGGTACTGAACATGGCAGGCTGAATGCTTATATCCTTCACTTTGAGCTCCTGACCCTCCTGTTAGAGAAAAGATTAATTTCCCTGTGAGAGAAATTATTTTGGGATGCCTATATTTAACATGGCAGCGAACATCTGCAGTCATATTTCCTAATCATGTGGTGTGATCACCCCCTTGCTCTGCTGGTCATGACAGCAGAGTGGTGTCAGTGCAGATCCTCAGTAGCATTTCTAAAAGGTGCTTAAATGGCTTCCAAATCTTTTAAAGAAACGTTGGGATGATCCTCAGGTGATTTGGGATCAGGACACAGAAGGAAGCCATATGGTGCATGGCACCTTTGAAAATCAGGCCTTAACTCACATACACTGTTATACAGGCTGACTGCTGTGACAGCTGTTATCAGTGCACTCAGAGGTTGGATGCTTTGGTGGCATTGCCTCTGGAGCAGGTCTAGACTGGAAGAATTGGGATGCAGTGAGGGGCAGGTTTGGTTGACAGAAGTCTTCTGTGCGTATGCGCTTTGCAAGTCCAATGGCTGAGCACTAATGGGTGGCCGAAACACACTCGCACTATCCTGTGAGCTTCATTCTTAAATCTCCCATGCAGGGAGTAATGACAAAATCATCCACTTTCTGTCTGCTTACAAACAACAGTCTATGCAGGGGCAAAATAAGAAAACTAAGAAATTTATTTTCAGTGTAGAAAAGTTTTCTACATTACAGTCCCTCTGGCGACTACATTGAGGACAACATTGAGGGCTTAATTACATGGTCTATTTCTGCCAACTGGGAAATACAACATGTTTGCTGAATGAGGCTGCAGGAATACAGGACCAGATTTGTGTGTGCAGTTTGCTGTGCCCTGCTTGTAAAATTTACTTGCTTTGTGATTGCTTGAGTGTAGGTCATGAAGGTCCTCCTCAGAAGCATCTTTTGGCGTGAGTCCAGAAGGAATTTGTGATAAAAGACCCTTAAAAGACATCTCCTAACATCCTGACTGGAAAATCCTTCAAAACGAATGTATGGAAAATAACAGGAGGAGATGTGAGTGCTGGGAAGAAGGGGAACAGGAAATTTTCTTTGGTGCTGAAACACTCTTAATTTCTGGTTGGAAGTCTCCTACCTTAGTTTCTAGCCATGAGATATTCTCATATTTGTAAAGCATCTAGCACCAAGGGGAATCTACAGCTCCTTGGGTTTTAGCCTTCTTATAAAATAACCAGATGATATTTGAGTTCCCTTCCCAACCCAGGCCACTCTTCCATTCTATATTACTGAAAGCTCCAACGCAGCTGGGATGGGGCTATGGATGATTTTTTATTAAACAGAAAGCAAACATTCAAACGGTCTGCTGGACAAACGTGAAGTCAATTTTTTTTTAAGAAAAGTTACCCTAGGTACTCCAAATATTTGATCCGTCTTATCACAAAAGGCTCAGTCTACCTTACATTTAGCACCTCTGAGATGAAACTAATGCCAGTGGAACAGATCCAGTTCAGACACATTGCAAACAATAAAGCTAGCTGAAAATCTCCAACACTTTTCTTTCTCTCTGAACGAAAAGTGAGGTTTGATCAAACGTAGGAAGTTGCTGATTCTAACATAACACCCTGGTTTTCCCATGGGAGAGCATAAGGGAGAAAAGTTCTAGTGTTAAATCAGAACATTAAAAAAATAAGCATTAGGATGCCATCAACCCATCTCCCCTGCTGCTCCAAGATGGTGCCAGCTCCTTTCCACCTGGAAGAGGCACTGTGTTGGCAGCCAGGAGGAGCAGCAGGGAACATCTGAGGTGAGCAGGGAATGAGATGGGGTCAATGATTTTGCTAGGGCTCACTCTCAGCTGTATTTGGGAGACTGTTTCCCAAACTGTTTCCCTGTAAAAACTCCCTTAGAATGCATGTAGCTTGCATCCAGCATGGCAGAGACCACGGCACAACCATGCACTCCCGCAGAGGCAGTCCTCCAGGAGAGTCCAGATCCCTGCTACCCACCTCCCAAATACTTCTCACCATGTTCCACAAGGATGCATGCACACACATGCATACACAGATCCTTCTATTAGCTAAAACCCCTCTTCCTTACAGCGGTGCACACCGCACTCCTTATCATCCCATTCGCAGATGCACTGAGCTAATCTCTCTCCATGAGCCACGTGCAGCCACTCGCTTATCTTCCCCCTTTTATACAGGCGCATACTTCTTCACACTAAGACTAATCCTTCTCAGTGTCACGTACCTCCAAATCCTCCTTACAACACCCCCTCACACACTGAGTAATCCCTTTCGGAGTCTCGCACACAGCATCCTGCTGACAGCGTCCCTCGGCACGCATGCAGCATCCTGTAGGCACAGGGACCTCTCTGTGTGTCACACACACACCATTATCCCTTGTCCCAAAGAGTGTATTCTACGCTAAGTTTGGCGCACAAACACAAACCTGACTTCAATGCAGTAGAAACAGTGGGTTTTTGTCAAGACAGACCAATTGCATGGGGTTTGGGGGGGTTAAACCTTGGATATTTGTGTATCTGTCCTGGAAAATGGAGAGCTTGTCTCAAGAAGGAAGATTTAAAAGGTCTGGCACGCTTAGTGCAGGAAAACAAAGGCTGAGAGGGGAATAGGGTTGCTCTCTATAAAAACATCTGAGAGGTAAACACTAGAGAAGAGCTATCGATGCTAAAGGACAACATTGGCATGAGAACAACTGACAATAAACTGGCCATGAATAAATGCAGACGGTGGGAAGATTTGTAGCTGTGGAAGAAGAGAAGCTGTGGGATTGTTTTCTGAAGGGAGCAGAGGAGCAAAAACAGTGCTGGTTTGGTGTAGAGCATCGCTTTGGTGAGAGCACACAACCTGGTGTCGGTGTTTGCACCCCTTTCTGTACACATTGGACAATTTGGGCTCCGAGCTGCACCCACCTGCACTAGCACGCTGTCCTAAAAAGTCAACAGTGCAATAACGCTCTGTTCCTCGGCTTTATTTCATCACCTGCAGCATGAGGGAAAGAAACCTGAAACTTTCCCTTTGTGCCTTGTGCCCAGCACTGACCTCACACCTGCAGCTCTCCTCTCCCATTCGCAAGAAAACTGCCTTGGCCTTTTCCTGCACAACTGCAGCATCAGTGCAATGCAGCAGATGAGAAGCAGAAAGGGAGCAGAGAGGAAAGTGCAGGCGCAGCACCCAGGGATCTATTTTGATCACTGGGGCATGCAAAAAACACTCTCACATTTCCTCAGCACACATTTACATTCTTGGAGTCTCCCGCCTCCACTGTTGGGCTGTCTCCAGAGACACCGAACACCTGACACGTCTGATAGGAATTACATATCTGTAACACAGATACAAAAAACCACCGGGAAATGAATATTTAGTGGACAGCAAGTTCTGCTGCATGTGGTTATCCTCCCAGGAGTGAGCATGCCTGATGCTTTTCTCCCCTGTTCCTGGGTGAGGTAGATGAAGAGGACACTCACTGAGCAGCGTAAGAGAAGAAGAAATAAGAGAAGAAGAAATAAAGGTCCCTAAAATTTGCATAAGGATGAAACAATCTCATTTAAAAGGGATATAGAAAGCCAAGGCATTCAGATGCGTCTGTATACCATCCTATCAATTACAGAGCTCAGCCTCACGGGAATAAGCAACCGCTGCTTAAGTTGAAGTCAATGACTTTTGCAAAACTTGAGGTCTTGTTAAGGAGAGAATGGCATTTCTTAATGCATGGGCACAGGCAGTGAGCAGCCACCGGGCAGAGCAGGCACAGGAGGAGAGTGGAGACGCATGGGGTGAGCAAGCTCAGATCTGTAGCTCACTCAAATCAGAGTGAAAGGGTAAGGGGGAGGTGAGGGTGTGGAGGTATCCTCCATTCAGACTACGAGAACTATTTATTTCAGAAGTTCTCCTAGTTCCTATTTATAGTTAGAAAACTCAGAAGAGAACACAAAAGGAAAATCTGGCAAATAGTGCTAACACCTTTCTTTTTATGCTCATAAGAAGTCATATTAAAAAAAAAAAGAAATTTTCTTTTTTTAATGGAAAATTTGAAAGCAAACAAGACTATCTAATATTGTGCCATTCCAAGTTGTCTTAAATTTCCTTTAGATCAGGAAAATTGATAAAGATACCTTCATTTGAATTCCTTCTGTTTGTGGAGAGAAGATGGGAAAAAAAAAAGAGAAATATGAAAATAGGTGGAGATTGGCATCACATGCTGGTTTTTTTTTTTTTCTGTTCTCCAACTGGTAGGTGGGAGGTAAGTGGCAAACTGGCAAAAAGTGTGAGCATACATAGAAATCTCCACATTTACCTTTTCTTTCAGACTTGCAGTGGCAAGGAGATAGTAAACATTTATTGAAGATACTACTTTCTTGAGGCTGGGAAAATCTTTTGTGGAAAAGACCTGTTTTGTCCGGGAACATTTTCTACAAGTTTTCCACCGCTTTTAGACAGAAATCTGTAATTATCTACAATGGGCTGGGGTGTAGCAGTGGGAAAAAAGTGCTGAGGGAGACCTGCTGCATTGGCTTTGGGTGCAGAGAGCACAAAACTCGTGGGTAGAAGCAAACAGACCAAATCAGATTCGTGGGTGGAGGAAAACTGCGGAAAGCCCTGAGTACTTTAAACTAAAGAAGTAAAAAAAGGTCATTAATGCCACAGGTGATGTTTCCAAAGTGTAGAGCACAGGGTATTGTAGGTCAAGCTCTTGCACAGACCTCTCCAGCCCGAGATTTGGCTTGATGTAAGCACAGCATACTTTTTTCCAGCCAATCTGGCAGTCACTACAATGGGCAAATACTACACACCTCACAGGGCTCAGACACATAAACCACAGCTTAGCTTTCCGTTTCCATGGCAGCCATGAGCTGCCAACAGCTCTGAGATTACGAGTGGTTCAAACAATGCTACTGCCCTATACACACAGTGGAAGATGTACACACAAAACACACCGCAGAGCAAAGAGAGTGAGGGATTCCACATCTCATTCCCCAGCACACAAACAACACGATGCACCAGCCTCCAGCCATGGTGGTTATGGGTCTCACATAGATAGGAGAACAAGGTTTCAAACTTCCTGGACAGAGAGATTAGAGAAGGGGAACACCTGGTGTAGAGAGCTCTGAAATTGCTGCTGGGTTCTATAAAACAATTGGGATACACCAGAAGACTTTGTACAGTCAGTCTGCATGGGCAGGGAGACTCTATTGGCACTTCTTGGCTTTGTGCTACTGGACTCAGGCCCAAGTAGGGGGATTTTCTGCTTGCTGGTTTGTTACAATGTGAATTAATATGCGCTGTAAATGTTTTCTATTCAGCAAAACCCGTGCTGGGTGTGAAGGAGGGATGATCAGCAGCCAGGTCAACTGACAGTAAGGGCAGTGCAAGCACGAGAAGGGATGAGTGATGAGACTGATTACCTAAAGGCAGTTCTACACTGGCTTCGGACTGGTCTGTTTCTTTCCTATGAAATAACCCCTCTCTTCTTCTTTTCTGTCCCTTTTACTGACTCCATGTTTTTTCACAGTGCTACTCTTTGGCTGATCCTCTCATTCCCATTTGGATTTCGGTCTCTGCTCTACTGTTCTTTTCTTCAACTCCCACATGAAACAGAGAACAGGAATGTTCAGCAGAGGGGCTGCTTTAGAGATGGGGGCACTGAAGTAATCTTTTGATGAGAGAGATTATTCTTCTATTCCAGGGAAGAGATTTTTTTTTTTTACAAAAACTTAGAAACTGCAAATAGAACTAAAGAGAATGGGCTCTGGTATAAAAAGGCTAAGGGAAGAAAAACTAATTGAACTAAAACTGTAGTGTACTTAAAAACAATAAATATAAATGCATGAAAGTAAAAGCTAATCAATTTGAAAAGGCTGTGTATCGAGGACAAAGGATAACGCTAAAGGATGAGATGCTTCATCTCACTTAATCCAGAAATATTACCTGTAATGGATAGAGGTCTCTTGGAACTAAAATCGTACTTCATGGCTTCCTTTTTTTTTTTTTGTGGAACATACATAATTTATCTTGGCAAATGGAATTAGGGAGGTTTCATCTTTTCATTTTTAAGAATTCCCTAGGTGACAGATGAGAACGGTGAGGGCTGTATGAACGCAGCTTGGGTCAGTGCTTCTAGAGAAGGTGAAAGCTGCAGTGAGAGACAAAGAAGAACAGACGTACGGTGGAAGCCTCAATACTTTGATCAATATTAAATACCTTGTTCTGAATCCTCCTGTCCCAAAACATGACATTGCCTCTTTATGGAATGATTCAAAACAAACATCCTTCGTAATCCTGTTGTCTCTTTAAAAAAAAAAAAAAATGTGGCATTTGCTAACGAGGCCATAAATATTGATGTCTTTCTGAGGTCCCCCAGAGCCCTATCATTTTTGCAACTGGCTGATTAATAATAGATTAAACACTTTAGATTTGCTTACTCTGGGCTTCGTAACTCTAAGTGCATCTGGTGTGTTGGTTAACAGAAGGGCCTGGGACTGGTGGGTCTGCCAGATAAAATAGGAAGATGGCAGCAAATACCTTCAAGGGCCAAAACTCAACCAAAATCAGCAGAAGGACATCAGAGGCTCAGACTAATTCAGTGAGGAGCTTCAGAATGTGTTTACTACAAATAAGACTTTATGTCCTTGGAATATCTGCAGTGTTTACTACATTATGAGTCCACATGACATTACACAGTAGACGTATAACAAACTTTGCATTCATAACACGCCTTTCATTCTGAGAGCTCGCAGATGCCTTTGGCTGTGTTTTATGTGGACCAGACTGGTCTGGTTTTAGATGTACAGAGCAGTACTTCCCAAAATACAAACTTCAAGGGACTTTTTGGATGTCACACAATAATGAGTCCGTATCAAAGCTGAAAGAACCAGGCATTCCTAGTGTCTAAGCTCGTGTTCAGATCCACTGGAGACTGCTAGCACAGAGGATTTGTTCTAACTCTGCAAGCCATGAAACACCAGGGAAAATACCTGGTGTTATTCTCCTTGTTGATATAATTAATAACATTATTTATAGTGCTCTATTAAAAGGAACCAGAAGGCTGTATGAAAAGTCACATCTGCTCTTTTCAGCTCTGAATTCAGCGAGAGTTTTGCTGCTCATAAATTGTCATCACAGCAGCATCACACAGGACTGTGCTTAACAACCTTGATCTCTAAATGGGCTCAACAGGGCAACGCATTGCATCCCGAATGCAGCTAGGTCCCCTTCCATGCAAAGGTCTAAGACATGCTTCACTGCTCTGAAGACTATCTGCCCATTTTTGGTGTGAACCTGGAAGGATCTGAACGCACGCAGCAGCAGAGGATGCAGGGGGAGGATGCCCAAAGTGAGCCCACTGGGCCCCACTCACAATCTCTTGTCTGCAGGAGACTGTCTCTGCACGTCTGGAATTTCTTTTTTCTCTTCAAGCCCTTACAAACAATTCTAAAAAAGCCTCAACCACGCCAAAGCAATTATCCATGTGCTTCACAGCAAATCATTGCCATTCAGCCCTCTGCCCACGCACATATGCAGACACAGTATTAGCCGTGCCCAACAAAGCAGCCAGAAACACATTTAATGTTAAACTTAAGTGGAAATTGAGAAGGCACTGCTGGGTGTGCAACACTTTCTGCCTGCTCTTTCTCTGTGGTGCCTGGGCACAAAGGGCTCTGAGCCTTGTCTGAAAACCCAACGTCATGCTCCACTGCAAGTACAGGTGCAGATGGCAGCTACCTCCAGATAGCCTCTGAGTTAAGTAAAAATTAAGTAAAAATTAAGAAAATGAGAAAAAACAAATTGTATATGAACACTCAGGACTGGTGGGCAGCATCTTCCTTAGTAAGTGCTGTGTGTACGGCCCCTTCACTGCCATTCTGCAGCACTACAGATTCGCACGTATCCTTCGCTGAAATGCAGAAATTGGCTCTGCAGGTTTGCCTTTTGAAAAGCATGGATTGCTTCATATTTCTTTGCTTCCTAACTAACAGGATCTTCTGTATTACCACACTGAATTGTAGCTATTGCTTCCATGGTGTAAGTGCCCCAAAAAACATCTCTAATTTAGTAGGGTCAGGCAGAGTTGACCTTGGAAGGGAATGCCAAGGAGGAGGGCAGAGCTGAACCTGAGCTGGCTTTGCTATGCCACAGCTAAGTGATTCCCTGCCTGCTTCCAAGGCAGAAGCACAAGCACTGCTCCATGGAGCTAATTGCACTGCAGCAAACTGACGGAAATTGAGTGTTTTCCTCCTCTGATCAGGGCATTTGCAGGAGCTGAGATGATCGCTGCAGGACCGCTCAGCAAGGGAACAGCAAAGCTTCCTACAGAAATGCACAACTGCTTAGAGAAAAGGGACAACCTTTCTCAAACACCTTAAGGCACAACTTTTTCACCTACAAACCTGACTAGCAGGAAAGCCAATCTTTAGCCCTACTGATGTGACACCTTACAGAACATAGAAAGGGATGCTCCAGAGAGAAGTGGTATCGAGTGCAGAGGAATCAATTCTCACAAGGAAAGCACAAGGTAAAAAGGGTTCTCTTGGTCCTGGGAGTTAGTTGTAACTCACAGCTGGTGGCTGCAGATCTGCAGCCATTCAGCAGCTGCATCCCAGTCCTCACCCAGGCTAGCTCAGTAAGACTCTGCAATCACCACTGAGAATTTTCCTGACCACCAGCCACCAAATTTCATTACTGTTTGGGGCACAAAACTTCCAAGCAGGCTTTGCTCAAGCACCAGTAAGAAAAATGCTTTCAAAAAAAAGGCAGAAGGAGGTTGGAAGGTAGGAAGCATTCACCACTGCTTGTGTTTATTCATTAGCTTGCATACCACTGTTTCTCTACAGCAGCTCTGAGCTTTCCTACATGGTGAACTACAGGCCTGTTTTCTTTTTATATCATTCCTCATCTAGCTTTTTTTTCTCCCCTCAGAAATTCAGCCAAAGGAAACATGGTGTTGGATTTTCAGTCCCCTACCCTAGAGCCTCATTATCTGTCTCCAACCTTGTTTATTTCCATTTCAAGGGAGAGGTTGGCAGAGAAGAGAAAACATGAGAGTTTCATTGCAAACTGAGATCAGCCAGTATTGTACGTGTACAAAATCCCACATTTCACACTGCAAAGACAGGAGATGTGGCAGGGAAGAAAACTCAGGGACTGTGGACAGTATCCCCTCTTACACTGTATCTAGACACAGACTTGTGCAATTTCTCTTGGAAAACAAAAAAGAGAATCACCAACCAATGCTGTCCAACCTCCACCCTCACTTTGTGTCTCATAGATTTTCTTCCTGTTTCTCATCTCTCATTTCCTCCAATCTCGGGGAGGAAAGGAGGAGGAACTCCTACAGCTGCTGTTCCTTCACTACCCTCTTAGGAACTTTTCTTCCACAACATATTAAACTCTTCCTAAAAATTCTCAACATACCAGCCCTTCTCTGCTTTCATTAAATTTTAGGGCTATTGAGCTGCATAGTGGCCATCATTGTATCTACTGTGAGAAGTTAAGTGGCCCTCAGGTCTGGGATATATTTGTGGAGAAGGGCAGAAGTATGACAGTACTACCACTGTTCTGACATTTCTACCAGTTCTCAACATCCTTTATCCCTCTCTCACTACGTTCACGACATCCTTATTTAGGTTCTTAGCAAACCCAAGGAAAACCGTAGCAAATGGTTCCAAACCAGGGGAACTCCTTGCACCCGATGGGGCCATCCATGGAGCACTTTTCACAGCACTCACTCTTAGAGCACAATTTCATCTCCTCCTCACCACATCTGGATGAATACATATGGCCACGATCATAGAATCGATAAGGTTGGAGAAGGCCACTAAGGTCATCAAATCCAACCGTCAGCCCATCACCACCATGCCCGCTAACCACGTTCCCAAGCACCACATCTACCCTGTACTTGAAAACTTCAGATGATGTCCCTTACACATCTGCTGTCTGCATTCACAGCCCCACAGCCATAGGGCAGTCGCTCACGACTGTCGTCCCCACAGTGGTCTCTGTAATGACAGAAACGAGGTCACAAGCTGGGTCACAGGGACTGAACTGGGCCCTGTCAGCCTTGTACATGACAGCTGAGAGAGTAGGAGGCACTGCCAGTCTGTTGTGTGAACAAGGAAGCAATCTGCTATGCGCAAAAAGGACAACCAAGCACCTGCCTCCTGCTCAGCCCCCAGCGTACATCTGGCTCAGCCAGGATGCTGCCAGCCTTCAGCAAAGCACGGCTGAAGTTAGGGTGGCAATGCACAGGGCGAGGGGAACAGGTAGGTAGATGACATCTCCTGTGGTTTCAACTGCTGACATTTTTATAAGGTGATAGAGCTCAGTTCCAGGCTCTTCTCCCTTATACAGCACTGGGGAAAGGTTTCTGGACGTATCGTGCTGTAACTGCTAACCCACTTGAGGGTTTGTGTGGTTTTTCTTCTTTTTTCTTAATGCAATATTCCTCAAACTACCTCCTGGCTGATTTTACTTGGCAATTTTTTTCAAATTAAAAGTGCATACATTTTTCAGCAAGAAATTTCAATAATTGAGCTACATGGAGCTCCTCAGATGTGAGATCTTGATTTTGCAAGTGCCCCGAGGAAACAATTTGGGAAATCCGCACTGCAAACAACTGGGAAAATAAGTGGACAAGTTGCATCAACAGGATGAAATATTAATTAAAAGGAGAGTAACTTGGCAGCAAGGAAGAGAAACGCAGAGTGAACTTGATAGGAGTCTGCAGCCACTGCCTGTGTATACGAGTACAGTAATTTTGCAGCCCACTTCAAGACGGAGGTCCCCAAATGGTGCCTGGGATCTTACAGGACGCTGTTACATTTATGTGATTCAGCACCCATCAGCTGTTGTCTGAGTGAGATTTGTGCCTAAAGTGCGGTCACAGCAACCTCAGGAAATAGAATGGCCATAAAAGTGTTTGCACAGACAGAGCATCTCCACTGATTTAGACTCTCCATTTGCCCTATAAGCGTTGCTCCAAATTCACAGCAGCAAGAACTGAGGAAAAGAGATTTACATAAACCACCTGCAGCGTTACTTAGGGATTTTTCTCTCTGAAAATTAATGCGTGGGGTTTCACTGCTGAATCAGGGAGGCAGACAGTCCTACTGACTCTGGTAGTTGTTAGCACAGGGCTCACAAAGGTGAGTGAGATTCACAAAGAGATTCCAGTGAGTGAAATCCAGTTCCTGGAATTATTTGATTTTTGAGTCAGATGAACTTCTGTTGCTTTTTCTGTAAGATATATACCTTCAACTTTAAAAGTTAAAAAAAAAAAAACTTATCTAAAAATACAAGTTCTCAATACTAAAGAAAAGGGAGATTAATAAAAAAAGAGCTTCAATTCAACATACCATTAAATATGCATGACTTGTAAAACAAGCTTATGGTTTTCAAAGCCTGATAGTTATTAACTAAATGCTTTCAGGCAGCAACACCAGGCAGGATAGAGAAGAGTTGCAGTAGTCACAAAAGACTCCTAAACCACACCCATCCCTATGAACTCATCCCATTGCCAGGGTCCTGGCTCAGCAGTGAGCTGCTGATGGCTTCCAGCATTCCTGCCTGTGCTGTAAGGCCATCAGTTGTCATGCCTGTGCTCCATGTATGAGTTAACCACATGCACATCTAAATGCACAGTGAGATGGGAAGGTTGTGATCCATGTTTTGCCTGCACCTGCTGGGTGAATTTCTCTCCAATTTATATTTTTTTCCATACAGAGAATGTAAGGGCTAGCAGATTTCAGTTTTTCACAGCACCTGGAGTAGAGAAATGAAACCCAGTAGGTAAAGAAAAAGCCTTCAGGAATTTCAGAGAACAGAATATATTGGGCACTGAAGCACGCTGTCTGCATTGGCTGTGGGAAGAAGATAAGTCACGCTGACTAACAAAGGGACACAGTTTAGCCACATACAGGAACACAGTGGTTTATCAAGGCAATTTAGAGTTAGTTATTAAATACTGTAAATATCATTTAAAAGAAGTGAGTCAGGTGGGCAGTGGGGAAAAAATCAAGAGTCTCCAAAGGACTATGAGAGCCTGCAGAAGTGATACGGCTGCACAGAATCCCCAGGGGCTATTATTTGCTGTCTTGAAAAGAATACTTGGATATTTACGTAACCACCGAACTGTAATGTGGACCCATGAAAGAAATCACTTTGCCTGGAAGACGCTTTTGTAATGCAGACCTTCATGATCTCCACAGCTGCCAAGTCAAGTCCGTTTCCTCCCGGAGCAAAAATCCAGTAGGATTTCTGCCGATGTTGTATGAAACAGACCTTTCACAAAAAAAACAGATTCAGGTGAGGATGAGCCTTGGATACCAGTCATCCACAGCCCTGGCTCACCTCTGCCCAAAGCATCACTGGCAGCCATCTTTCAGCCTGTCTGCCAGCCCTCCATTCACCACCATCATGTTCAATCCAGCCCTAAACCAGACTGCCGAGCAGAGCTCTGAATATCCAACCCCAGCTCCCATCACCTATGGAGTTGCTCCTGGATGTCCAAGGCACCAAGTCTGAATTTCACAGCTCATCTCAGTGTGGGGGCCTGACTGCCACACAGTGGCATGGTTCCCTTTCAGATAAGAGGTAGGATGCAGTTTTTACCCTGACAGTGGTGCCCTGCACAGGTCAATGTGTGGGGAGATGCAGAAAGAGCTGAGCAGTGTGATGATGGCCAGCACATCTTTTTCTAAATATCACAGCAGATATTGCTGTCGATTAATTGCACTCTGCAGCTTCGTTAACAGAGCTGCATAGTGAAGTTGGATGCTCCCATCCGATCTTCAGGAATCCACAAACAAAATCGGCTTTCTGATGTTGTGTGCAGGAGATGGAGAGATGGTTCCTGGAAGTACTGCTGGGAACAGGAAGGGGGATTTCGAGGAAACAGTGTCACAGCGAACAGCATCCCCTGGTCACTGCCGTGCTTGCAAACCACTCTCCTGGGATACCTGCTGGGAGGTCAGGAGCTGTCTGCTTGGCAGCACAGCCCGGTCTGCTGCAGTGCAAAAATGAATCGTTGGCTTCAGATGCAGTCCTTGCTGAGAGCATCACGGTGCCAGCAGACAGCTTCACATCGACAGCAGAGGTTTCTCCAAAGCAATCTCTGCTTCAGCAGAACTGTGCAGGCCCTGATGTCACTACTGACATACAGGTCATTCCCTGCAATCTCTTTTGTTTCAGAAGAGGCAAGAGCTTTGGAAGCTCTATGCAGAGAGAGACATTTAGGGAGAAACCCTGAATATTCGTGTTCACTTTGCAGACCAACATCTCCAGTCTTGCACAAAGCTCTCCTTAGCAACAGGGCGCCTGCTGCAGGATCTGCCGCCGCTTTCATCCTCTCCTCTGTCACCAGCAGAACGTAGAATCTGCATCTCCACCTGCTCAGACCAATGCAAACCTTAACCCTGTGCAGACTGCAGAGCTGCCACAACACCAAAGCAGCAGCTCTTCAGATAGCAGCGTGCTGAGTTTACACTTGGACTTCCTACCTCATTTACTTCCTCTACAGAAGCCAGCTTGAGCCACACAGGGCTGGAGCATCCACGAGCTTCTGCTCCTGAAGCAATGGCAAGCAAATGCAGAGGGACGTGGGGAGGATGGGATGGGTGGCACAGACATGCCCTGCTGCCAGCAGGCTGAAGCACAACGCCAGGCATCATCGCATGTCGGTGCCAGCATGTGTGTGGGGAGGGGACTGCGTGTTCTGGGAAGCAAGGCAGAGGGACAGCACATCCTAGCACACCGTTCACAGTACGCAGGCCATATGTTTCTGGAAATGTCAGAATAAGAATCGTAATAGAAGATGGAAAATTACTTCTTGATCCCTTCTCATTCCTTTAAGAGGGCTTTTTGTCTGCAGTGATGTCTGAATTTGTCTCACTATCAAAGCAGGGACAGGGCCGAGGAAAGACCAGAAGGCAGGGGATGGCCACAGAAAACAAATGGGCTTGTATCCAACATCCCACAGCCCCAGTACTGAAACGGATGGAACAAAGTTATGAACAAAATTTGGTGCTTAAATATTTGCAAGGTCAGATGTTCCAAATTACTTTTATTTCTATTCACCAGATACTCCCCATACACTTATTTTTCATGTAACTGTCTCTGGTTCTATGCTGATGCTACTCATTTAAACACATACGGAAATTATGTACAACAAGGACTTGGAAAATATAATGCCTTCCCAATAGGGGCATAATTTGCCATTCCAACTATTTTCCAAAGCAATTGCTTACTAAGACAACATGCAATGGACTGAGGAGGTTTACAAAGTCCTCATTCTTGTTACACCCAGGATGAAGTTGGTCTAAGCTATCCAAATTACACCCCATGGTATAAAATATGAAGCAACAACTACTTTTGTACAAGTTACTTAAACTGACTACCAAATTGCTCCCTTTGGCTTGCAGTTATGGGTGGATATACTTCTCTACTAACGCCCAAGTAAAATCAGCTCCACTCCTGATAGCACAAAAGCGTATGCAGGAAAGGGAATACATCTTTGTTCGTCAGACACATAAAGCCTGTTGGTGCTCCACGTTCTTGTCATGACAGAATAGTTCCTCCCTAAAGACTTCAAAGAGACACACCTCTAGATTCGCAGAGGAACAAGAAACATGAAAGTGCAAGAGAAGTGAGGAAGGGAGCATGATGGGCTGTAATCATAAGACAGGAGTTTACAGCATCCATGAATAATGCACAAGTTCTGCCCCCGGAAAGCAGGAGTCCTTGGAAAAATGTTTTCTCCAAATCTAATGGCTGAAACAATCCATTACAGGTGCCACAAGAGGCATCTGTCTCCATTTACATCCCCATTTGAACAGATCCTGCAGCTACAAATTGCGCACTCGTCAAAGGACCGCAAGCAACTTGCAGCAGCCAGCAAACCCTATCAGCTGTAAGGAGAGTTTCCAACCCATGAAAGGGCAAGAGACTGGATAAAAGCCTTGGTCATCTCTCAGAGGATATCGTAGGATGTGCAACGGCTTCAAAAAAGGTTAAAATAATGTTCTGGGTTGTGGATGACTTGAGGCACACAGACACTAAATAGAGCAGGACTGTGCAGCCTGAAGAAGAGATGACTGCCAGGGGCTTGACAGACATCCATAATAACAGGAATAGTTGGGAAAAGGTGAATAAGACACCAATGTACCTTCTTTTTCACAAGAAAAAAATAGGGGAACACACAGAAGTGGTCAGGTAGTAGGCTTAAGACAGAAGAGGTATTTTTCCATCTGGTACAGCAATAAATCCAGTAACTGTGCCAGATGAGTTCCAGAATAAATGAACTCCAAAAGACATTACAAATGTTCAAGGGGTAGCTCCAGTGCTGGCTGTTAAACACGATAATCCTGATGCACACTCCAAGCAGAGGGAAGCCTTACACCCCAGATAGCACCAAATGAGGTAAGTATCATTTGCACTCTTCCCTTAAATGTCTGCTACACACAATTCTCAAAGACAGTCCATTGACTACCACAGTATTTGGTTGGGCCCAGTGTAATGGCTTTTGTGTTAGCAAAAACAGCAAAACAAAAAAAACCTCTTTTTATAACTTGGCATACATATTTTACAGCATGAGATTTTGGTATTTCTCTACAAGTACACTTTGTATGTTCAAATGTGATGGACACAATTGCATGGAGGAGTAAGGATTTCACTGTCAGCTATATTCAACTCGTTATTTATGCACACAAACGTAGTATTCAAAATAAAATGCAAATCTTAGAGCAAACACGAGCCTCTCTTTAAATCTTTAACCAGTATTTAAATGGCTCTTTCATTATTTCTGGGAGAAACTAATTAGTGTTTTAAAGATACTAGAAGAACATACTGAAAAAACCAAACCCTGTCAGACAATAATATGCATTGCCTTCTTATCCTGTTGTTGCTGTAGTTTGTGCCACACAGAACAGCCTCTGAACCACACAAAGTAGTGAGTTTTCTTCCACTCATTTCTTTAAAAACCCTTCAGCCTCTATGAAAGGTTTGGTCCTGCCCTTTCACACTCTGTTTAAATTACCCAGCTTTTAATGAGCTGCTACACTTAATTGTCAGGCATTGTTTTTTCTGATGAATCTACATGGATTCTACATACAAATACACTTTCACTGTCTTCTCATCTGTAAGATGTAATGTTAACAAGAAATGACTTCTTATGGTAAATATTCACATAAAACACATATATTTACCTTCTAGTTAAATTTTTTGTGTACCTTCTAAAATATGATAAAATAGAGATATCAAAATTAATCTAGTTATTCTTTTCCAGAGTTTTTTCCAGTTTGCCGCAATAAAAACACTGCATTCGTGATGACTGCCTGTGGTCAGGTTTGGGATCTGTAGGCAGAGGGCCAATTCTGTTCTTGTTACTTGGAGCAATGGCACCAAAAGCTCTGGGTCTCAGTATAAGTTGGTGCAACTGAGGATATCTAGGTTCAATACCCATTTTCAAAGAAAGATTCTAATTAATTCTGTATGAGAACAAGACTTTCAGGGGAGGATTCTGTGCTCTATGGGGTTCTCCACCAGCACCAACACCACTCCTCTGACTCGAGAACTGCTTTTTCTGTCCTCAAATGTTCTCCAAAGTGAATTGCAAAATCGTGCATGGACTGAATCCAGATTTAAAACTTACATAGACCACCACGCCAGGAAGAACCAGAGCCTCAGGGAATGTAACAAACACCACTCATGAGAACAACCAGATGACAGCATATTAATACACCCTGAACATTATCTACACACAGAGACACTTGCGTTGGCAACACACGAAGCTGAAGTGATTCTCAGAGATAAAAGCTCCCAATTGTTCCTGGCAATAAATAGGAGTTAGTTCCAACGTTGTTCCACCAAAGGTTAACTGGACTTGGGAGCAATGTGAAAGATCAAGAGAGGAGTCAAAAGGAAAGAAGAATCTCATCCTCCTTGTGCCAGTAATTAGAAGCCCTTTTACCACCTCCCAAACGCAGGAGAATCTCTCATCCTGGGGGATCTCTTTACTCAGCTGCCCCCTCCTAAACCAGCGGGCTGGTGTCAGAATGAGAAGGTAAGACCCGAAGTAGAAAACAGCCTTGAAGCTCACTGATTTTGGTACATTACGAAGGACTCATCGTTGTTCTCTGAACTCACTGGGAAACAGCCTATGCATGTCCCCAGAACGCCTTCCTTCCTCTGACTCAGATCCTGGCCCAATGCTTCCCTTTGTCCTTCCTGTCCATTTCTCTGTCTCCTTTTCTCTTTTCTCTTTTTTTCCCTCCTTTAAGACTTTTCCCAATCAACCCTAAGGAGACAGTCCCACTCTTATTTGCTAAAATAACTAGTAGTTAAATGACTGACATTTAAAGCAATATCTTTGGCTTCAACATTGCTCCGCAGGGAGAAGATACAGCGATGAGTGTGTGGGGAGAAGGAGGAATAGGATACAGATCATGCTTTTGAGAGGTTTTTTTTCCCTTCAGGCTGTCTTCAGACTCCAGCAAACATCATTTTTGCTGGAGCTCTTATGGAAAACACATTTCTAAGTGGGAGACAGACAGAGGGCAGTCCAAGTAACATTAAAAAATAAGAAAAATCACTACAGCATAGGTCAAACGGAAGGCCACTACACTGTAAGCCTCAGCAAAGAGAATCTACCCCTTTGGCCACCCGCTTTTCTCCTTCTTGCAGTCAGTACTGCAAGATCATTCTGAACTGCATCAGCATTTGCAAAAGCTAGTCAGGCCCTGATTGGCAGCACCTGCTGCTGCACAGGATTGAAGACATGAACAGAGCTTGGACATCCTTAGGTCAAGTACACATACACGCTCCATGGACAAGGAGATCTGTGCCATTGAGCTTGCTGTACACCTGTGATATCATACAGATCCCCAGGGTTTTCCCCTTCTCCAGAAGACTCTGCAAGTACCTCACCTGCAGGGACATCAGCAACTATCAGCACCCCTATTGCTGCCAACTTTCCCTTCAGCTTTCCAGCTCAGACAAGTGAACTCAAGGCAAACTTTCATGCAGATCTTCCCTAGCTGGTTTCCTCCATGGAGCATGGTGCAATGATGCCTTCGAAAGAGCTTCAGCCAAAGCACCTGTCGGTGGTTTGTTCTGTTCTAGTTTGTCTGGAAGAGACAGACATTTGCGCTCACACCTGCAAAATCCCCTCACTCATCTAGGTGAGATTTTTCCATCTTTCATTGGAAAAGTTTCTCTTACAAGCAAGGAATGCAGTGAGCCAGCTGCCACTTAATTAACAGATGGGCTATTCATATGGCTTGCCAGTTCTCTTGGGATTTCACAGGATGAACTGTCCTGTGGGAGAGCTTTTCTACTAAGAATTAAACAAAAAGTCTGAAAAACAAAAGGAACCAGCATCTCTGCCACTAGCCATGTAAGGTTTCACCATTTAATATCCTCCAGCTTTGTTTCCAGGATTTGGAACAAGGTTGAATAGTAATAGCAATAATCCTTGTGTATGATCACATACAAAGAGCGAGGGCAAGATTCATCACTGTAAAGGAAAACTGCATCCAATACCATCTGGCTGAAATCTCCCAATGAATCAACTCTGCCTATGCCTGTTTCTCACTCAGAAGAACCTCTTGCAGCATCTCTGTGTGCTAACGTATAATACGTATAATGTCTAACATGCATATCTGCATTTAGTGAGCCCCTTGGAGCCTCATGCCATCCCTCTCGTGATAATACTATGGACCAAGATGAAGAAAAAAATGCATCAAAAACACCTCCCCAGCCAACATAGCTCTGTTGTCTTCTCCCAGTCCTCCAAAATGAACAGCCTACAACAACGATTTTGGAACCCGACCCAGTAAGTAGCTACTAAAGAAATTCTCATTGGGCATGGTAGGCACCTAATGGTACGTGCAAAGAAGCACTTTACAACGCATTGCAAGAACTTGCCACTGGCAAACATGTGGCAGTAAGCAGAGACTACGTGCAGTAGTTGGTGTCGGGTGTATTAGTTTGGAAGTAAAGAAACCGTGGGTGTTTATCACTATTACTCAGTGATGACAAGCCAAAAGCGGTTCTGAAAAACCTAATCAGCAGCTGATTCACCTCCATTGTGAGATGCTCTGCTGGGGTATGCACAGGCAAAGCAATGCTACCTGACAATTTGAATGGTTCTGATTTTTAATACACAAATGATGGGGTTAATAGTGATAACAAATTGCTGTCTGGTTTGTAAAGGTTCAGGGTACAGTCTGCTGATGATCCCAAGAGAGCTGGGCTGGAAATCCTATCTCAAAAGAGAAATCTCCCAGAACATAACCCGAGCACAGAAATAGGTTGCTAGTGAAAACATCAAATACTGCGAGATACAATAAAATCACAGAAGCCACTGCTACAGTGCTGTCTCTGCATAAAAGCCAAGGTTTTAAATAAGAAAGTTTCATAACCAGTTGACCTCGTGCATCCTTCCTTCCTTTTCATTTTCCCTACTAAAACCTATGCTCGAATCAAGCATCTTTAAGATCTCATTCCCTCTGCATATTTCGATGCAAGGTGGACAGACAAAAAGACTCACACTTGTGCCATCTACAGGAAGAAGGCAATGGGAAAAAGAAGGCAAGGGGCCAAACAAATCCTTCTTTGCCCCCCTTCTCCAACTCATTTTATAGTCAGCTCTTAGTTGATTTGTACAAGAGAAATAAAAAAGTCTATAGGCAGGACACTTCATCTCTATGACAGAAAACACACACCCAACCCAACTGCTGCTCAGGGAACTTCAGGGCAGGCTGCTTTAGGATTATTTTACATGAGGTTTTTTGCCTGTGCTTTCCATTTCAAGGCTGTTAATCATGCCTTCAGCTTATGTCACAATGAAGTCCCTTGCAGAGAACAGGACCCAGAAGTAGGCTGCTTGACATCCTATATAATGCAGCTTCATTTGCTAAATTGCTTTTCCTGCACTGATGTTATAAGGTGCTCAGCTGGAGCCCGTACACTAAATCTTGCCTCCCCATGGAAATGGGCTGACAGACAGGGACCCAATGACACATTGCAAATGCACTTCTGCTGTGAGCTCTCATAAGGAAAGTTAATACTATTTCTATCCCACATGCAGATTTCCTCTTCTGGAAAAAAAAAAATAATAAGTGCAGACACAAAAGAAGCCTTCAGTGCAAGGATCTATGGGGAGAACTGACACAAAGCCTTCAAAGGTGTTGAGAGAATAGGTGCTTTGAATGCATCCCAGGAATCAGGCTGTGAAAGGACAGGGAGAGCTAGGTCATTTACCCTTTCCTATGCAAGCAGCTTGGAAATGTAGCACAAAACGCTGCATCCTTAAATATCTTAACCCAGAATTGAGCATTGCCTGTGCTTTTAAAAATGATATATGAGGGGGGAGAGAAGGCACCCAAGGGCCAAAGGCAAGTGAACAAGGAAACGTGGAGTAGCAGCCACTCTGAAATGACACATAGAATCATAGAATTTTCTGAACTGGAAGGGACCCTTGAAGGCCATCTGGTCCAATCCCCCTGCACTGAACAGGGACACCCACAGCTCCATCAGTGCTCACAGCCCCTCCAACCTCACCTTGAATGCCTCCAAGGACAGGGCTTCCACCACCTCTCCGGGCAACCTGTGCCAATGCCTCACCACCCTTACTGCCTCACCACATGTGGGCAAACACTGGCCGTCAGGCAACTAAAGTATTGTTCGCATTTGCTTCACCCACAGATGAATTCACCTCCCTGGAAATGGGATCCTGCTGTGTTCACCCATACTTCAGCACCTCAGCTTAATCAAGAGTTTGTTCTCCTTGACAGCCTCTAATCATCATCCAGCCAGTTTACCGAGGGAAAATTTTTATCCTTTCTGCTAGAATTCATTTTTATGACACCTACCATAAGAGATTTTAAAAAATTAGGCATTAAAATGGTTTATAGAGGGTATTTTTATAATCCACTAAGCTGTTTTCCATTTCCACAGATATGACATCTCTCAGCTATAATTTATAAATGCCATCAGTTAACAGGCACAGAATCTTATCCTACAATTTCTCCTCTCATATGCTTTTCCCATTTAAACTTTCTGTTAAATCTTTGCTGTGCTGCTAAATCCAGAGAGATTTGTCCATAGCTGGGAGGGAGGAAAAAAAATAAAAAAGTTTAAGTAGCTAATTAGTGTCACTGGATTTGGGGCATCCTATCATGAGAGAATAGAGACAAACATGCCCTCAATAAATATTTTGGGTATTTAAACAAGGCCAGTGCCCTCCGCACAGCAATATCTAATGCCACTAGAAACCAAGTAGTGCAATACGCTTTAAGTGGCTGCTTTCCCACATAGAAATGATGAGGCTGTCTTAACAGGCATATAGCTTTTCTCAGTGCATCTGGCTGTCCCCACAGCGTCCTGGTAGTGATTGTAACTCAGAAAGGAGCCATTCTGGGAAGTGGGCCGGCATGGAGCTGCAACTGTCATATGTGCTCCCAGGTCTTCTGCTGGAACAAAAGGCACAGACTCAGCAAGCGCTGGCAAAATGCAGCAGAATGATGGGGAGCAAGTGTGCAGTCTCAGTGTCAGCTGGAAAAGATTGCCCAACCAGAAAGCAGAACAGAGCTCCTGTGAAGAAGTAATAGGCTTGAAGTTATGATAATTTCTTCTGCAAATCTCTGCATACACTGATAGCACCACGAAAATGCTTAGCAATAATTATAATTCTTGCAGTAGTTAGATGCTTTCTCTTTTTCTCTGCCAAGCTCAGACTGGAAAACTCCAGGCCTTGCCATAATCACTGCTACTAAGTCACAGCAAGCCAAAAAAACCCCAACCATACATTTCTCCTCATTTGTGATGTCTCCAGCAAATCTGCCTTTCCTCTATTGGGAAACTTGTATTGGACTGTATCTAGTCTTCTGGTTATGGAGGGTCCTGTTTTTTGGAGGCACAAGCTAAAAGGAATCCTTATCAGTTGCTTTAATGGCAGTGTCCTTGCCTCTGATTAGGTTAAGTGTGGTTCATGGACACACTGTCTTCCTTACACGGAGCAGAGAAAAAGCTTGCAAGATGTGTGGAGGGAGCAAGGTGTTCACCTGGTGAATCAGTAAAGACCTAATTCTATTAGGGTATTAAGGTTGGCTCAAAGAAGAGGACTGACACTCTACGAACTTTTTATTTCCTATGGAAGTTTGTCTACAGAACAAAGACTTTGCTCATCTGAGAGTTTTTCAATATTTCTTCAGGCCTTGAAGTCCACAAAGGGAAATTAAAGGTACATGGGCAGAGCTGAAGAGAAAATCTTCACTGGCCTTGAATATGCTTGTTGATATGCAAAAGCAAAATCAAGGAAATCTGTTCTCCCCCATGCAGGGTTAGTATTTTAGACGCACCTCCATGAGTTTCTTCCCTGCAGGAGATTAAAACACTTCCCTGTGGGCAGCAGGAGAGTGGAGGAGTTGGTTCAATCTTTCCTCTTCCAAAGTGGCTTAATCATGTCAGCATTCATCCCCAGCCTTATGTTTGGCCCAGCTCTGGCAAGGCAGCATGGCACAAAGCAGCCAGATGGGCCCAATCCCAGCACCCCGTCTGGGGAGGAAGGCGAAGGCAGAGACGAGCAGGTGAATCATGCTCCAGTCACTTGGGGAGCGGGGATGAATGAGTCTACGCTGCCGATGTAAAGGATATTTTCCGGCTGTCATAACAGTGCTGTAAGAACAGATGGTTGGTAATACAGACTGCGGCCACTCAGAACGGCCCCTTGGCACTTTCGCTTTGCTTTGTTGCTCTGAGGCAATGTCTGCCTGGGAGAAACTGTTCTGAGTACCCTGCACGCAGAGGTAGTTTCTGTTCACCCACTCAACCGCTTGCATGGCTTTAAAACTGTGCTGCCTGGCACTTCCACAAGAAGCAGAGTAGTTCCCCCATCACCTCCCGGATGTCATCCCCTACTGCTCATGTGCTAGCAGACATGGGAGAGTGAAGTACCAGCCAGACGGCTGTCCCTGCTTCCTGGAGATCCATGGGTCCTTCCAACTGGGGTCAGGTTCATTCTGAAGAACAAGCACTGCAAGCATGAGCCTAAGCAAAAAAGATGAGGCTAACATGGGACGGTCCTAAAT
Organism: Tragopan temminckii; assembly: GCA_028571105.1. NCBI lineage: Eukaryota > Metazoa > Chordata > Aves > Galliformes > Phasianidae > Tragopan > Tragopan temminckii. Next base: position 13,405,512 of record JAOWBP010004313.1, read on the forward strand.
TGTAAAGCCCTGTGTTGTCCTATGGGTAAGTAACCACTCACTTCTCCCCACTGATTTATGAACCTGGCACTCACATCTACCTTTCTGAGCACCCAACCTTTACAGCTAAATGGAGGAGCTTCAGACATTCCCAGCATAGCTTTTCCTGATGCTTCATCAGTGCCAGCTCTTTCCACGTCCTCCCTGTGTAGGAAAAATTAAAAACAAACAAATAAACAAGCCACTAGAGCATCAAGCAGTCCTTAAGAGGCAACTTTTCCCGAGAGAAAAGAAAGTTGTTGACACAGACAAAGTCTCAAAGGCACAAGTAGGTCACCCAGGGCTTGAAGTCAAAGTCTCCATTTATTTCAGGGCATCTGGAAAGTGATTAATCTTTCATTCCTTGCAGAAAAGCCCACACAGCCCAGCACATCAAGTGCTGCTGTTCAAGGACTCAGACTTTGGACATACCCAAGCTGCTGCTTGCACTAATCGAACAGCTCTGTGTTAGAGCCATCAGGTGCACCATTGGAGGAGGCATTTCACTGCATGCTTTAACAGCTGCAGGCAGGGCCAAATAGCAACACATGTTGATTTAAAGAACACATTAGAGGCTGCCTCTAATGCACTTGCAACAAGCCTTCAGCTCCCATTTATCATTTGTCCCTGATTCTACAACTTGCCTAAAACTCAGTTCTCCTATTTTTTTTTTCCCCCTTAAGACATATTATCCAGTACTTTTCTTCTCTTTTTAGCATTGATGTCTCAGCATACCCCTGCACAAGTTTTTCCTGTTGCTTCTTGAAGAAAGAAATGCCACAAAGAAACTGTTAAAATTCAGAACGTGACTCCTCAGTCACTTGATCTTGGCTGGAGATTTCTCTAGCAAAGCAAAAAACAGAGTGCGAGACCAAGGAATCAGTATGCATTTGAGTGCCCTTAAAAATGTTGATTTTAGAATCTTACAGTCCTAAGTCAATAATCAACATCCCAGACCTTCGGCACACAAATAAAGGATGAAACGCTGCTTACAAAACTCCTAACAACAGGGAGATGCAATAGATGAAGGCAGAAAACACAAGAGAAATTCTTAATGTGTCTTACATTTTGGGATTGCAACAGTTACAGGCAGAGGGAGAGGCAGAAAAACCATGAGGAAAATCCTACTGCAGGAAAAAGGAAAAGCAGCAAAATTTGGGGTTGAAGGCAGTGTCGCGGGGTAAAAATCCCAAGGAAAGAAAGACAGAAGTGTTGGGATCGCAGACTATAAAACCTGATGGGTTTTATAGAACCTAACAGATCTTTGGAATAAGTGCAGCTTCTGTAGGAAAGGGTTGATCTGCAATCCGAACTGACAGTTCTGAACCGAGCACATGTAACTCTATTTCCCTTCACCAATAAGATTATTATAAACAAAGCAAAATTAATAGGACTGCTATTTTCTCTTGGAATAATTCATGAGAGCAAATTACCAGAAGACATGAAGTGAAGCACATCAGCCAGCTAACCGTGAGAACCAACAAAGCCAGCTGCAGCATCACTGTGGCCCTTCTCCCCATCCTGAGCTCAGCACCCTGCTCACACCAGTACATCTCTCCCTCCCCTGCTGACCTCGAGAGTGAATTTCTCTGAAGCACACTGGGAGCTCCGGACTTTAAGCAGCCAGGTTGTAACAGCAGCCAAAAACACTCCTGCCACGAGCACAATTAGCACTGACTTTCATCACCTCACTGCTCTCTATAGCAAATTCTCTTAGAGGGTTGGATTGGGAGAGTTAACATGAGACTGCTCAGCATCTGCACAGGTGTTGGGTGCATCAGGTGAAATAATGGGGAAGCGCCCTTTTGTAGAGTTGCTTTGACTGTGGGATGAGAGTGGGTTTTGTGCAGGGGAGCTGGAATATCCTCCTGTTCTCTCTTCAGTACTTTGCACGCAGACAGAAGCAAAGAGCACTCGTTTCCCTTAAGAAATGTTTAGAGCAGGGACGCTCCCAAACTTTGCAGAGGGAAGAGGGCATGAGGAGCACACCCTGCTGCCTGCCAGCCCTGGGCTGTGGTACCCACAGACTGTTCCCACTGAACCTCGGAAGAAGAAAACCCAGCAAGAAAGGAGATTTCCTTCCAAAGATGGGTTCATTACCGGCCTTCAGGTGCCAGCAAATGCTTCCAGTCTCACACAGCATCTTTAAGAAATGATAGATTGAGCTGGCTCAGAGGAAACTGTCTGCTCCGTGATAATAAATGAGTTGTTAACAGAGGTAGCAGACTCCCAGATCCATTTGCGATCCAAAGGGCTTACAGCTGCTTCCCATTTTTGCAATGCCAAAACCAAAGAACACGCAGACAGCAAGGGAGAGGAGGCAGCCTATGAGCCTGTCTGCCTGCTGCTCTCCCGTGGCTAAAGAGGGACTGTCAAGTGCGATTTCCTTTTGATGGAGCCTTTTTTTAATGTAAATTTGCCGTTGTTGAATGTGAACGATTCCCTGCATTGACTGCAGGCAAGGATAGCCAAGAAAAACATTGCAAATCTCACCCCCACGAACTACACCTCTGCAGCACCTCTTGCAGCTCTGGACATGAACCACCCTACAAATGCCCTTAATCCTGCAGCAGCGCACTCACACAGCTCAGATCAAGCAGACAGCACTGAGCACATCTTTGCTGAAGGCCCTACAGTCCCACCAGGGGATATTGCTGTACCTCAGCTATCCCGACCCCAATTCCCTCCACCCTGACACTGGTCCAGATGTCAACCACACTGCCCTGGGATCTAAGGACACGTTACCAGTTTGGATTCACACTTTCACCTTTCTGCTGGAGATAAGTTTGTATCAGGACACCCGAACGCACACTGCTATCAAACTGATTTGGGATTGCTGTCAGCTGGTCACCAGAATTCCAGACCAGAGCAGGGTGTGATTCAAAGCATCCCTGGGATTTTCAGCCATATTAGTCCAGGGGTGGACTAATATGGACATTCAAACTGGTTCATATGGTTGCTAAATGAAACTATTAAAATAGGCTATGTCAGAAATAACTTACTGTTTTTTATTTTCCTTTTTCATGCTCTTTTTTTTTCCCAAGAAAGCTCACAAGATTGTTTGTTCCTGCCTAGCCAAAGTGCTGCATGGGGCTCAGCTGTGCTCTTCTTCCCATTAGCACCAGTGGGGATTGCTCAGTGAAATCCCCAGGTGCTATTTGGGGAATGCTGCAGTTAGCACCTGAAGGCATTGCTCCCCTGATGATACTGTCTCCAGAATCCCCCTGATCCCACTCCTAGGGAATGGCAGTAGCAGCTAGGAGAGTGCACGGGGAGAAAGAGGGAGAAAAAGATCTGCTTCAAGACAGCAAAAGCAAACACAAAAAAATTTCATTAGAGCACTGCTAACACTGCTGCAGTGAGCCCACGAAAAGTGAGAACTAGAAGAGGTTCTGAGGATAGGAGCTCATCCCAGACAGCAGCAGAACCCTGCCCTTGGAGGACTGCTGCAGTACTGCACTGGAATACGGACAGGGAACCTGAGAAGAGCAGTTTCTATGAACAATGAACCATGAACAAATGTTTTCTTCAGTTTTTACTGAAACATCAGAATAGCACAACCATAAACTGCTTGCTTGTCATGTGGTGTTTTATAGGTTGCTTCTTGGAAAATGTTCTGTACTGGTAAGGCATTAAATGCACTGAGTTTTGAACACTTACGTGGTACAGCTGCAGACATTTTGGGTTGGATTCCTCTCACCTACCTCTCAAGGTCTCAGGGTAAGCTGCCTAAGCCAAGCCTGTAATCTTGGCTTCCTGCATCGACAAGAGAGATAAGCACACACCTCTGGAGGGCAAATCCTCCTCTGCTAAGATGGGTGTCTAAAACTGTTCAAAAGGATCATACACTGGAGGGCTCTGCTGATTACAGAAGTCACCTTGTTCAGTAGCTTAGATGAGGGCAACTAATCTTTAGAAAGAAAATTTAGAGGGGACAAATTCCCTTCTTCAATCTTTAAGGATGTGAGACCTGCTGCTAAAGGATGCTGCAAAGACATGAGCAGCGATGTGGCAGGAGCAGCTGGTCAAGCTTGGGTTCATTCTTCCCTTCTCTTCCTCTGTCCCTCTACAGACACTGGCAGAGCAGAACTTCACCTGTGCTTTGCAGGGGAGAGAAAAGTTAAGTGACAGTTCTTCCTTCATTTTTGCACTGAAGACTCCCAGATTGCCATCCTCACAGCTCAGAGCCACAGGCAACAGGGTTTGGTTGGTGTAGCCACAACCACCCAAGCAGACAAGATCCCAGAACTAGGACATGCCAGAAATTAATTCCGATTAAATCCATGGAATGCACTCAGTTCTGCCTTTGCTCAGGACAGACTGAGGACAGCTGCTGTGCCTGACTGTGTTTCTGGGACACTGAACTGAAAATGGCATCACTGCACAGGCAGGCTGTGCCGCAGCTCGCCTCCCGTCCTTGCTTGCAACAGCAACAGCCCTGCAGCCATACGCAGTTTGGCTTCCTATAACTTCCTTTGGTAGTTCATTAAAAGCATTAATCACCTTCAGCACAAAGGCATTTGTCATGAACTCCCTGCAGGCCAGACCTTGTTCTCAGCTGCAGCTCCGTGGGCTGATTTGGCCCTTTGCAACACTGTGCTGGTGGCCCAGATCTGTCCCCACATCCCTGGCTGACCTGGACCCTGCCACTTTCAATATGCTCCTGGACCACTGGGATGGTTGTCCCCAAGCCTCCCCCTGCCACTTTTGATCTAGTACTCACCTCACCACAGTCTGCACCTCAGAATTTATCCCCTACTTTTTCTCCCCTCACCAAACTGCCCTCTTTCTCGTCCATCGTGTCTCCATCACCCATGGCCTGTCCTCATCCTGTGCTGCACCAACATGTCTGCACCTTTTATCTCAGGACCAGCACACGGCCACCACCATGCCTTGTGGCATCACGCAATAAGCCATATGTAAATGGTATATGCTCATCATTCAATAAAGGACACTGGGTAAAGGCTGAAAACAGAGAAGGAAAAACTCAACATGACCACAGATACTTGCAGAGCCCATCACTCTTTCCCACAGTAGCTCAACAAGCGCTGCTCCTGACCCAGCATTTCTCCATCCCCTGTCCCTGTGTGCTCTCTGCTGACATCCTCTCACCCACAGTCCCAAATCTGCTGGCAATATTTTTTTTTTGGCTTCTGCTTACCTGCCAGAATAGCAACGCTGTCCTCTTTCTCATGGACTGTGTTCAGTGGGGTGTTGGTGCTGAGTGGAAGAAAAGCCAACAGGCTCAGACACTGGGGAATACTGGCCAGCAGGAGTAAAACTACATCTGAATCAGTGTAGGCACTGATGTCATTTGCTCACCAAAGCTTACTTCTAGCAAAGTATTTGGGAGGGGAGAAATAGCCCTCCTTTTATGTGAGCACTGCATCCCTACCACCTACAGTGGTTCCTGTGCCTCTCCTCAGACCCTCCAGCCCTCAAGCTTTCATCTCCCTCCCATTTCCTCTCCATTGGCATACTTACAGGACCTTGCTTATTAAATCAAAGCCAAAACTCTCAAAGCATGTAGAGATGCACACATATGCTTTACACAAGAATCCTGCCATCAGTCAAATGCTACATCCTCACTCTCAGATGTCAGTTGTTTTCTTGTGCACTCCTCCGTGCTGTCAGAAACAAATAAAATCAAAGAATGAAAAGACCCTCTTGAAGAAGCCAAGATAGGGCAATTTGTAGCTGCGACTCGCTTCTTCATTGCCTCTCACTGCTCCTTAAGAGATCAATCAGTGCTGCAATACATAAGCACGTCTCCTCATAAAGCTGCAACTTGGGATGAGGGCTGACAAGGGTGAGGTTTGCAGGGAAAACAACTGAGATACATTATTATTATTTTTTTAAAGAACGCCCCAGAGGGAATGAGTGAGTCTGGCTGCTAAGGGGTAGCAGAAGAAAATCAACTAGAGACTCATTACTGCAGCTAACGAGCGATCAGTTCAGCAGGTGAGCAGGCAACAGCTCCTGCTGGATGGCACGCTGTTATGTTAATCATCCCGTTTTATTTTGCAACATTATTTGCTGGGATGATGGTGGGTTGCTGGCAGTTGGGTTCAGCTGTTCTTCATGTTACCGAAGACCTGACTTCCTGAGGAGCCACTGCAGCCCCCAGAGGACATCCTCTGCTGTACTAAATGGCACTTCTCACTGGGAAAAATGTTAGCCTGTTCCAATCCTCCACAACTGAAAGCAGAGAAGTGAAACTCATCCCTTTTTAAAGGAGCGTAGTTCAAATAAATGCATCTTTGTCTTCAGACTTGTGTTAACACCACACCCTGGAGAATTTGGATCAGCAGAATATTAGAGTCTCGCTGACTTATTGCATCTTTAAGGAGCATGTTGGTTTTGTGTTTGCTCAGAGCTCTATGTGCTACCGAAGCTAACTGGGATGGTTTCCATTCCTACTGGCAAAGAGCTAACGCCTTTGGGGCCCTAACCCTATTAAGAGAAATGTAAATGTGTGTATCTAAAATTTCCACTGGAGTTTTGAAAGGGAACAGCGAGCTTCCCCATCCTGCCTTCCTTAAAGCCACACGAAGGTTTCTGCTCTCACCTCTCCATTTAAGAGCCAAAAAATTAAGCCCATGTGTCTGCAGCTTAGTACAGCCCCTATCGCATGAATGTGCTTTATTTTAAAGAAGAAAGGATAAGCTGTGAGAGGAAGCTGTGGCTGTCACACACTGAGCATGTTTGGCCTTTGCTGCTTGCTGCTTCTAAAATCCCTTCTTTGCCTGCTGCTGAGCACAAATTTTCCTTCTTCGCTCTTGTTTGCTTGTCAACAATGAATATTTGGATTCTCTGCAGATGAGTAGATAGATTTGCAAGTGTGAAATTCCCACTATTCTTCCTAATTATGTGACATCAGCTTTTCTCCCCAGGCACCACTCCCGCAGCTCAGGATTAAATATATATATATATATATATATATAAAAGTTGTGCAAAGGATAAATGTCCCCATTGCCATGGCTGAGAAATGGGCACACCAGACTGGGGGAAACCTGTTCTTGCCGTGCCCTGCCAGTCCCTCAGCAGGGCTGCCTTTGCCAAATGACAGCGGATTGCCATCAGCCTCCCTAGAACACGACCTCAGCCCACGTTCACCCAAGTCTCCCTGTGCCCAGATCTGTGAAGGCAGACAGACAGCCTGCCCTGCCCTGGCAGCCAGACGTGAGGAAATGGCTTGGTGCTCATGTTTTAAACATTGAGAAGAGCACATGGGATGATTTCCCACCTTCCTCAGAGTTGACTGCCACTACTGAGCACCCACAGCCCATCGGAGCACGCCCAGGACCCACTCACTCTTTGGCTGCCCCTCTCCACACCTCATGGATTTCACGCTTGGCAGAGATGCCCATCAGCACCCTCAGTGTGGCTGGATCTTACAGCAGGGTGAGAGCGTCTCACCAGACAAACATGCAATTAATGGAAAGCTACAGCCCATCCCTGCCAGCAGCTGAGCACCCTTAACCTCAGTTTGATCTAATGCGAATCGATGCGCTGATTCATCAGCCCACATCAGACCTTTTTCCATAGCAAAATCTAAGGAGATATATTCCTATGTAGTGCCGATTTTGTATTAATCAGATTGCGTCTGATCGCTAAATCCAGGTTTCTGTTGGCTTTGCTTACTTTCAGTAGTCATGCTGGGATCTACAGGGGAAAAAAATCCCAAAGCATTTACATGAGATTTCTGATATTGCAAAAATAAATGCCAACACCACACCAATTACATGCTATTACGGGGCTGGGCTTACTTAGATTGCGGAAGTTTAATTATAAAAATAGCATTTTAATTGATTACTGCTGGAATAATTACAGCAATACCTTTCCAAGAAATAGCGGCCACCGTATGTTTGTCAACAAAGTAGATTCCTTTAAATTAAACATGCAATAATTGTTTAATTAAGCCAAATTTAGTTCCTCGTTTGAGAACATTCAAATGTTTGCCTATTCCTCCCCGTCTCTGAGAGGTAATTTAGGAGATAAAAAGCAATCTCCAGAAATACTGTATCTATATACGTAAGTGCCCAAGAAGAAGAACAAAAATAAATACTTCATTTCGTAGCTGATCTGGATCTAAGCTTGCTGCTATTGATAAGAACATTAGAACAGAGCAAGTGATCATTGCAAATCCCTTTGTAATTGCTGCTGGAAGGCTTGCTTTCTTAAAATATGAACAGGCTCCCATCTGCACATCCATTTTCTAGAACTCAGAATGGATTCAACTGTTGACACGCTAGCAGCACCCACAGACCCTCCTCAGCATGAAGACCTCACACTGCTTACAGCTATGAACACAAGGAGGGAGAGGAATAATTAATGCAATGGTCGCTTTGCGAGTTTTCATGGAGCTGAAAAATCCTACCATGCTTCTTTGCAGACCTCTGTGCTTTGGGTGTGCAACTCCTGAACATCCCATCTCAGCAGCCCAGCACCCAACGTGCACAAAAACTGATCAGTGCCCCAGCAAATCTATGGGGCTCACTGCAGAACAGGGGGTTTCAGTAGCAGCCCATCACTGCAAAGTGGCATGAGTGTTGCAGGGATGGATTTACCAGGTTAGTGACCCACCTGGAATGAGCATCGCTGACTGTGCTCACCCAAGAACTGCTGCCAAAGGCTGAAAGCAGAGTTTCTGCACCACAAACTAAATCAAGCCAAGGAGCTGAGGCTGAAACAACTTCTATCCCCCAGGGAGCTGCAGTGTGCACAGGATGGGATGTACATTACACGTGCATGAATGGAGGCAGAGACAAACAGTAAAAGAAAACTTCCCAGTGCTGCACATGTCCACTCAATAGCCCTGTATTCCCTTGTTGCCAAGAGCATATGGTGCTGCTGGAACTCACAGAAGCAAGTATTTACAGCTCTGTCCTATGCTTCAGTCCCATGCCCATGCAGCCAGCACAGAGCATCCCTCTTCTCTCAGCTCCGACCCGCAGCATTTCTCCTGCTGCACTGGGGCTGCCCTGAGCGCAGGTCTCAGGAAAGCCAAGCAAGACAGTTTGCTGAAGACCATGCTGAGGTCATAGCACACTTTTCCAAAAATGGCTGAAGTCAAAATCTGAGAATGCATCTTTAAAGCTGATCAGAATGGTTTTGCTCTGTTACATCGCTGTGCAAATCTTTCAGTCACACCACCCCATCATTTTCCCCTTTAGAGACAGCTGGCATTGCTACGTACTTCTGCCAAAGAAAGGGCCGTAAGTTCACCTTCTTACTAAGCAGTTGTGATAGTCTTCAAAGAAATGACACAAAGTCTTTGGTGAGGAATGCTCATAGCAGCAGTTGTGCATACTTGTTGCATGTCAGAGACCACTAAGCCACACCATAAGCCAAGTTGCAAACACAGAGCCTGCTCCTCGCCATGTATTCTGTGGAACAGAGGTGAATTCAGGAAGGTATTTCAGCTATTGAAATGTGCACATGTCTCAGAGCATTAGCAACAACCACATCTGAAATACGAGGTTGCCACATGTTGTATCTACTACATTTACAATTAAAATCATAATTTGCTGACGTGTTGTGCACAGGGACCGCAGTAAACCTCAGGCTGACTCCAACCCAGGAGGAGGCATTCACGATCCCCGTGTAACAACAAGACAACCACAACTGGAAGCATCAGAAAACCTGAAGTGGTTGGGCTGTCACAGCAATAGCACAGCAACAACAGCATCCTCCTGACACCGTACAGATGTATCACTTCTGTGGGTATTGCTGTTACCAATTTGTGATCATCACTCGCACATCGTTAACGTGTCCCTATTACTGTCACCTGTGTGCAGATGGGAGCATCTCATACTGCGAATTCCCTCCCTGTCACACCAAAGCTCACCCAGCCTAACAAGCAAGCAGATCTGTGTCAGGCAGAGGTAGGCAGTGTCACAGTTGATACCGAGATACAGTTTGCATATGATCTCCTTAGACAAAGTGCTGTCATTTTGCTGCAGTTCATCCTGCCACTCGTTGCCCCACAAGCTGCCCAACAAGCCTTTTGCTTCTGCCATCATCGCTGATTCTTTATGTATTCCCTGTATTGGATGACAGTGCTTCAGACACAAGGACTGTGTGTAGCACACAGGGACGGCTCGGCTCCTATGGGAAGGCAGGACGTGCCACAGGGCTGGGACCTCACCAGGTGTCCTTCCTGCTGGAGCTCCCATAGGGGCAGCATTCTATCTGCAGGGTCCAAACACGCTCAACCAAAGCCATCAGGGAAAGAGGGGATTCCAACAGCAGAGAAATGCTGTGTTCTCTATCTCCATGGGAACAAAAACTGGTATTTTAACTGGCAGCATGGCCAGCCTTCTCTCAGATGGTAAGGACCTCTGTGTGGGCAGGGTTTTATTCACTGTAAATAAACAGATCTTCCTGCTGAACTCCAGTCTTGGCAACTGGGGACAGAAATTGCTGGAAGATGAGGAAGGAGATAATTCCTGGCAAAAGTTTTAGCAGCAGAGTATCTCTCAACATGTCCATGTTGTTTTGTTTACCCCACGAGTATATGGACTAACACCCTTTGTGCTTACAAAACAAATGCTGCTTTCCCTAGTCTTGAAGGACTTAGGAAGTTTTTAATTAAAAAAAAAAAGAAAAAAGAAAAACGAGGACAAGTGAAGTTGGACTGTGCAGAGAGCTTTGCTGGTCTGATCTAGGACAATGTGCCCTACATAGAGCTCAAATATAACATCCTCTGGGAGGCTGTCTTGCTTCCATTCAGCTTTTGTGAGACCACCTCCACCCCCGTGGTACTAATGACAGACATTTTAAGCAGAACTGGTATCGTGGCCTTGCTATCATTGCTAATGCTGTAAACAAAACCATTGCAGGCAGGCACAGAGAGGGAGGGACAACTACATGCAGATGGAGAATTTATTCTAGAGATATTCTTGCAGTGTCTGCTTTCTTCCTGCTATCAGCACTGAAATAGCTCATCCCCGGCCACAGTCAGCAACTCTACCCCAGGTGGGTGACATTTTCCCTTGATAGATACAGCCTTTTATTCTCCCCTATTTTTCTGGTTCTTCTGCCAAGGAATTGCCATTGGACTGAGCTGATATAGCTGCTCTTTCTTGATGGAAATCTTGTAGATAGCAAATAAAGGGATATTAAGGAGAATAGAAAATCTTTAGATATGTCATTAGATAGCCCAGCGAAAGCAGAGCCAAATTATTGCTTCTCTCTTCTGTGCTGTACTGGTCAAGAAATTCCTACAATCTTGTATTTGTAAACCCTCCAACAAGAAAAAAAAATCAACTTATTTTTCTTTAGAGCCTTATGAATTCTCCTTCTCTACATTCTTGGATGCTCTCTGCAGAAAAGCGCATTTATCTTTGTGTATTTTTTAGCACAGACAACAGCTTTGGTCCACATCCATCCCACTCTCCATGAACGATCTGCAAAGAGGAATCATTGAATCTATAGGCTCCCACAGATGTGAGCCAATATCAATTCAACAGACTCTACGAAGGGATGGAATTTCACTGGTACTTGAAAATGGAACGCTCTTAGCTCTCTGTCTCTGTGGGCATTCCTCTTATAGTAGATCTGGACTCCACTTGCATCAAGGTGTGGTTTTCTGCTCAGTCTTTACTAAATTGCAAGGACAGATGGCTAAACTGGGGTTGAAGAGGAAGTGGTTCACATTAAACAGCAACTTCAGTGCACCCCGTGGGTGGGAAGGGGTACCTTTGTTATACAGCACAGCTATAGGGAAGATGGGAATGAAACCTCAGTGAGGAATCGGGCAGAGGTTAGAGAAACACAAGGAAATGAATTGTGGAGGGTTCTGTACTGCTTGGAAAGCGTTGAAAGAAAATGCAAGGCACGCCGAATAACTGCAGTACTACCTCAACCTTGTGTCCTAACACACCCCAAAACCATTCAGAAATCCTGTGCATTTGGGGTTTTCTTGGACCCTGAAGGAGAATTGCACGTTTTTAGCAAGATGCTCCCTGTTTCACGTACAAACATGAACGGTCAGGAGTAAATGAAAAAGCAAAGTAAGTGAAAGCACGGCAAGCACCGCTACTTACAGGTGTATGTCATCTCAAAGCTGTCGCTAATGTTCACAATGTCGATCTGGGGAAGGAGCTTAGGGGGTTCCGTGAGCTGAGACAGCGCAAACCTAAAAGCCGCATGTTCCTGGGATTGTTGATTAGGAAATAACCCCCCTGGGGAGAAAAACAAAACAAGAAGAAAGGTCTTAAGCACACCTGTATTAGCAGCCCTTTTGGTCTGAAATATTCCTGCAAAGGGGTCTCCAGGGATGCCACTGCAGCCCCAAATCCTCCAGCACACCCGACCCAAGGGCTCCATGCCTGCTACAGACAGGCTGGGAGCAGAAAACCTTCCCATTTTACAGTGCCCGGACCACATACAGGAGCCCTGATGCACCCTGAGCCCAGCAGCCCTCAGGATCGGGCTGAAGCTCAGGGTTGGCTTTCAACCTCCTCACCCCTCCCGTAACTTTAAGGAATAGAATCGGAAGCACTGCCAACGCTATAAAAGAGGAATCTGAGTATTCCTTCCTCTTGCTCCACTCACAGTGAGGCCCAATTTGAATCTTGCTCTCCAGGCTTGCTCCCTGAGGGGCAATCATCCCATGTGCTCTTCTCAATGTTTAAAACATG
>JAOWBP010004313.1:13418276-13423276 GCA_028571105.1 Tragopan temminckii
GGTTGGGGGGGTCGGCCATGTGGGAAAGAGAACAACAAAATTAATACGAGATTGTTCTGGTAGAGATGCCGTACAATATAGCAATGTTGGCATTACATCATCTCCCTCTTTAAGTGCGCACGTGACATTTCTAAGAACATTTTCAATTTTTAATTAGGTGTCTAGTAAATCTAACGTTTCCCTCACACAAACAAATAAACATTTTTTCAGCCGTGTGACTTTTCGTAAAGGTTTGGGATCGCCGTTTTTCAATCATCTAACTTGAATGCTTATTCACCCCAAATGTCTGGTTTAAATTATTGATTAAAGGAGGAAAAAAGTTCTCTGCCTGTGTGACATTTGCTTGTCCCTGATGTCTTGCCTGAAATAACCTGTTCTCTTGGAAATGCTCATTCCTTCATTCCTAGATTGTTTCCCCCGCAAATTCTGTTGCTGAGCAACACATCGAAATGGCTGAGTTTTCTTTTTTTTTTTTTTAATTCCTTTCCTCTCCAATATTGAGGTTGAGGTGACACCTGAGCCGTCCTCATAAACACATTTCATTTCTGTGTAATAAGACAGTTATTTCATATGCAATCAAGAGCTGCTGATGCGTGTCTAAGCTAATTATTTGGTTTGCAATAAATAGGGCTATTAATGGACTGCTACTCACAGCCAGCTTTTGTGTTCTGATTTTACAATGTCTAAATGGCTCTCTGGGGAAGAGGTGAGTCTCAGAATGACTCATTTCATCAGCAGGGAAACTGAGTCCCCACATCCAACGCAGACATCACTCAGTGCCACTCTCAAAGTGTGGTCCAGGCTGACCGGTGGGTTTGGGGCATTAGGATCACTCTGGGCAGTGGCAGGACCCAAAGACTTGGCTCAGCTCCATGTGCCAGGCTCTTGTTTCTAAGTTAGGCTTTCTCTTTATAGTCCACCAGGCTGAGGTGCCCTGCTCCATGCTTCTTGTTGCTCTGCAATATTGATTCAATATGCGTTTCCATTACGGCTTCCCCAGGGCAGGCCCAACAGGTAGAGCCAGTCTATTGCACTGACCAGGGTTTGATCAGTATTGACGGTCCCACTCACTGGATAAGGGAAGAAATCTGCATAAAGCTCACTGGAGATGCAGATAAGGAATAACACGTACGACTTGTAGGCATTACTGTTGTTGGAAATAAAGCCCTGGAGCAGTTCTTGGTGTTCCCCACTGCTCTGCAGAGATACAGATGTCTGGGTCGCAGAGCTTGTTCCTTACCCTTCTAGGACAGTAGATTCATTCTCTTTCCTTCTCGAGTTTTACAAACTTTTTGGGAAGTACAATTTCTTAGGAAGTAGAAAGCTATACTGGATCAATGTCAAAAAGGTCCAAAACCAAACACCAGTGTTTTCATGGACAGCTTTGAGTCAAGAGCAGTCTGTCAGGAACCAACATTGTCCTTGAGGCAAGTATATTTTGTAAAGGATTCTGTCTTTCGAAGAATTAGGATCTGTTGACAAAAAGATTAGACTACAAAACATAGAAACATTCCAGTTTTCAAAAAGCTGCCATAACAGAATAGAACATCTCAGGATTTTTTTTTTTACTGTCTCTCCTTCATCTCATCCTGTTATCCTTGTGGAGCTGCAAAGCCTTCTGTCGATGTCCACATGGAGCACGTGTCATTGGGTATAGTGCCACAAGGAGAAACCTTCCATTGTGAGCCTGCTGCTGAGCCCCCTGTGAGCCCCTTGTGTTACAGTGCTGCAGACGTGATGGTCTCCACTGGTGGACAGCTTTGGTTCCTCTATTATGTAACCATCACACACCGGTCAGTTTGCAATCTTCTCAGTACCTCCTTTCTGCTCTCTCTAATGAGAGATTTCTGCAAATATCCTCTTACTTTCTGCAGTTTTCCATATTTGAAGGGTAATATATCTGGTCTCTTATAATCCGCCTTCATATATATTTTTTTTCTCCCAGGCTTGACTGTACTTTTGTTCAGCTATCCCTGTGCTGATTACTAGGAAAAAAACTTTTAAGCACCAGCAAAAAAATGTACAGAGTTTTTTTTAAGCAAAGATTTAGAAAAGCAGAGCAATTACTCTGAGAAAACTGGGTTACAACACATCATGTATTCTGCCTCTTCAAAGCCAGACTGAAGGGGCTGCACCAGCTTGAGGGAGGGACAAAGCCCCTGGAGGTGGACTGCCCTCCTTGACACCCTCATCTTTAATCCTGGTTCCTTAATGAAAAGTGGCTGATTAGCATGTGCTTAGGGGGAAAGGTGGGACAGAGAAGGAGGCAGAGCTGCCTATTTGTCTGTCTTAATAATAATTTTCAACCCATACTACCAGCTTGATTTGATAGAGGGGTGGAGATGTTCAAGATACGAAGGATCTTCAAGCTTCGTGAAAAAGCTTTAGAGAAGAAAAAATGCATTAGTGCTCCCTCTCAAATAAAGTACCAGCACAACCACATGGGTCACGGGTCTTTGACTTACAGCCATACATCCTTGGAAAACCAGGCTTCATGAGAATACCAGTTTGAAGTTTTGCTGGCCACAATATTCTTGCAACCCCACCCCCAGTTTGTGAGTCACGGTCCAAATGGAGACATTCTCAACCAGATGTAAGGGTAGGACGGTCTGGCAGCCAGAATAGGCTAGTTCTTCATGTCCACTTTCTTCCTGATGTCACACCAAACTGGCTGGTAAATGAGAGAAGATGGACCAAAGCAGTTGACTTCGCCAGTATTTCACACAACTAATTTTAGGCCTGCTGTGAGGTACCTGCATTTGCTTTGCAGTGGCATAATTATTACCATTACCACCACTACTACTTGGATGATTTGGTTGAACTGAGTCTTCTCTTCCAACAGTAGAGAAGCCAAGGAAAGCCCAGTGAGGCACAGCAGTGGGCAGACTTGCTGGGATGGGAAGAACAGTTATGTTTCTCTTCTACCACCATGATAAGATTTCTTCCAATGCTGGTCTGGGAAGTGAAATCATTCCTTGACTTTTTGCTCTCCTCTCCTTTTTCTATCTGTTTGTTCTCCTCTCCCAGCAGGACATACACAGAGGTTCTCTGGCTGGGAGCAGCATCTTGTTGCTTCCATCACCTGCAGGACCAGATGCACACAAAGGGCAGGAGACGGTACACACCACACTGAGGCTCTGTCTGCTGTTTTGCTCCTTCTCCAGCCCTAGCAGCACTCCTAATTACAAGGTCCTAAATGATGCTAACTGCCTAAGAGGACCCCCTCCTCTTTGCTCAGCTCTGACACCAGCTGCTCTCCTGTGGAGCTGCCCATCACCACCAGCTTGTCAGTGGGAGTGTAAAAATGTCACCACTTGTCTCCTGCATGGCAGAACGCTGACGTGGGGGTAAGATTGGCAAGTGAAAAGAGAAAGAAAAACCCAGCTTTCCGAAAGAGCGGCCTTGTTGCCACAGCAACCAAGCACCTTCCCGTCTGTTCCTTTCCAACGTGGCACCATGTCTTGTGAGCAATTATTTATCCTCCTTGGCTAAAAGTCATGAAGGCCAGATTTCCCCTGTTTCACACTGGGGCTGCTCCTTTTTTTGTGCCCTGCACCCTCAGAACCTGCTGGCAGCGTATTGAGAGTGTTTACACCAAGTGCTGGGTCACCCCTACTGGGGCAAGAGCTGGAGCTCAGTGATGAAGGACACAGCACCAGCCATTGACCATTGGTATCTCGGTTCTGTAGGACAGGGCAGGAGCACATGCATGGCCAGCCATGGGGTGAGGCTGCCCAACAATGAAAAGACATCTTTGCTGGAAGAATCACTAATCAAAGCAGTAGCAGGGGGTGATCCCTATTGATTTTTTAACAAAAGTTCAATTCTTGCAACTGAAGAAGAGGAGTGGGAGATCTCTGTGTCTTCAATGAAGGTCTTTTTGATGAAGTCTGCACCTTGCAATCCTGATCTGAACAAAAAGCTTCCATTCTTCTATTGCCTTGCAAATGACCCGAGAAAGAAGAGAATCTAACACATCTGATATTTAGTGTACACCTTGACATTACCCTCTAACAAATCCAGACAATCCTCTCAAGCCCACAGCAAATTGTATAGCCTGCAAGAAAAGCTGTCCATCATATGCTTGTGTTCAAAATGGGATCCTTTAAGGGAACTGCCTAGGTGCAGGGCGTCTGCTGCAAGAACATGGCTGCCTGGCACAGGGCACTGACTGGGATTTCCCATGGTCTGGTATTGCTGTAGTGGTCCTGGATGACCACTGAGCATGGCTGCCCCACATCTCCTGATATGAGACAACAAATCCAAATATTCCTCACAGCAGAGTGCTTGTCTCTGGAGTTTTAATGTTTCTGTACAGGGATTTTCTGCGTAAGCACTGGGAGGATAGCATATAGATAAGCTGTCAGGTTTAGAAAGATAAGATGCACAGCAGTCAGCTACAGGCATGGAAAATGATTTGTGGCCAACAAACATAAACCTGGGAAACATCGAAGATTTGACTTGGCTCTGCCTAAACACCTCTGTACAAACCTTACATCCTCTGCCTGCCCTCATCCTCTTCATTAGCGTTTATTTATCCTTTTGAGGAACAAAATTAGGTACAAGGAAGGTGGGTGATAGGTAGGTTTGTCTGCCTAGCTGCATTCCTGAGAACAAGTAAGCAATGCCATTGCTTGTTTGTCCTGTAGGAGGAAGAGGGCTGTGCTGATTTTGATGTTGGTTTCTCTTACTGTTTTTTCACTGCTGCTGCAGTCACGGTGCAGATGCTGAGCAAGGAACAGACATGGCTCTACTGTCTGTCAGCTGAGACTCATCATTGTGATCTTCCGCTTACGTGGCTTTAAGGTTTGTGCCTATTGATTTCACACATGGAGTTTCAAGCAGCTCTGATGACTTGATGATCCAATCTCATTTATTCACATGTGATTCACATGTGTGTAAGGATGTTTTTCAAGCACGTATAAATAACATGGGATCAATATCGAGGTCATATGATCCACATAAACCCATGTGTCCCAAACCTTCTGTTTCCTTCCCTA
>JAOWBP010004313.1:13428276-13446528 GCA_028571105.1 Tragopan temminckii
CTACAAAAGTGACAGGTCACAGCTAAAGTCAAAATGCAGCCCACTTTCTAAACAACAATCTAAGATGGGCCTGGCTCACGTGTACCTCCAAACCTGGCTCAGAGCTTTTACTCTGTGAATTGATGTGAGTGAAGATGAAGCCTGAGTAAGAGACATGCTAACCGTGCTATACAGATGCCTCATGAACGTCACCTTGCTCAGGGCAATCTCTCACGTGCAGAACCCCAAAGGGAAAACAGACACTACATGAAGACCATATGGAACTTACTAAGATTAAAACAGTTGAAACAACAGGAACAAAACAAACATGATGGGACAAAACCTAACAGCAACTCTTCCAAAGAAACACCATAGAATGGAAAATCAAGCATTTCTCCTTTGCCATTAGGCCCATAAGATATTTGCTCTACATGCAGTTGGGATGAAGAAGAGGAAACAAGAAGAAATGTTAGGAAGTTTTGGAATCATGCCTAGCAGAGGGATGCTTGGAGCTGCAAAAGTGTTATGACTGATGCAATTTTCTTTCCTTTTTTTTCTTATTTCTCTTAGAATTATGATAAATGGCTCCTTCACATGCCAACAATTACAAGACAGGTAGGATGCTCCGGTTTGTTTGTTTTTATAATATAAAAATTAGGTTACAAGATTGCTGTTTAAAAATAATGAGATCGGCATCCTAATTTCCATATTTGCAAGACGAAACAAACAATGGCAAGAGTGTGATGGAAAACATCTAAAAACTACAAAAACAGATCCACTTTCTTTGGAGGGCTCCAAGGCACTTCAGAGCCTGAACCACACTGAATGCAAGAATCACCTTCTGGACAACCTGCATTGCATTTATGAACTTTTCTGAAGATACCTCCAGCAATTGCTGATATGGGAAGTGTTGAATTCAATTTGACCTGACTTATTAAATGCAATTGTCCAAATCCTTGGGCTTAACCCACTACCAGTTGGCTTGGCTTTCATCTTTTGGGCTGTCCTTGGTTCAGGATCTGTGTGACCAGCCAAATTCATCAGCGAAGTCTCAACTAACTGCTGAGATCATCCAGAGATCATGGTTACTGGGTTTCATTGCAAGTAAGCATAAGGTCACACACATGATTCTGGTCAAAGTATTTTCATCAAAATACATTTAATAAATAACTAAATAACTATTTATGACATCTGAAGATTTACTGATTCTACTAAACACTTAAGACTCATATTCTTCATGAATGTAAGATGAAGAAATTGCATTGCATTTCTGAAAGGAACCACACCTCCAGCGCAACTCAGATCACCATACAAGTTTGCAGATTGTGGTAGTGCTGCTGGGAGCAGGTATGTTGGCATGATGCACATTGCAGGTAGCCAGCTCACATGTCAAGGAGCATGGCTGCGTGCAGTGCCCAAGCCTTGCTATTAACTCAAATCTGGGTGTGTGCTTTTCAAGTGTTTTCCTTTTAAAGGAAGGTCTCTGAAGATACTCCACATGACAGTTGGCAACGGCATGTGAGAGCTGTGGGTCTGGGCTCAGAAATGCAGGATTTGTGCCCTTTGGCCTTAAATTTGGTGCTTGCCAAAATCTGGCTCTGGATTACTCAGTAAATGAAAGTGTGCACTTTTTTTGCAGGAATTCTTAAAACTGGCTTCTCACTCTTCCCAGATAGCAATTCCTCTTAGGAAACACCAAAATATTTTCCCCTCAGAGCTCCCTCTGCAAGCATGGATCCAATCCAGGGTTATACCATTCTCTGCAAAGCTCTGCACTTCACATGGCACAGGATGAGAGCCCCATTCAGATAACGCTCTGCGAAACCAATGGTTACACCACAGCAGCCCCCCTGCCATCACCTAATACAGCAGACACATTCATAGCAAGTGGATCAGCCAAGATCCAGTTTCTAAATGCAGGGCTAGAATGATTAGGTGCTCCCACCGAGCATCAATGGCACTTTATTTCCCTGCACGTAACAGTTTTCGTACCCCCTTCCCTCCACCTCCCCCACCTTGCTGTCCCAAGCTTTCATGATCAACATGGCAATGGAGATCGAACTGTGTGCATACATTGATTTGCTGGGTGGGTTGGCAAAGGAAAGCAAATCCAAGCTACTTACCTCAGTGCAGACCCCTTTGGCGTTGCAATGCCATAGCCTTTGGAGTCCAAGTTACCTCCCACCTTCATGGTGTCACAGGGCTTCCGCTGCTCGATGTACTCGTTCATGGTGGACTCCAAGAGGTAGGCATACTTTCCTTTCGACTTCCTCACCCGGATCATCCCCTCTTCTGTTGTCCTCACAAAAACGGAGGGTTCAGCTGACTTCATGTATGTCCACATCTTCTCAAACACTGCTATTTTGGATCGCTGCGTAGGACAGCACAAACCCAACAGAAGTGTTAACAGAGGTTGGGGTGCCAGCTGGGATTTCCAGGTGAGACCGAACACTTACCCACAGAGCAGATGGACCAAGGAAGACAAACAATGTAACAGGATGTTAATGAACCTCCGGCCATTTCCTGCACCCAGGTCAACCCTACCACCTTGCTGCAGGAAGGGCAGGATATCTGTGCCTGGCAAGTGATTTTATTGATCAAACCAAAGGCTAATCAAGCTGGAAGTTAGGAGATGCCTGTAGTGTGGGGAAGCACACAGATATTCCACATTTCTATTTACAGTTGCAGAATATCACAAGTGACACAGTCAGCCATCTGAGCAGCCACAGGGAAAGCAGATTTCTGCTGTTCTAGGGGCAAGCACAGCAGGTGTTAACATGGCAAGGGGAAGCAAGAGAGAAAAACAGACCTGGACTGAAGATGAGAGAGGACATTCCTGGAAGACTTGCCAACAAGGAGCTAAGCAAAATTTTTGCATTAAAGTTTCCTTTTTACCCTAAAAAATTCTTTAGTGGAGCCAGCTTCCAGGGTCCCATAGGCGATTTCCGTCTGCTTGGCCAAGTCCTCTGCACTCTCGATGGGAGAAACCATCCTTTCCACTGTGAGGAAGGCAGCCAGGTTAGCTGTGTAGGAGGATATGATGATCAAAGTGAAGAACCACCAGACACCACCGACTATGCGGCCGGAGAGAGACCTGCACACAAAGGGGAGAGGCAGACAGGAGGGGTGTGAAGGTCCAAAAGGTGCAGCTTGTTCTTGCAGGCCTGTCATTTACCCAGGTGTTCTCCTTAAGTCATGTTCTCCAGCTACTTCCAGGGAAGCCAAGGCTCTGATTCAGTTTTCAATCTACTGAAGATAGAACCACAAATACAGACCAGTGGGGTTCACCAGATCAGTTCCTTCATCAAAACCCCACATTTCTAAAAGAGATGCTAAATCTCAGAGAGGAGCTAAAGCCTTAATGAATAATTTGCCTACCAACATTTTCTGGTTTGTTCTTAGCAGAGGGCTAGACAAGATGTTCCTAATAATGCCTTAAATTCTAAGCATCTTGCACAAGCTGCTATCAAATACCCAATTATCTGTAACCATTGGATAGCTATAGAGATAAACCAAGAAAGCATTAATTTATATTAAAATCTTTTCAAATCATATTTAGGAGTAAAAGATATTTTTTAGAGCCATGTCATAATTCATGCATTCTACCTAAATTATTTATACACTCCTTCTCCACACGCAGAGCATCATTCCCAGTGGAGGATAACTTACAATGCTGTTTTATAAAGCCAGACATTCTGACAAGGAGGTCCTGCCCATGAGAAACACTTCATTTCTCTGTGGGAGACCATGTCTTAGTGTTGCTTTTCTACTGACCTGAGTCAATCCCCAGAAATATGGTTTATCAGATGGTAATGGAGATTTCTCATTCCAGCTCAGGGCACTGGACCAGATCATGACAGCACGTGTCATGCTGTGCTGAGTCTGTGTGAAGCTGCTGTGACTTACTGTGGGTTAACACAACCTGACAGACAAACCTACATGCTCTGCTGCTCCAATGAGAAAAGAATCCCGTACTGCTAATCACCGAAATTAGAGTTGGAAAGAGACTAAGCCCACACAGCCCACCAGCTGCAAGACTTATAGAGATTACACACTTCTAGTTTGTCCAGTCTGGTTTGAAGTGCTGCTGATGTGCTGGGAGCTGCTCCTTCTGACATCAGGTAATCCCCTCACTTAGATCAATCCAACCCAAAAGCTCTTCAGACCAAAATTTGAGATCACTGCCTAGCAGAAAGCAGGCATCAGCTCCCACACTTGCATTCACAGCACATGGGGCAGAGTGGAGAGCTCTGATTTTTCAGGCCTGCAGCCCACAGGCATGGTTCCAGCTGTAAGACCAACGCTGCATACTCTGTCCTGCAGCATCTCACACAAACCTCCTCATTCGCTGGCAACCACAGCAACATGGCTGAGCAGACTGACAGTCCCTAATTCCAGATTAATTTATTGTTATGCCTCCCCATTGCTGCCAGACGGAGGCATTCGAGGTCTGTTGTGGGAGTGCTGGGCGCTGTTCTTCCACCCTATCTTCAACACTCCAAGAGAAATATCACCAAACAACCCGTGGAGATGAACAGGGACCCCCAGGCATGATTCACCCCATCTATCCCAGGTGGAAGGAGGTCCTCTGGACACCTCTGTTTCTGTTGAGTTTTGAAAGATCCAGAATCACACGGTTGGACAAGACAGCAAATCTTCAAGGAGCTGAAGTTAGGTGAAGTAAATGTCACCATCTGTGGAGAATACCCAGAGCGGAGGGCTGACAGCACAAACATATTTACCTTGAGTTTTGTATTTGGAGAGGGATCGGAGAGGGAGGCAGCTATGGATTCGGCTCACATGTCTTCAGATTGATGGGGAAGAGGAAAAAAATACCTGTCTCTAATTAGTCTGGATGATGTGTGCTTAGGGAAGGAAGCGCTCAGAAAAGGCGCGGAGGCATTAAACAAAAGTAACCGGATAATGTCAGATACAACAATCTCTGCTGATGAAGGCCACTTTGAGCTGGCAAAATCCATTTGCATGGCAAATAATCACATTCATCTCCAGCTGCAAATTATACAGCCTTTCCTTCCTGATGAAGCTGGGATATTTCTGTGGCTTGTTTCAATCCCTTCAGCGGCAGGCAGCCGGATTCCTGCCTCTAGACCCTCTGCATCCGAGCAGTATTCATTATTGGCTTACCCCACAGGGGCTGCCTGCTGTCAGCTGCAGATGGCTTATGCTTCCCAGCCCCGCACCTGGCATTGACAGCATGAAAAAGTAACTATAGGGTATTCAGACAAGGAGCAACAAGAAGGGCTGAGGAAGCAAGGAGAGGGGGTAAGTGATTCTTTCCCATGGGAGCAAGTCAGGAAAGGATGTGTGGCCCCATCGTGCATCGTCTCGTTTGGGCTCTGTCTACTGCTAGTGCTGGTCAGTTTTTCTCATTAAATGAGATGCTGTGAGTAGGTGAGTGCTCAACCTCATAGACAGTGGAGGAAAGAAGAGGAGATAAACAGCTTGCTGTGACTGCAAGCATGGCTGAGGCTTCATGTGCATAATTCTGTGTTGCATACACTGCTAATGGGCAATGTTTGCCCTCGTTGCTAGACTGACTTCAAGCTAGAAGCTGTGAATTTAAACTGCTGTAAACATACAGCAGAGAAATCACTTAGTATACAGGTTCTTAAGGACATCGTCCTTTCAATCCATGGCTGTACAGCATCTAACACAAGGGAGCTCTGGATGCTGGGGGAATCTCTTGGAGGCTAGTGCAATACAAGAGGAAATGTAAGAATAGTCACAATGGAACACTGCACAAGGAGATGTGATCCCATGCAATCTCCATAGCTAGATGGCAGTGGATACAGGTTGAAGAGGACAAACCGGATTTCTCTGGATAACCATGATCCTATTCAGATTTTAAGCCAATGCCCACGACTGCTTACCAAAAGTAAGTGGTTGGAAAGACATCCACTGCAATCTTCTTTTGTTGCCCCTGCAGATCAAGTGGGAGAGCAGCAGCACTCCCATCCTGGGACGCATTTCCAAAAGTGCTGTTGTAATTTAAGAGATGATGTTCCATTTCTAGGAGTGACTTCTGCACTTGGGAGCTAAAATCTGGTAGAAAGCTGGTGGGACTCCGCGGTATGTTTGTGCTCTACTAATAGCGGTCACAGGGGAGTAGCTGTACCTTGTACTTTTAAGTCACTTTTAAGGTTTGAACATCTCACTCCACAATGAGGAAACAGAAAATGACCTAGCAAAGTTAATTTCTCTTCACTAATGGGCAGTGTGGGGTTTAAATCCCTTTGCATTGAGAACTGACATATCCATGTTCTCATCCAAGCGTAATATGGAGGCAATCAGCTCTCTGCCACGTGGAAATGAGTTTGTGCCTCAGTCCTCTGCTGAGCTAAGGTGAGATGGAACATACTGGTTAGTACTTTAAAGATATCTCATAGCTATGATGTTTAAATTTGTCTATTAGATATTTGGGTTTACTCCCATTCACTACCATAGTAATACCAGAGAAAAGCACTATCTAAAAATCAGACTAAAACAGGAAAGGACAACAGTGATAAGAGGCTTTAATAACTGGCTAATTTTGGGATGTGGAAAGCCATGAGAAAGCTAGATGGACTAGACTGTACATTTTTCAATCCATATAACTACATCTGCACCCATACTGTTCTTTCTTACACAGCCCAAATTGCTACCTCTTAGATTCTTCTTTTAGCCCTGCTTGTGCTTGCTAAAATCATCTCCCATCCTCTCCCAGATTTACTTGGGGTTCTGCCTGCCCCTCACAATAGCAAGAATGAAGCACTCTTTTCCAACAGCACTCTTGCAGAAACAGGTAGTGAATACTCTGCCCTCATTATCTGTGGTGTACAATCTACTTAAAATTATAGGTGGTTGGGAACCAGAAATTCAGTACAGTGGAAAATTCTGACATGGTAAATTAAACCTTAATATTCTCAATTAGAATGAAAAAATAATGGTTGCAAATGCCCTCTAAAAGTAGCATTCTGAAAATGGTTGGTTCGAGTCCATCCAAGCTTTGCATTTTTCTATGAGTTAATGTTTCGTTTCTGAAAGGCATAATTTTGACATAGTAAACAATTCTGTTTCTCCTTTCTCATTACTCACACTCTTCTTTCTGCTTTTATAATGCATTGAACTCTTACCTACCACACATATCATTTAGAAGGTAGTTCTGGAATGTATTATTTTATATCTGTGTAATGGAAAAACTGGAAATGACCAAGATGAAATTAATAATTTTCATTTTCTCACTTAGGCGAAATGTTTTTTTTTTTTTCACTTCTCGCAAAAGCAACATCATTTTGTCAGTAGAAAACAGAAAAGAATTTTAAGTTCCCTTTGTTCTTCTGCAGTGATTTTTATCATGTTCTTGCCTTAGCATTGATGGATTCTTCACAGAAAAAAAATCATGCAGCTATAATCTCCTATTTCTTAAACAAAATACAATCCTTGATCAAACAATTTGCTCTTTGATCTTACCCCTTGCAGAAGGTTGGAACAAATAACAGGTGTTTGCCTCTGCATTACAATCTTATTAGAAGCAGCATCATGCACTTTTCAAAAAAACATTAACGATGTAATCAAAAAATACAAAGCAAACATCGGTGAAAAAGCGTTCAAGCAGCGCCTCAGTCCTCTTCTACTTCTCCCTTCCCCCTTACCAAATGCATTTCATATGGAGAACTACACCTAAACTGACAGCGTTTTAATTAGAAACACAAATCTGGGATTCTAAAGCCATAGTTGCTTTGGGAGGATTTCCCAGATTTGCTGTTACATTCTATTCTAATAACGGCTCACT
Source organism: Tragopan temminckii (assembly GCA_028571105.1). Classification (NCBI taxonomy): domain Eukaryota; kingdom Metazoa; phylum Chordata; class Aves; order Galliformes; family Phasianidae; genus Tragopan; species Tragopan temminckii. Next base: position 13,436,048 of record JAOWBP010004313.1, read on the forward strand.
TAGTCAACTGACATATTTGTCACTGAATGAATTAATGCAGAACTGTGGAAAGAAAAGCTCTTGTACGCCTGTTCTGCTGACTGTGGGTCAAATCTACTTCTGGTCTTCTGCCCACACAGATCCTCTGATCTCTGACACTGTTCGCTAATTCGATACCAACTGTAGATAATTTCATGGGTCTGTCTGAGGGCTGACTTGGTAGTGCATTAGTTACAAATGTTTTGCTCCCATTTGGCTCTTAGCAAATTTTCAGCATTAAGCTTCATCAGCCCAAACGAGCTTAGCTTCTTCCGTGTGTCACAGACCGTCCAGAACGATTGGTCTCACCATTTTATCTCCGGCCCTGACACGAACCCTGGATTTACTTGGAAAGTCTGCGACTAGCTGTGGCCACAGGAACAAACCGATGTGGGGACTGAAGCTGGGATCAGCTCTGGGTACAGCCATCCACCGCATCTGCAGAGCTCTTATCCTCTTACACTCTGCTGTGCTGTGAGTTTTGAACGAGCTACCATTTGTCATCAGATCAGGTTATAATGCACGTTTCCCTTTCTGTGCTGTACCACTAATTACCTCGCTCTTGTTAGTTACCGAATCCTACCTCCTGGTACACGAGTCTGGAGTCCTGAGTACAAGGCTGGCTTTAGTACCAACTGCCCAGAGAGTGGGAATGTTTTCCATTGACATTCTCATTTACCTCTCCCAGTGCTACAAATCAACTGTTGCTTCCTCATCTCACCTCACAACTGATCTGCAGATGTAAGAACTGAAAAATTGAATTCTCTGTGGGTAAAGTTAATCAGGGAGAGAGGGTGAGACAGCTGAGGGTGCACAGGTACTGGGAGTCCCATGCTGTTACCAAAAAAAAAAAAAAAAAAAAAAGGAGAAGGAAAAATCTGACCTGCCCAAAGCCAAGATGCTGGAAGAAGGCAATGGGGAATGCAGAACCTCAGCAGCAGCCAGTTCTCAAAGGAGCCTTAGGGTAACTTGCTGAAGTAAATATTGCAATGACTGAACATATTGTCAGCAAATACTCAGAATATTCCATATTCAAACAGGAGTACACATTTCTGGAAGGCTTTAATTATGTCAGAGTTTATTTACTGTATCTTTCCATCTAAGCTAATGGCTTGGACATCAGTGTTATTTCCCCTCCCCCACAGTTTCATCTCTTCTTTTGCATAATGTGTTGGATTTCTTTTTTCAATTTCAGTTTAACAGGCAAAACTTCCTTCTAAATTTAGTATTCCTGCTTAGCCAGTAATGCATCTTGTCACTTGTGGTTGTCCTGCCATTGGAGCTAGGATAGCTGTGGTGTTAAGTACCAGCATGACTACATGGATCAGCTACATGCTGTTTTCAAGACATTCACTTAGCATTTTGACAGGTAAGAGGTACCTAATGGCCTAAGCAGAGGACTAGCAGCCAAGTGCTCTCTTTTGTTCCTTGGAAAGCCCTACCACTTTATGGGATCCTGGGTAGCTTGCCTCGTGCCTCTAACTCAGTTCCCAGCTGCAGGACAAGAAGATGATTCACATTTATAAACTTCACCTGCGTGGGTGGCACAAGCCATTGGTCACCAGGTGGAATTTGGCTCTGACGTTCTTCTATGCACATTTCCCCTCCTGAAACACTCAGTCAGCATCAAGCGGACCCAGCTAAGTAGCAGGTAATTTACAAGCTCAATAGCTATCTGCAGGGTGTGTTCTCCTGTGGTCCTCAATGGCTACGCAATGCAGTCTGCTGTCACACAACCAACAACCTACCTGCTCAACTAGCCAAGCGTGGTGTTAGAAGCATTTAATGCCATGCAAGCATGGACTAAATTGGCAACCAGCCCCTATAGACTTTAGCAGAATCCATGTGCCATCCTTGCTATAAAAACACAACCCCTGAGCAGAACTGGACTATGCCCTTCACCTGAGGGAGATACCATCCCTGAGCAGTCAGAACTGGCTGCTGACATATTTATCCCTAAAACTGCAGAATAATACATACAACCCTCCCAGAGAGTTGCCAAAAAAAAAAAAAAACAACAACACAGGAAAGAAAAGGCGACAACAGAGAGGTGATGTGAAATACTGAGAAAAAAATAAGAGCTTGATTGAAAGGCAGAACAAATAGACCCAAAGAAGTACACTGAAATCCTCTTCAATATAGGTTCAGTGTGCTTCTCAGTGCTGTGATCCAAGGTAGTCTGAGAGGTGAATGTTTGGGCAGAGGCTTGCTGAGAAATGCAGTCACTTCAGGCTGCTCGGCAGCTCCAGTGAAAGGCAAAGTCATCCCTGTTTTGCAGTTTTGCCAGATACTGCTACAAGGAGAAGCAACTCTCGTCGTGCCTTTGAGCAAAAATTTCACTGTAAAAAAGGCTCTTCATGTATTTTTCTCACTTTGGTGACATTTGTTAGCTTTGCTGAGAAACATTCACAAGGTGACAAACATAAAATTTTGTCAGAAACACTCGTTGGAGTGCCCCGGGAGATTCATTACTAAGGAACTTCCTCAACCTCAGGTAGCCCTGAATTTAACAGCACTCATCCTTCTTTTTAAACAATGGCCAATTATGCCCACATCCTTTGCTGCGATATCATACGCTTTCTCTCATCTTCTTCTGCAAAGTCTTCTTGATAAAAAGGCCGTTTTCTTTTTTCCCAAATATATAACATATTTCAGGCTATATTTTACCAGTTCTTTTTCTTCTTCTTTCTTTTTTTTTTTGTCCCCCAAGATCTTTAGCCTTCTGTATGTGCTCAGAGTTTAGAGCTCCATTCCTGACATTTCTTCTGGTCAATGTTATAGTAACTTAGTTCAGACCTCTACAAGGATGTCTTTGCCTTGGTTCTTGAATTTATTTTTTTTTCTTTATTTTAATCTATCTTCTGCTCAGATTTCCCGATTTGAGAAGAGAGAGACCCTTTTCTTAAGGAGAGCATTTTCCACATAGGAAGTTTCAATGTTATCAATATTCCCAAATTTTCACTTCCTTTCTCTTCGTATTTGATTTAAAATGGGATACCTGATCAAGACTGCAGGTGAGAAATTTTCTCAGTTTTCAATTTTGAGGCTCTCTTTTTTCTAGAAGAGCATAGCATATTCCTTGTAGGAGTGGTAGGGAATGAGTCTGGACTCTTTTCCCAGCCAGTGCCTTTTAGAAGAGCCCCAGGTGCACAGAAATGTCTCTCTCTTCATGTTTAAACTCCAAAACTGTGAAGAGAAAACATGCTCAGTGTTTCTGCTGGCCCTATTTTACCTTCTAACATCCATTTGATGATTTTTTTTTTGAAGGCTTTGGAAACACAGTTGAGATGAAAAGCTGCTCCCTGCCTCTGTCTGCCTCTCTGTAGCCAGAGATCTTATTGAGAGCTCCAGGGAATAAGTGAGGAGAAAATTCCTCCTAGAGGAGAGCATCCTGTGTGCTGGACTGCTTCAAGCTGGGTCGTTGTGGACTTTGTGGCTCCCACGTATCCACACTGTATACCTACTGTTGCTTTTCCCTTCCACCATAGAAGGACACCTCCCCTCTTTCTCTCTGTTCACATATTTCCTATCTCCTATTACTTCTCATCAGACTGCACTGGGAGAATTCATTAGTGTATATAATATGCTTTGAGGTTGTCCGAATAACGGTGCTGTTACACTTTTTCACTTCTATAGGCTCTTTTATCTGAAGATCAAAGTAGTTAGTTATCATTACCGTGACTGGATTATTGCTGCTTAGCCTTTGGATCTAAGGGTAAGAAGCAGCTCTTCTGGGTAAGCGTTAATGAGAATTACTGGATGGTTTTATTAAATTAATTGAATGCCTTAAAGTGTGTTAATGCTGTAGAAAGGGGGTGCATCCATGAGCTGTATGCCCTTTCCTACCATCTGACGGTTAGAGCTGTGTGACCCATGCTGGCCTCTCGGATGAGTCCTGTGAGCAGCCCCTCTGAGACATTTAGTGCCTTGTCCTTTCAAACTGTGAGATCTCATCTCAAGATCTTGCTCTGTCTCAGTGCATTCATTGATCCCTAGAGAAGACAAAGCATTTTAGGCTTCTTCCAAGCATGACAGTCATGAAAATATGCGCTGGACCAAAACAAACTCAGAATGCCCTGGTGAGACATTTGCTCGGCTGAAGCTTTTGAATGAAACAGAGGAAATAACAAGGAAGGAAGGTGTGAGGACAAGGTGGGGGGAGACTGCGTAACCTTGTTTGCTCCACACAGCCCAGCCCTTAGCACCAAAAACATGACCTTCTGAGAAGAAACTTCACTATCGGAGAGCAAAGTAACAGCTCTCTCCATCTTTACAACTCACACTCATCCTGGCATGCAGCACACCCAGCAGGGAGCTCCACCAAGACTCCCTTTGTCCTGAGAAAACTGAGCAAAAAGTATTTCAAAGAATGACCGTCCATGTCAACTCCATGTGGCTTTAATCAGTCCTTCATTCTCCTTCCTACTTCTGTCTCTTTGTTTTTCCTCCATAAATTGCTTTTTTTCCAGTTAATTCAGATTCAGCAAATCCTTCCCAATTAACAAAACAGCACCTCTTTTGGACTTTTATAAATTTGTCTTTGCTTGTTCACTGTTTTGGAACGTTACAATGAACTTGGCTCCCTGGCAATACACATACCTAAACTTATTGCACAGAGGTGGTTGGGTTGGTGCTTCCCCAGTTACCAGAATAGGTAGCTGAGATGAAATTTGGGTTCTGGAAAGCAGAACAGGGATAAAAATCTCAAACTTCAGTGGAAGAAGGTGACTACTCTGTACTTTTCAGACGAAGGCTATGAGGTTTTGGCCAGCGCTGGGGAATCAAACCAACAAAGAGCAGCTGTAGATGCTCTGTGTGTTGTGAGCCAGAACGATTTCAATTGAGGAGCTAAATGCTCATTCAACTGTGTATCCAGACAGTGTGCAGATGATATCTTAGTGCTGATAAAAGTGATGTACAGCATATGGATGAGTTATTTAAACAGGGCTTCCCTGTGAAAACACACTCAGGCTTTCCCATCTTAGCCACACTATTTTTCTGGAGTGCCTGCATTAGAGCAGTGTGCGACAGGCAGCCTTGCACAGGGCACGACTTCAGGGAGATGGAGGTCACTGAGCTCCTCACAGCCATTATTCTTTGACAAAAACACTTGGCAATCTACCTAGCTATTAGGAGGATGCAACCATGTGCATTGCTGGCTGCGGCTCAGGGAACGTCAGGCCCCAGCTGAGCCGACTGCTCAGGGATAACAGGTTATGAAGACAGAAGAAAATAAAAAGAGAAAGTGTGTTTCTATCATTGATTGAAAACCAGCAAGTTGGAGCAAAGCTTAATAGGGAGCCCTTGGAGCCCCCGAGGGGGTTGCCAAGAAGGCAGTCAATCTCATGTACCCATATAAATCACAGTGTTTGACACATAAATAGCATGTGCCATTTCCATATCCCAAATGTCCTAATAAAATTTCCCAATAGATGAAAAATCTCACCAACGCACTTCTAGTCTCCACTTTTTTTTTTTTTTAACTTTGTTTTCAAGAAAAAATATCAGAAACATTTATTCATTCCTAAAAAGAAAAAAAAAAAAAGAGGTTGCAAATATATTTTTAGCTTAATAAATATGTGTTTGAGTCAAGTGCTCCAGTTCTCATTTTAAATACAGCTGGTAAAAAGATTAGTACACCTATCACTCAGTGAGGGGACTTTCAGCACGTTCCTTGCTATCCTTCAGCAACGCCAGTGCTAAAGGCCTGCTGTCAGAGTCATGCAGGAGCCTCTAGATATGCCTGATAGCAAAACTACTCCAAGGAACTGGATAGGAAGTTATTCACTTCCTATGCCACATTTAGAACTTCTCAGATGGAATAGCATGGAAATCCAAGAGATTCATTTTTCCCTTTACAGATGAAATTGCATTTTACCAACAATATTCTCTCTGTTACTTAAGCATTTCCTTCTTCTGAGACCCCTGTATCCTTTAGCATTTCACCAAATGAAAAAGAGGACAGCAAGGATGACTATTCTAAGAGAATTTCCATTTTCCTCCAGCTGCCACATTTTGGTTGCCATGGCAGTGCACAGGCTCCAAAGGGCCCTGCTCAGTTGGATATTGTGCAATTCGTCAAGCTGCTCCTCTGGTGAGTCACTTTTCCTGGTTAAGTTTGTTTCAGAAATAAGTGTGGTCATCAATTCTGGTGGTTTGCAAATGCTGCTCTTACCTTGTGACCTGAATTCCCTCTCCCCGGACATAATCAATTCTGCCAGGTAGAGATAGTTGCAAGATCATTTGGTACATTTCTGAAAGGAAATAAGACTTCTCCAGAAGTACAAATACTGTATATATATATATATATATATGTATATGTATATATATACATTTACTTTTATTTTTTAAGACCAACATGAGCTCATCTGTTCAAGCAAAATGCCAAAAATAAAAGGTCCTGAGTTTTGTCCCCATGGACAAACCTCCAAGTCTTCTAGATTCACCCAACACTGGAGCAGCGATGGGGGGATGGCAAACCAACCCTGTCCTGTGGGCAGCCCCAGCATCAGGTTGCTTGTGCTCCCCATGGAAGTGACAAACTGCTTTGTCCTTCTCTGCAATAATATGCCCTTCACTTTGAGTACTGGTACTGCAAAGATGGCACCAGAACTGTGCATCAGACCAAAAAGATGGGCAGATGCATGGGGCATCAGGGAAGATGCCACTGAAATCATGAAGAGTTCCCTGGCCTTTGCTGCAGGAAGGATTTTAAATCCTTCTGATTGCTAAACGCATTTAGTTCTAATTTCCCCAAATCTCTGTTTTTAACAAAATCAGTGCCCTGCAAAAGTTACCAAAGAACAGAACAGAAATAATTCCATTGGTACAACCCAAATCAAGCCTTGCACACACACACACACACACACAAAAAAATAATAATTATTTGTCCTAACCAATTTTTGATGTAGATCTTGTCTAGAACTGAATAAAATCTTTCAGTGCTAGGAACATTCTGAAGAAATTTGAAAGTGCAGCTATTTTTCAGAATCTCTGGAGGCTAGTTTAGAAAAAAACATTAACAACTTGTAGTGCAATTTTACTGTTATTTCCACCAGCTCTGTGGCTGAAGTCTCCTGTGGTTTTGTTCAATTGATCTAAAAAGGAATGTAAATAAAGAGGAAAAATGGCAGAGGAAAGTACTCAGCATTAATTACAGGTACATAATAAATACTGCATTTGCTCTTCCACAGATGTAGCACAACAGAGCGCCTGCAGAAGAGGCTGCAGTGAAATATAAGCCTGGCTGTGTGGTGCCATAGATCAGTCGGAATGCACTGTTTCCATGTCACTAAAAACAAATAATGATGTCCACAAGATAGATGTAAATAATAGACCGTACCTATTGACTGGGTAGCTGCCAGCATTTGTATCTCCCCTTCCCACCTCTGTGCGTGTGCACTCACCGCCCATGGCAGATCAGTCCCTCCTGGCCAGCAGCTCAGAGCGTGGCTGCAGCTCTGCACTGTGCCGATGAGTTGGGTTTCACTTCACTCTTTGTCTCCGGCCAGTCGATGGGTGGATCACATCTTGCTTTGGGGCACGCTGCTATGCTCCCCACCATTTCCCAGCTGTGCTCCCTTCTGGCACCTTGCACAGCTCAGCCAACACAGAAACTCTTCTGTTCTTGCATCCCCACCGATGCTCTCAAGATGTCCCTTCTCAAGTCTGGCTCTCTCCCAGCCCCAAGCTGTGATGAAGGCTTCATTTTTCATTTCCTTTCCAACTGACCAGGACATCTCCAGCTCTGTTCTCAATATAACGTGCAATTACTATGAACAATTTCATACCTACATACAACCTGTCACGTCATGACAGGAGTGCACGTTTCCCTTCTACTCGTGGCATACTGTGATCTGAACCTAAAATATATACGTTTCATTCCCACAGCACAGTATATAGGATGCTTCCATGAAGCCCTGTTTATTTTTGGAAATGCCTGTTTAGTTTTCCTCTAACATGGCACAAATGATGGCTTTATTGACTGGGTGATATAGTGCGATTTTTATCTCCCTGCCAAGCTCCAGTGAGGACAAGGCTCCTCTGGTCACTCAGCCAAGAGAAAGCGTGTATATTCTATCTCATGGTCTCTTCAAAGGAAGAATATATTCTGGGAGATATATTTTAATGGAATGTATTTCACTTTAGTCAAACATAAGTTTTCTGAGTCAGAGAAAGGGTAACTGGATTCAATTTGATAGTCTCTAATACATAGGAGGTCTCTTTTAGGCTCAAACTATATGAAGAAACACATTTGGAGATAAAAAATAGAAGACCAAGCAGGGAAGCTGACAGCAAAAACGTACTTTTTGTTCCCTGCTTTTTTATAATTTTCACTGCAATCAAATCATTTACTTCAGAGAAAATGATGGGGCAGACGAAAAATCCAAATGCCTCATCCTGCTGCAGAGGAGATCTGGAAGCCCAGATGCCACCTCGGTCTCCTCAGTGGCCTCGGCTCTGTCTGAGCAAGCAATGGCAGCAGGGTACTGGATGGTAGAGAGGTCCCACTCTTCACAGCTGCTACACATGGGGGTTATTTTAAGCTCTGAACACAATTTATCAAATAACATTTCTGAAGAATGGTACAATATGAGTCATATTTACTTCCCATTTCTCTTGCTGCAGGCTCTCACTATTGGCTGTGAGTTATTTATTACCTCTGAAGCTTGCTCTGTGAATCTCTGTGAATATCCTTTCTGGGTCTGTATTTCACATTTAATGAGTGCTTTAGCAATTTCATGACTGTTCTCTGAAGTTGAGATGGCACTTCGCGCAGCCTCATGGTTTAGGGCCCATTTCAGACTTCACTGATTTCTGGCCATTACTATGTACACAAAACAACTCACAACCCAAAAATATTGCTTCCCTCCCATTCTGCTATGTTTCAGACACTTTGAAAACACAGATTTCATGGACAATGACAGGATCCATTTCACCTCAACAGGACAGTTTACTCCATGTGGCAGTGACTGAACCACATCATGAGTCAGTGATGGTGCAGAAGAGGGATCCCTGGAGGTGCTCAAGGCCAGGTTGGATGGGGCCCTGGGCAGCCAGCCCATGGCAGTGGGTTGGAAATGGATAGGCTTAAAGGTCTCTTCCAACCAAAGACATTCCATGATTCCATGATAGCAGATTCCAGAGTTCACAACCTCCTTTGGTCAAAACTATGCAGGTACACTTGGGTAATTTAATTTATGACTTAGGAGGACTGGATTCCTTGCCCATGCTCATGTTGCAGCCTCCAAAGGCATAATACAGTCTGCCATCAGCTATGCTGAGGTCTTCCATGAGTGGTGGTTGTATGGGCTTTGTCACACTTGTCCAGGCTACACTTAGACAAGAAAGCTTCAGAGCTTAAGGAACACCAGTTGACCTCATCCTTGGAAGCTTCAGTCCTCAGGATAAGAGGCTGTGAGCACATAGCCCACACGTTTGCTCTGTCTCGAGTATCTACAGGTCATTAAATTCACAGCGTTCCTTCAAAGTGTTAGGTAGTTTGCGATCAGCATACTTAAAAGCCTGATTAAAGTTCTGGCTAGTAAGTCTGTCCTTTAAAAGGACGCAACTTTCCTTCAAAAGCAAATCTTGGTCTCTGTGGGAGATTGAAGTTCCCTGGGGATTGGTCTGAGACCAAGGAACACACTTTTACAAGAGCAAGGAGTTTCTGCAAACCTCACTCCCCACTGTGCTGAGTGATGTGTCTGCAGTTTTGATCTTACTATTTTTTTTGGTGATAGATACATAGTGGCATATGCACTTGAAAACAACATGCTCTGAAAAAAAAAAAAAAACCACCACCAAAAAAAAACCACACACACACAAAAAAAAAAACCCACCAAAAAAACCCACCTCCAGACAAATTTCCCTTACTCCTTCCCAAAACAAAACTGAAATAAACAAACCAAAACCTCTACAGAAACAAAATACACCCCTGCACTTGCTCCTTTCTGCTGGGGAGAGAATGACGGAACAGATGTATAACAGAAGCTATTTATGTTGATTAATACATTACTGGGGAGTTGCTGAGAGATTGCAGTGATAAGTTTAGAAGCAACTGTATAGCAAATGTATTGGAATAGAGCAGATCCCCACCTGCCCACCATGTCGCTGTACCGAGTATTCATTTCTAAGTGATGTGTCACAGGAATCCTGCACCAAGTTCGTGTGAAAAACACATGTGAAATACGGAGCGTGCTCAAAGCCTTTCTGTACAACAGCATCCTACGAAAATTCTCACCCTTCTGCTTCCTTCTTGCTTTCACATTTCACAGAAATATTCCACTCCACCTGCATCCATCACAAGGATCCGTCACAGAGTGCTGGGACTTACAGTAATTCCCATACCTTCAAATTCTCTATTCTTGCAAGAATTTGTCATCAGAAAGTGCTCTTTTTCTCAATGGGAAAACAGATTCCAATAAAATTGTAATTTTCATTACCAAGATGATCAAATAACA
>JAOWBP010004313.1:13446628-13467860 GCA_028571105.1 Tragopan temminckii
CTATTCCACAAAGTCCGAGCTTTTCACCTGTCTGCATTCCTCCTTGGAACTGCAACTGGTTGTGGAAATGTCCCCAGAGGAAGACATTCTCTTTCCTAAGAATAACGATGACATAAATAGCAATGAGAATGAAAATGGCCATAACCTGATCCTAACACATGGGGCTGTGTTACAAGACACAGCTGAATAATAAAGTTGAATGAATGAAGTTGAATTTCCCTCAGCAGGGAAGACTTCCTGAATACCCCCTTCTGGACTTCCACTAATAAATGATCAGATGATAAAATATATTCATAAAAGCTGTCACTACCAAATTGCCTCACAAGACCTCATCTCCCTGCTATCTCAAGCTTATTAATATTTGGAGAAACTGACATCTAATAGCCAACAAGCTGATGCTTGGCCTGCCCCTACCATCCCATGGGAGCAGTGCTGAGCTGCACGGCGTTATCTTTGCTCTCCAATGGAGATGTGCCTCCTTCTCATCCCCTGATTTCTGATATCATCCCAGCATTTGGAAAATTAACTCCTATCGCCTGCATTCACCCAAAGCACAGTGTTATCCCAGGCTTACCTCTGGTTCTGCCTCATATGAAGGTAGGTATGCCACAAGAAAAATCCCTCAGACATTACAGATATTACTTACTGGATATACAACCTATGCAAATAAATAACAAAGCCTATTATAACAATTCTCACAGCTACTTTGTTCCTATGTTTTGAGTTCTTTTTCTTTTCTTCTTGTTTTTGTATAACAAGACATGAAGGCTATGTGTATCTTGGGCTCCTTAATAGGCAAAAACTCTACCATAAAACTTTCAAAAAGAAAGCATTTATTTCCAGGCCTTATTTACAAATACACCTCTACTTGTGTCTCTATCACAGATTCACATCTTCTCTATTTCATGCAGTTTTTCAGCCACCTTATATTGTGCCTGTTTTTCCAAGAAAAATTACCTAAGAGAAATTGTAACAGCGAATACAGAGAATAAATGATTCCCATCAGAAGTCCCTTTAGGAACTCTCTGGACTTTGAAGGCTATTGAATGTTCAAGCAGCAGAACTATCGACTGAAATGGGAACCAAAAGGAAAACTCTGTACTTCTCCAACCTTTCCAAAGGCCAATAATACTTAAAGCCACACAGTTCTCTCCATAATTATTCGGCAATAGTTTAGCACAGACTATATAACCTTTTATTAGGCATCTACTATATTATTTCTCCCTACTTTACTGGAATTATATAGTTTCCCAAAAATGCCAGAATGACCTTTTTCTAATAGCGACAAAGTAACGACTGACAAAAATTGATTGCAAATGGGCGGCTTTAGAAAATGGTCTGCATTTCTGTAAATTTCCCCAGAAGATCTCAGTAGCATAAATTTAGAATGGTATTTTCTATGGTCCCCAGTTTAAGGTCCAAGTTCACAGCTGAGAGACCCGTGAACCCTTAATTCCCTTCTGAATTACAAACTGATGCAGAGAACTACACTACTGTTCAGGAAGGATGGTCAAAGAACCTGTTCAGCTCCAAAGCATACAGACAGATTAAATCACTTGAACTGGAAGAAGGAAGGCGACCTACCTTGGAGAAATATCACATCCTTGCTGCATAAAAGCTCCCAGGGAGAACCAGAGACTGTTGAATATCCCAAACTCATTCGTTTGATCGTTGGCTGGCTGGTCCCGTCCTTCCTCAAACTCCTCAGTGTGCCACTCGTAAGGGCTGAAGCGACTCACCAAGAAGAGGACAACGCTCACTCCAATGTAGGCAAAAACAATGCACATCCATATTTCATAGGCCAAAGGGTCCAGAAAAGAGAACACTCCTGGTTTGGACTTCTGAGGTTTTTTTATCATGATAGAGATACCTAAGCTCATAAAAGGTTTGGAAAAGTCTATAACTTCTTCTCGAACCAGAGTGATGGTTAATGGTGCCACAGCCACGTCAGCCCTCTGAAAAGAAGAGAAAGAAGAGTTGCATTCTGGGGATAAAGCATATCTACTAACTCCAGCTTATTTTACTTTGATCTCTGTTTAACCCTACTATCTTAAAAGTAATCAGACAAAACCAATTGCAGGAGAAATGTTGAAAAGAAGCAGCCCATAACATGGGTTGATTATTTCCATTTTATCATTACTGATCACCAGTTCTATTTTGAAATCACAGCGTTTCCCTTTCCAGCCACCCAGCTCCAGTGTGATTTATCCACTGATGTCACACTCTGATGCAGAAGACTTTTGCTAAAAGAGCCTTATCATCCAGACATCAAAAGAGGTAAGGAAAGACCAATCGCCTGAAAAAGGACACCAGGATGTTTACTTCCATCAGAAACTGCTTTTTGGTGACATAACTGATGCAGAAGAAGAAAAAGTTCCAGTGACACTGATGTGCACTTTCCATTTATTTTATAATCAGTCTTGAAAATGGAAAGGGAAATGCACTGAAATGGTTGTCAGCATATCCCGTCGAGATCTCAGCAGGACTAAGATCATCCATTTCTCCAGCATGGCAACAGACAGACTTGGGCACTGATGCTCCCTACACTATGAAGGATAAATTGCACCCCTCTGAAGAATGACTTCAAACACTACAGATGGGGAATTATCAGAGCAAATCAGATTTAGAAGTGTAGGGTGAAGGGATATATTTGAGCAGATGGAAATGAGTGATTAGACCAAAAATGTCAGGTTCACCAGACATTCAAGGTCAGGCTGGATGGGAATCCAAGCACCCTGATGTAGCTGCAGGTGTCCCTGTTTTTGCAAGGAAACTTGACCGGATGACCTTTAAAGGTCCCTTCCAACTCAAACAATTCTATGATTCTACAAATCTATACTGAGTTTTTGAAATCTTAGCTTTCTTCCATCCTGCCATTATCAAGTAAATATAAAATATAATAAAATTTGGAGATTCTACTCATGAAAAAGTTTAACCTTTCAATACTTGTTCTTCCAAAAATTGAAAGAAGAAAAATATTCCTGTAGCTACTGAAAAGAAAACACTTTGACATTTCCATGGGCACAAAACATGCTGTACCACCCTGAATTAAAATGTTTCCTTTGGGCTGATCATTTATCACAGCTGCAATATCCCCAAGACAGCACAGGCTGACGGAAGGTGAGGATCCTTTTCACTTTAGGGCTTGAGACTGTTCCCAAGACAAGACCTACAGACAATGGAAAAGGGGGAAACTCACCCCATAAACAAGTTCTCCCACCATGCCGTTCCATGTTTTGGTGTCGGGGTCCCGGGCTCCATACTTCCCATCTCTGACAATCTCCAGCCTGTAGTGGTAGCCAACATGCTTTGCAATCTCAGCAGCAAGCTCCACACAGTAGCCTTCATACCTTTCATTGCCTTCAAACTGGTTGGCGTTCTTCTTGAGCATCACATATGGGTCTTCCTGGCACAGAGGAGACCAATATTGAGCCACATTCCACCTTCCCAGTCCCTTAGAGACTCAGCATCTTTGCTTATGGTCTGCTTGAAAAGCCCTAACTTTGCGTTCATGTACCAAAGGGAACTGTCAATAAACAATGGGGTTAATTTAGGAAGTATAAAGGGTAATTTTTTATTCTGGTGTTTTCTATTCATTTATGCAAAAACCATCTGCAGCTTCTGCAGTGATAGACCTCAGGGCAATGGAGATGCCTGGGGGGATTTGGGTGACAAATCTTTCATTGTGGCTCGGTAAGGGTTATTTAGTACATTTCAGCTATGAATTTTTAAAGGAATGTCCGCCTGTGTGGGCACAGACAGAGACAAATCTGCTGGGCATGAGAGAGCCCAAAAGATGTTTAATTCAGTTTGGGTATTGTGTCTTCTTTGTAGGTTTACAGCAAGCATTCAACAAACAAGTTAGTAAAATTTCATCTGTTTCTGCAGGGTGATTGTATACAATGACACACTACATGATACCATACATTATGGGGTACTTATTGTTCCTTCATGATTATAGTGGGGATTTGTTTTTAAAGCTATGATTCAGTCTCTCTGCACAATACAGCTTATCCTTCCAAAAATTACAGCCCACATTCTGTGGGCTAAACACAAAGCACAGGTATAATGTTCCTAATTTACCTATGCTGATGCCTCTACTATCTTGTCATAATCTTTTGTATTTTCTATACTTAAGCATGAGAGCTCTTTAATACCTACTTAATTAGCCACAGCAATTTTCAGATACCTTTATGGACCCGACAGGAAACAGTAAGTGCCGTTATTATTATTGTTATTATTGTTATCGCTATTATAAAAATGATGCAGTACAAAGCAAGATGCGCAAAGGGGAAGAGGCAGTCAGCACATCAGGGAGATGAGGGAGAATGAGAGCTGGGCTGGAAGTCCCAGCACTTACTAGGATCGTTGTGACTATGTACGTCCTGTTCTGGAGGCTCGTGGACTCGTTGCCGGTTTGAGTATCTATGGCTACTGGAACTAACTTTTCATCTTCGTTCCAATAACCAATCTGCCAAATACAAATCCAGGACAATTTATTCATATCTCCTTGTAATACTAACCAAGATATGTTAACAGGGTCATTCAAAAAGGGTCAGATCTCTCCGCAAGTTTGTACTCAGCCCAATATCTCCCGTCCTACTTCTTGATGTCTTTTGAGGGGAGAATCAGGATCCCTCCTGTCCCACCATGCCTTCAGCCTGAGAATAATGTGCATGATTTACTACAGTCTCTCTTGTAAGCACATCAAAACAAACAGCACACAGCAGTAGATTATCGCAATTCTCTGTCCTGTCTCCACTTCAAGAGGTCACATTTTCCCTGTGTGACTTCTGTATGCTTTTCTAACATGTCTGCTGCCTGTCCAGATGTGACAGGGTGATAAAATGCTGTTCTACAGCTGGAAGCCTCTGTAAACATAGAACCGACTCTTAGGATATCTTAAGACAACAGAAGAAAAAAAAAAACACAAGCGAGAAAAGAAACAAAAACAATCCTGGTTGGTGCCAAAAGGTTTGAAGTTATGAATAAAAGCAAACAGAAGAATTTGTATGTTAAAATGTGCCTATTAATTAGGGTTTGGGCTGATCTGTCACAACTTGCAGGTAAAACAGTGTGTCAACAGGAAGATCGTTGTTGAGGCTATCCTCTTCCAGGGCTTGATTTGATAAGGGGTATTCCATCACCTCATGTACATATGGTATTGCCTGAGCTTTGGTCAAGTGAAATGAATTTATTAGAACAGTAAATGGGAAAGGATATTAACACAGGGCATGAGCAGGAGTTGCTGATGGCAGATTACAGACCATAACAACAGAGGAAGAAAAAAACTCTACACAGGTGTCTCATCTGTCTTCATTGCGCAGAGAAAAGAAGAGAGTGAGGAAAAAGCT
Source organism: Tragopan temminckii (assembly GCA_028571105.1). Classification (NCBI taxonomy): domain Eukaryota; kingdom Metazoa; phylum Chordata; class Aves; order Galliformes; family Phasianidae; genus Tragopan; species Tragopan temminckii. The sequence goes on from JAOWBP010004313.1 coordinate 13,451,983, forward strand.
TCCAAAACTCTGCCCTGGGGCAACATAAATGGAGATGTATGAGTTTTTTTGCACTTTTATCCTGGTGGATCTAAGATAAAGCATGCATCCTGTCAGTTACATGCTGTCTAAACAAATATTTCTGTCAGTAAATACACAGCAAAATCGAGACATTTAGCCATTCTGCTGCTTCTCCTCTGGATTCCCTCTGGATTGCCATCATCTTTCCTGAAGTTCAGAGCCCCAAACTGGACATAGTATTACATTTATCCTCTTATGAATGCCAAATAGAGGAGGAAGATCACTTTGAATGTCTTTACATTGATAATTCTTTTATTTCTCAGTGAGGAATTGCAATTTTTTTTTTGGACGATACTGCTGATTCCTACTCGGATGTGGTGGGCTTTGGTCTGACATTGGTTGCTTGCAGGTATATGTGAGTATGGAGGATGGGAGCTGTACATGTGGGACTATCACTATTTGCAGTTTTCTTGCTTTCAAACAAGTATTTTACACTTCAGGGGGCAAGGATGCAGAGGGGTTGCAGTGAATGCTCCATTCTAAATTATTTATCAGATTTCCTTTATCCACAGAATAACTCTTTGTTCTTCAAATAGGCAATATCTAAAGTAGGACATAAGTGTACGGAGTCAGACTGGCAAATGGATCAGTGTTTCAAGGGCTCAATGCACCTGAAAATTCAGATTTTTCAGAGTGCCTGTGATACAGAAAGGTACAAAGACCTCAGATCAGTAGCAATACCTCCATAACTATCAGGACATAGTGGATAAAAACCTTGTTGCTTCAAGGAGAGCAGAATTAAATTAAAATAAGGGTTCCCTGGCACTGCTTAGGGCAGACAGGTTCCTCCTGGCTCTGTCTTGGCTCATTTCTTAGAAATGAAAACCGAGAGAGCAAAACCAGACAGTCTTGTAGCTGGGCCTGAGCCAAAGTGTCCTGCCAATAGCAAGACTGAGTGGGCCAAGCTTTCCTTTCCTGGAAATTCCCGCTCCACAGCTAAGATGCCCTTCTTAGTCTTGACAACCCCTTCCATATGTTGCATTTTTTTAGTAATACACCATGAGTTCTCTGTTGTGCTTGGCTTTGCTCATGCAGAGACCTAACTACACCATAACAAGAACAGAGAGTTGATGTCAGATGCAGGAGCTTTCGTCACTTTCTCCATTACCTTTCTGATCCCGTCGTGTTTCATCTCAATCACATGGAGGGTGTAGTTGGTCCTCCGCCCCTTCTCATTAAACTGAACGTTGCCAGACAATCCTTCAAAACGGACCTTAAAGACATAAATATCAGTGAGAAGAGCAAATAGATCAGCATCCCAAGCTCTTAACAAACCACGTCTCTTGAAACTCAGTGGTTCATCACCGAGCTCAGTGATGCATCAGAGCCAGATTACATGTGGGAGCCCATCATCTCTTGGGATGCAACAGGCAGCTAAGTCGGCTCTGAATGCCTCAGGCTCTGTTTGTGTTGTCTACGTCTAAATAGGGATCAAGTCTTGGTAAAGAACTTGTCAGGCCAAATCAGGAACTGCATTTGCAGGAAATACAAAGCTGTGGACACAGCTCCCAGCTGTCGCCTTTTGATAGAGAGGAGTTTATCAGTTAATTTACCTGCTTTAATTTAATTGCCTGCTGCACCAGCCTATTTAAACCTGACTATTCCATACTGTAAATGAGATTTACATAGGAAATTTTGAATCATAAGTCTCTGCTGATAACACTGCCACGCTGAAGAGCACTGCTCAGGAACCACATATTATTTCCTTAGTTTTTCCTCTCAATGTGAATTGTTGCAGAAGACCAGGAACCTGGGAAAAGGAGTACTCACACCCCTGGACTGGGGAAGAAACATTTGTTCTCAGCCTTTCTTCTTGTTTTGGACAAATCTGCACTCTCTGCAATGGAAGGCTTCCCACATGCAAAATGAGAACAAGCATTTAATTGCTTTTTAAAGTGCCCTGAGAATCTTAGAATGAAGACTCTTTGTGAAGAAAAGAGGATATATCACTATGGATGACATCAGCTGCTAATCTGCTTAAACTGTGTTTATTTTCCAGGTATTATCACAAAGGTTTGTCATGAAAATGAACTCCTGCCATTGTTTTCTGAAGCTGCTTCAAGTCAAGAGGTTATATTTGGTGAAATTTGGAGAAAAGTGCTTTTCCCTCCTCACAGAAAACAACATGCCCATAAAAGATAGCTCTGTTGGAAATGCACCATTATCTTAAACACTCCATGCTTCCTTTGTTCCATGGCCCCTTTTACCTTTTCCGACTGACTCTGAAGCTCAGTCACAGGTGCTCATGCTTTGTAGTTTTATATGCACTAAAAGCCAGGTGTACTAAAGGCAATTCTTTCTATCTATAGGAAAAAAATCTTATGATAGCCAAGTAGCATTGACATAGCAAAAGGAGTCTCTCCCAGCACGGCTGTTCTGTCATTTACCATCTCAAGACCCCTCTCAGTATTCCTTTTTTATCGTTTCATCGACCAAAAGCATTCTGTCTTTACTGCTTTGTCACCGATCCAAGAATTTATTCTCTTTTTCATGAGAGAAAGTACCCCGCCCTCCGGATCATAATAAAATACAGTGAGGAATGATTTCAGCAGTGCTCAGTGCAAGTAAGTCAACTGGAGACACGGACAACTTAAACGCACTTGTATGTGAGATGTAGGCGTGTGGTTCTCTGCAGAAAGAGAAGGATGCTTTTGTGGCCATTCATTCTGTTACTCAGTAGTTCAGGACCAGCTACCTGCTTGCTAGGCTTGGTTACTAAATAACATTAACAAAAAATACCTGTCAAAAATTACAACAATCTTCCTGAAGTATTGAGAGCTCAGTGTACTGGTTTAAAGCAATGCATTGTGAGAATTTCCTGGGAAAAAATACCCCTTACTTCTCTTTAATAAAAGCATACATTTTGTGAAAATGTCTTAGATTTCTGTTTTTAAAAAACTGCAGAACGTTTCAAATTGTTTTTCTTTTTTGGTCCTGCTATCCTTGACTGCTTCCTACACTAAACAGAAATGAGGCAATTCAGGAGCTTATTCAAGACATTTCAGTTGAAATAAGTGGAGAAACTTTTTTTTTTTAACAGCTCTTAACGTTTCAGGCATTAGAAAATGGGAGGTGAAGAGAGAGAATGCTGTGAATATCTGTAACAATTGCTGTAATTGTGAGTCTTCACAGAAAGGATAACTCAAGCCTTCAATCTAATCTTAAGTTCTTTCCATTTCCATTTTCCTCTTTCCGAAATGGAGTTACTGCTAAAATACTAAATGCTGGAGGACTATTAAATTTCTAGTTAAAATTTCCTTTGAGGATTCCTTCCTTCACTGCGTGTTTCAGAGCCTTTAATTTTGACCATCACAACTGAACTGGCCAAACTTATTGAAAATTATGATTTTTTAAAGGTTAAGAAACAATTTTGGCAAATAGCTCTACGTGTTCTTTGACCCAAATCACTGCAGTTGAAAAGTTTTGAAAACGATTTAATGAAGAGATGAGAAAAAATCAGAAGTGATTATCGAGCACACACATAGAATTACCAAGACTAATTTTGATATCCTACTCTCGTAAATTCAATAATGAAGAACACTGGAGAGCCCCTTGCTCATCATATATCTTCCAAGTATTTAATGTTTATTAGGTAACTGATCTCCCTAATGCATCAAAAAAGCAGATTTTATTACAGGAGCTTGGAGAAGCTATGACAGTGTCTTGCCCAAGGTCATACAGAAAGTCAATGACAGGCTTGGGAACATGTAAAATATAAGGAATAAAATCAATCTGAATGCAAGATTTGGTTTTAGAGGAATTTTTGTTTACCACCAAATCAAAATATGTGTAAAAAATTTACGAAAGATGAAAATTAGCCAGAATTATTTTTTTCTTCTTGCCTTAAGGAAAGAGGATGGGATAAGCTATATTTGGATAACACTGAACTAGCAGTATTTGCAAGCAAAGGATCCATCTATTTTTGAAACAAATGTAGCACAAACTATGCGTAAGAAAGTAGAGAATGTGTCTGAAAAAAGAAAAAATGTTAGAAATGAATGTCAGTTCTTAAATTTAAATAAGTATTGTAATGTTCTACCTTTCCAAGTCTTTGAGAAGAGCGTATTATTCTTTTCCCTTGCTGTAAGTTTAATGTAAGTGGTTTTTTTTGTTTGTTTATTTAAAAATCTAAAATTCTATGCAGGATGAAAAAGCAGGATTTTCAGACTATTAAGGAATAATAAACTTTCTCAATAGCTGTTATTAAGGCTTTTCCCAATCCTCACAGTATGAACCAAGCTCTAATGTAGTCTTAAGGAACATTCTGATGCCAACCAACACATATGGCAAAATCCATTCAATTTCGAATGTCATTAGAAATCTGGAACAAAAGCTGAGTTCACAGGGAATTGAAGGAGCTTCAGAAAATGTGATCTAAGCTGGTCTGTCTCTTGGAAAGATAAAAATAGGGACCCATGACATTATGGGATAGTATTTTGGCTTTTCCATCCAAGAATTCCAAAAGATCATGCTGGATGTCAACAGGAAAAGAAATTCACTGGGCTCAAAACCTGGCTCTCATCTGGAAGAATCAGTTTCTTAACCCAAACAAGTTATTTGGGCGTTTCTGCTGCTAGCTGCCCCTTTTCCCCCATCCATGGGCTATGTATGGCCACTCCCACGGCACGCGCATCGGTTAGGTTTTGAACCTGCTGCAATGCTCTCTGGATGTCAATTCCTTGTCCCCAGGGCACGGCCGGGTTGGCGAGGCAGTCCCCAGCATTGCCACGTCGGGAGATGTCAATCCGCTGCCTCCGCAGGTTCTGAAACGCCTCAGCCATCACCCGGACCCCATCATACGTAAGGGCTGAAGTGTACTAGAGAGAGAAGACATTTGCCCATTAGCCTGAGTTGACCTGTGGTGTACTACACTGTTTTGTTAACTTTTCAGACTTTTTGCTTTGTTATCACCCTTCCATCTTTGGAGAATCCTTTGTGTGATCACTGATGCCTTGGTTACCCGCGGAAGTTGGTGCTTTCTCTTCCAGAGGAAAAGAGTGAAGCAGAAGCTCTTGATTCACCTTCTGCTGGCTTCAGATTGCACTCAGCCTTCAAAGCTACTCCCTTGTTACCCAAATCTTTCTGTTTAATTAGAATCATTGACATGAACTTTCAAGGAATGCATTATACAGTGTGAACGTGAGACTGAAAGATATGCTAAACCAAGTAACGAGTCGCTTTTTCTGGTCACAGATGGAGTCCAGAAAACTCTGTTGCAATGTGCAAAAAATCTGCAAAGGATGAGTTTATTCAAGCTGAAACTTGTGTAGAAAAGAGGTAAAACTCTGGTGCGAACAGCAACCGCTGGCTTTAATTCCTTCTCCTGTGATTACCTGTGGATTTACTTGTATGAACCTTTTTTAAAACTAATACTTCCAAGGTTGACATTTCTAGTGCTGAGTGTTTGCCAAAAGTGTATTTGTTTTCAAATGGCAGATAGAAAAATAAAACCGCCTCTCCCCCCTGCCCTTGACACTTTCAGAGTCTTCTATTCTGAGTTGGGAATAAATTGAAATGTATTTGTCCTCTATTGTACCTACTGATTTGAAATGTTCAGAAACAACATCTGGAATGGCTTTATTATCACTGCGTGGGAGTGACTTGAACTGGACCAGAAGGACCCTAAATTAAATGGTTTTCTGTATTACTTGCCTTTGGCCTCTTCCAGTCCACACGAGGAAGCTCCCTGGCATCGTTATTCCTCCACTGCTGCATGATCCTGGCAGGAACAGTATCCGTGTAATTCACCAACTGGAAGCCAGTGACATTGGCTCCGCTCTCCCTGAATTTCGTCAGATCGATATCCATAAATCCCTGGTACAGGACAGAAACAGGAGAAACTCATCAGATGAACCATCTCTGGGTGGATAACAGGAAACCTGTTTACCTATGGATTTGACATTCAGCACAGGAGAAATCTCTTCCCTTTGCAAAGTAAGGCCTGATGCTGAGAGGCTCCACTCTCTGAACACAGGGTGAAATTGTCTCTTAGGCAACAGAGGGACTTTGACATAGGCACTGGAGATACACTGCAAGCAGTGGGGAGAAGAGGACGTTGTTTGGCGTCCCAACTTTGGTATCCTCTCTTTAGCAGTACTGCTATACAGAACTATTTGCTGTGTCCCCAAAGCAGGTGCTTGAGCAGAGCTTCTGTATCCATTTGCTCTCAAATATATGATGTCACTGCGAGTTAAAAAAGCCAGGGCCATCCCTCCCACGAGACACTGGTCAGGTTCCCAAAATGGTGCTCACTCTGCACAGGCTGGGGGAGGTAATTAGCTCATTAATTTCCAAGGTCAGAATCAGGCCGTCAGATGGAAACCTGTTGTGAGAAAAAACAGCTTGCAAGGAAAAGACTAAATTGCCCTCTTACATCAGTGTCAGACCAAGAGAGTCATAAGTGACTCAAAAATGTCTTTAAAGACTTTCACAGCTTTTCTTCCGGCTTTTTGTAAGCAATTTAGCATCCACTTACAGGCTGAGAATTGGATGGAGATGTACAGATGCTCTAAATAGATGATTTGTTTAGTTTCAAAGTGCAGTGATTTAGGTAAAAAAAAAAAAAAAAGAAAAGAAAAGAAACAGTGATACTTCGTGAGTATGTATTTCTCAGAATGCTGGTTTAACCCACATCAATCTTGTATGTAATTGCCAGCGTAGGGGTTTCAGAAAGCCAGAGCTGTGATTAATGAATAGGAAATGCAGCACGGTAATTGTCTCTGACATCTTAATGCATTTCAGGCCAAGTGGTTTTTGACACGCAGAGCTCCTAAGGTTCAGTAAGAGGGACCTCACAGGTTGCCAACTGGTTATTCATGGCCAGGACCGAATTGCACTGACATTTTGCTCCTGGGAGGTACTCAGGGGAAAAAGATCTGTCAAAAGAAACTACCAGACAGCAACTTGAAGTGTGCGCCACCAGCTCCTCCTTGGAAGGCCCACAAAGGCATGAAGGAAGGTCTGAGTTCACGACTGAATGTAGGATGTCTGGTGTCCTTAACCCCTTCAACAAGCAGAAAATTCAGAAAGGATTGTGACACCAATGACGATGACAGCAGTGGCTGGAAACACTGCCTTCCACCGTTTTCCTCAAGCCAAACCATTCTAAAACTGAGAGTGTGGAGACCTCTCAAGATTTTCCAGTTGTTAAAGGCAGTTGGGGCTGTAGGGAACATCATTAACCTTGGATATGCCTTTGCATTTTGAATGTTATTAACTGCTGAAAAAAACTGTTTTCACCTGTTATCCCTCCTCCATGTGCCCCAGTACAAGGTCAGTACAGGACCTTGTACTAATTACAGAGGAATTTTAATTACTGCACCACTGCAGTCTGCTCAGAGCAGTTCTGAGTGACATGAGAGCAAGTGAACTGGGGAATACCAGAGGTCAGATATTTTAGAAAGCAGTTCCTAGAGGAAGACAGTTCTTGCTGGCTAACGTATAAACAAGAATATATTGAATTTTATACAGGCTGTCACTTGGAAATGTTTCTATTGGCAACGCAGCATCAGGAATTAAATACACTTATCTGTCTTTCTGGAAGATTAGTCCATGCTTGTAAGAACCATTAGAGCAGATGAATCACAATATTTGCAAGCACAGAAGTCATCAATCACCTGATATCTTGTACTACCTACACCAACATGTTGCAAAAAAGGGGACTTTTTATATAGTCTTCAATTGACCATACTTGGAAAATTGAAAATAAAGAAACGAGATTGTGCAGGCTAACGCTCGGTGCACGGGAGAAGGGGAACTGAGGCCAACAGAGCAGCTGTGGGATATAATCATCTAACCCAGTGTGGTAAGTCATCACCCACTGCCTAACTACAGAGCACAATGACACTACCTAAGCAATAAATACAACATAACATCACTAATATTAATTAATGTATGGTTCAGTTCCACGTGAGGACATCAGGGAGAGAATTCTGAGGAGCCTGAAGACTGCACCTGCCAGTGCCTGCACACTGTGTGTGTGCTCGTATTGCATCCAGCCCTGGCCAGGGCAATACGAATATTAATTATGCAACGCCTCACTGCCAGGAAGTTCTAAGGGAAAGAAGATGTAAAGTGAATCATGCTTCCTTTACTCAGAATGTCTGTCTGACATCAGTAAGTGACTAAGGAGAGACTGTAGCCCACTGCCGTGGGGCAGCAGATATGCTTGCAGCAGCGTGGTTGGTATCGACCCATTTGGAAAAGAATCAGCACAGAAATGCTTCCCTTCACCATCAAATCAAATACAGCAAGAAGTGAAGAAAGCTGGAATGAGGTTCTCTACGGGACATTCTCAGCCAAAATGTTTCCAAAAAATACTGTCAAAAGCTCTCTTTGCGGCCATGTCTGGAGCATTGGGCTGGGCAGAGAAATAAGCTCACAACCTGGAATTCACTGAAATGTGATTTCCTTTGGGATCTTTAGGCCTGGACCACTCAGGATGTACCTGTGGGACAAGAAGGTACGTGGCCTCTCTCTCTTACTCAGCCCTGTTGGTGCCCTGGAAAGGAAAAGGAACCACAGAATCACAGACAGAGGAATGCAGCAGCTCATGCCCAGCCATGTGCTGTGCCCACAGCTGGGGCGAGGAGGCAGAGCAGCACCCAGGGGAACACAGAGCTCCTCGGGCTCCCCATGGGCACTCAAGGGAGGCAACACTCCTGCAAGCACAGTTCTCTTTGGGACTATCAAAACTACACTGGAAGGGACGCAGCAGCAGCAAGCTCACCCCTGCCCTCCAGCAGCCTTAGCTGTCCCTTTTATTTAAATTCACTTTGCAAAGTCATCTCTGTAAATCAGAGTGTGTGGCCTTCTGCCTTGTGTGTGCTGGGAAAATGCCCGGCTTTCTCTGCACACCATCAAATCAGGAGTCTGACAATAAACTACAAGAATCTGGACCTGTCCACACTGACAGCAGCCCTCCTCCACGTCTGCCTTGATTCACAGCATCTGCAGCGCAGCTCACACAGCAGCCAGGCTCGGTTCAATGCAGGGAAGTTGCTCTCTAGCCCATGCTATGGACTGTTCTCTCTGCATTAATGAACCTCACAAAGCAATTGCACGGAAGAGCCCTGCTGTTAGTAAATAACATAGGCAGCTGGTAAAGACCTTCAAGTCTTCAAATAGAAAACAGAGCAGTGCTGGGAAACATTCTTTCCTTGTATTGTTTTCCTTGCTTCGTCTGTTCTTTATGCTGTGCTTAAACTGAAACTATTTTTCAGCCAAAGGTTGTTTTACTGTCCCATTCACTGCTTTGCTTCCTGGGAGAGATGTCAGCAAGTCACACATTTATATTCCTCTCCACTGTGTGTGAGCTCAGTCATCAAAGGAAATGCATAATGCAGGAAGACTGATGACTTGAAATGTGTCTCATGAATCCATCTTGATTAACTGGCCCAGGAAGGATCTGCCTTGAAAAGAAAGTCCCCAGAAATTAGCCAGCTCCTTATTTATACCCTGAGCATCACCAGGAGCCAGGGCAGTGAGTGGGCAGCACAGATTGCTGTCAGACAGTGGAGGAAAGGCTCCCACCTGCATGACTGCCGTCCTCAGGATGTCAGCACCATCCAGTTCTCTGCACATCATCTTTCTCCTTCTCTTTTCTCTTTTTTTTCTTTGCTTTTTCTCTTCTCTTCTGCTCTCTCTTTTTTTTTTTTTCCCCTTTCACACTTGAATCCTACACTGAATTATCCCTTCTTAAGCAAAAACTGTTCAAACAATTCATCCAAACTCACCCAGAAATGTGTGACGGCAATGAAAAACTGGCCCAGTTCTCTTTAGATGCAATCCCTGCATGGTCTACAACGCCAGACTGCCTCCTGCTCCCAGACTTTATAAGTAACATTTGCAAGAAGAAAACAACTGCTTCTGAATGACTGTGGCTCAGCCAAGTGAATGCAAAGTGGCTCCTGTCATTCCAAGGTACGCTGGTGTCATTCTACAGGGAGCAGGAAGTCAAGCATTTCCAGATGGAGCATCTCTAATCTACCAAATTATCTTCAAGCTTGACTTGTCCAGTTAAGTATCATTCCCTGCTCCCATCACTTTGTATTAATAAGGAGGGTACATCAGAAAAGAGCCCATCTGCCTCAGTTTCATTCCAGCATGCCTTCAAACAGGAGAGGACTTCTCTTCTGCAGAATTATGAATATGTCAAATTTCGTTGTAGCAGTAAAACATGAGAATCCTCACTATAACATGGAGACAAAGAAGAAAGGGAAAATAATGATGGGAGTATGGGGCAGTGCCAGACAGGGTTTCAGTCCTGAAGCCTGGTACCCACTTTGTGGGTACAAGTGAATGTGCAGATCTTGCTGGAAAGCTCAGTCTAGCCACTTTAGGCAAACATTTGCTCTTTAGAGAGCTTTCAGAGCAGCAACTGATTTAAAGGCTTGGGAAACATGCCGCGCAGTGACAGATTCCAGGACTTCAGTCAAAGATATGATTAAGGGTTGACCTGATCACAGTTTACAAGGACCAAAACTTCAGTAATGGAATATCTAGTCCAACAAACAGAAGCATAAATCTGATGGAGGAAGGTGAAGCTAGGCAAGTTCAGACCAGAAATAAGCATCGATGAAGTCACCAAGAGGAAGCTGATATGGATTTACATGTCACCTCTTGCAGGCTGAGCTGGGTAATGGATTAGATGACAGCAAATGGCTGAGAAACCTCTCAGTTTAACAACTTTTCTCTTCTATGATTTAAGCAAACACATCCTTATTTCCAACAGCTGTGATATATCCGTTTATTGCTCACCTGATGCTCAGTGATTTTTTTAAGCTGCTGTAAGTCACTCGTGCTTTTGAGCCTTCATTAGCTGCTGCAAAAATCCTTCCAAAGGCTGCAGCTCATATTGTCCTCTGTGGGCAATTTTTATATCAAAAAACTAGACAATTTTCTGTTACATGAGACAGTCTAATTCAAACAAAAATTAATTCAGGGCGCTCCTGTGTCTTCCACTATCAATAACTTAGGTGACATAATGTTACTGGAGTTTCTTCTGTTTAATAATCTCGAATCGGAACAGAAAAATCTGATTGGAAATGAAACTGGAAAACCAAGATTTTTGGTGAGTCTACCTGCATCGCGGTCTAACCGGTATAATTTTAGAGACTTAAAAATAACTTAGGACATCTCTTTCCAACATTATAACAGCAGTTTTGCATGCCCAGGCATCCTGAGATCCTACCAGCACAAAACGCTGGTGCTGTACGCATCCTTCCAACTCCCACGAAACACTTTCAGATCAGTTACTGATGCAAACCTGAGCACTGCTGACCTCAGTTGCACCTTCAGCCACTTTTTGGAAGTAAAAAAATTGACATGAAGAGGCACAGTGAAACCAGAGGGGACACAAAGCAAACAAGCAGGCTTTGCCTAGCTCCCACACAGGGCTCTCTGCTGTCAAAGCTGCTGCATTGGTGCCCTTCAAATCCATCAGTGCTATTTGCAAAGTGAAACACTGTTCATGGCCGGACTCAGCACTCACATATATAATAAATTTGAAATGGCATAGGAAAAAATGCTTACCTCTACTAATCACCTCTGTTCATATCTTTACTCTTCTTTGCTACCCCTTGCATCAGCAATCTCATGCGCTTATCTATTCAACTTCAAAGAAGAGCATTTGCTAAAAGAAGAACCTGGACTAATGTGCCAGGAAAAAGAAACGCTCAAACACTGTGGCAGCTGTCCTTAATTCTTCTCTTTTAAAGACAGGTCACACAAAGGTCACTTATTTTAAGACAAAAATTTTCCTCTGCCCAAGGGAGCCAATGTTCTCCCACTACGGGCAGTAGTCAGCCCACCTCCCCGGCACAGGATAAACAGAGACACGAAGGCAAGGTTATGGTGAAAGAGTCTGTAACATCAAAAGAAAGAAACCCAGAAATTTCTAAGCTTGCTGCTCTGACAGTATTGACTGTATTTTTTTTTCTTTGTGCTTGTTAGACAGTGCTTTCAAAAGCTGAGAACAAAGCTTAGGAAAATACGACCCATGAAAACAAACACATCTTTAAGTTGCCAAACCCCTTTGACTTGTAAAAAGAAGAAATACAAAGAGGTAAAAAGAGAGAGAGATGAATGCAACCAGCCTGTGCTGGTATACCTGACAAATAACCAGCTGGTGAATGCTACCTGAGGCATCTCATGGGTACTGGGTGAGTAACTCTGGTTTTCATGAGTTTGCAAAAACTGTGGATAGAGGCAGATTTGCCTCAAGGAGAGGTAGGAATGCTCACATGAATGCTCCCTTAGCAGCAATGTCGGAGGCAGACCTCCACGGGATGGGCAGAGCTGAGCAGGATGGCTGTGTCTCTGAGCAGACACGGAGAAGGATGTTCGCCCATGGCCTGAGGTGCAGAATGGTTTCATTTTGTTTGTGAACACAGAAATATTATTGTCTCACCTCGGCAACAGCAATTTCACTGAAAAAAAGGAAGCTGCTCCTGCTGGGAAATGTTAGCTTTCATTTGCTGCTACTTGTCAAATTCTGCTTGGTCTTTACTACAGCTCACTCGACAGCAACCGCTGGGCAAACGAGCAGTGATTAATGCAAGCCAGTTCCTTGTTGTTCATGAATTGTCTCTGACCAGACAGGGAATCTCTCCATCTTCAGATACTCCCATGAACGATTTTTGCATTTTCTTACAAACTCACTTGCTTAGTGCTCCTGAAGCAACTCCAGTTTGGAGTGGCAGTAATGGAATAGTAGTGTGCTGCTTCTGACTGTCTGGTTTCATATAGTTCTGAATGAAAATATTGCCAACAGTAAGATTTTCAGGGGGAGTTATCCATAAGCATTTCTCAATGTTTGTTTCTAATGTGTCATTTCCATCATTATTTCCCCATACAGAAGGACTCAGGAAGGTTAAGTAGTGTAGCAAAGCAGCTGAGGGTTCGCCTGACTTGTGCTGAGAGCCTAACCTTTATATAAGGTGAAAGTCTTAAAATTAGGACTTCATCCATCAGTGCAGAGGACAGGGAATAGTCCATTTGGAAACATTCAGGTGTTTGCAGTTTTTAGCTCTTAATTTATTTTCTTAAGACCCAGCACTTCCACAAAACCAGGCTGTCCTCTCCATGTTCATGTGTGCATGTGGGAATGTGTGTGTGGGCAATGTACACCCCATCCTCTAAGAACCTGACTACAGGGTGGAAGTACGGGGTGTCTGAGGTCTATCCGCTGTGTGTATGAGTCACTGTGAATAAATCACAGCTTTCTACACCCTCTGAAGGTTCTAATCCAGCAATGAGATGTCCTTAGAAGAGGGTAAATGCTGTTGAGATCTCTTGGATTTGAGAAATACACTACGGTTTAACTCCCCCAAACGGTGACTCCTCACGTTCTGCCCATCACATATAACATCCCTGGTCATCTCTGCATGGGGACGGCTGCTGTCCTGCCTCACCACCACAACAGCCTCAGGGGATCATCACGGCACTTCTGCCACCCTCCCTGCAGACCCAAGTGGTGAGCAGCTCTGTGGTGGCTGCAGCACATTGCAGGCACTGACTCGGCTCTACTGCCTGAACCTGCCCCTGTGCTAAACCACAAAACTTCTTCCTTCCTTGAAAGGGTCTTTTCCATCTCGAGAAGCACAGTCAATAGCAGTGCCTTCTGGGGCCCCGTCAGACCTTGTCATCACAAAGACCCAGAGCAGCCCTGCAGAGTTGTGTCTGAGAGGCAGCCTCCCTATGAAGGGCCTGGAGAAATGAACAGCCTTTTGCTCTGAGTTAATTATTTATAACCTATGCTGGCTGAGTATGCAGCCCTCTTCTAGCCTCTGTCCTCTCAGCATTTGTGCAAGGGCTAAGGAAACAAATTAAAGATTGGACAAGTCTGCTTTCTCAGGCTGAAAGTGGGAGACAGCAGTACTCTAAGTCAGAGGGAAGTGCCCTTCCTGACTCCATCGCCTGAGTATCAGACCACCTCATGCTTTTAACATATTTATCCCTATGAGACCACGCAGAGAGAAGAGGTGACATCATTCTCATTACCCTTCTGCATGAGTATGCACAAAAGCACACAGACAGCAGCTACTTTGGAGAGCTTCCCTGCTTAACTCTAATGAAAGGACTTTCATAAACATCTGAGTGCCAGGACGGGGGTTGCAGAAAATAATATATATTTTTTTAAATTAGCACCTGGAGTTATAGGCAGCTCTCCAGTTTGCATGTCTCCCCTGCACCATGTAACATTTTTAAGTTTGTAATTACATGGTAGGCACCCAGCTCAGAAGTGCAGGGTCAGTATAAGGGCATTGCAGGGTAATTATGTGTCCATTTTTGTCTTGTAAATTACAGAGTTATCTTGGGACTGAGAGAAGGAGAACAGCAGCAACTGCTTGACTAATTGGTAGTTAAAAGTTTAATTATCCCAGCCCTGATGTGGAGTCTCTCAGATGCAGCTGCAGGAGGAAAGAACAGCTCCAGACTGCATGTGGACACCATGCCCTGCAGACGTGGCATAGGTGGGACCAGGCCTGGGGAGAGAAGACCCCACAGATCCCTGGCTCTTGGAGAGCAGGACCAGCCCCTGAATGTCCTCCTGGATGGAAAGGGCAGGAGCTGGGCCACAGAAGTCCTCCAACTGCTCTATGGACTGTGGCTATTCCTCTTATTTCTTTCCAACCCTCCATAAGCAGAAACAATTTCCAGCCTCCTAGGAGAAGACAGCATACTGCTCCAGAATTATGGCTCTGCTGCACATCACAGCTCTGCTTTCAGGCAATACCTTGGCAGCAAAGGAACAACCCATTCCTTAAAGAAATCCTTAAATCCAATGGTTTCCTTAGAACCATGACAGTCAGATTTGATTTAGCACAAAGCTGCGGAATAGTTGCTGTAATGAACCAACAAAAAACACAGGACATGACAGTCACATATTTTCTGTTTACTGAAAGGTCAGAGGGATCTTGGTACATCATCATTAAAAGTATGGGGCTCTCAGAGTGGCTGTGAAACACTTCACCTGGGGTAGAGGGGACATCAAAATGAGCTAGCAAACCGAACTTGTTACCAATAGTGAACAGTTTCTTGGTGGCCCAACTGAAACAAGCTAGAAGAGCAATGCCAGAAGCTCAGGTGCTCACACCATGCAAAAAAATCATTATCACAACAGGCATTAATTGACAGTTGGCTTAATTGGCTTTGAGAAGACATAGATTGAATCTGGAGGCAAAAAAGCCTAACAACACTGGAGATGCCCCAGAAATAGTCTTGCTGGCTTAAGACAAAAAACACCACAAGCAGCATACCACAAAGGGCTTTGATAATTCTTCTACCCAAAAGGTGAGTTAATATGACTTCCAACTCAGTAACTATAAATACTGTGCTTTGCAATATATGAGATAACAATGAAAACATCAAGGAGGGGAAGTAAAATAAGCAGCACTCTACTCACCATGTTTGCCAAAATGTAGTGGTACCCGTTCCCATTTTTTTCAAGCTTGATAATCTGCAAGAGAGAAACCAAGGATATTTAGCACAGGCCAACTAAGGAAGTAGAGCTTCATTTATCTCCCTTTTCGACCATTTTAAATTTCCAACAGTACTGTTCAAAGGTGAACAGGAAGACAAAGCAAAATTTACAGTCTTGTTAGAGGAAGGACAGATCTTTTTTACATGACATCTGAGAAACAAGCCTGAAATTAAGACTGTATAAGATTTCCAAGTAGATTCTATAGGCAAGGAGAGTAAATTATCTGAACCAAGCTGTTTTCTACAGGCTCACAGAAAAAAAAAAAAAAAAAAAGATTAAACAAAATATTTCAAACACGGGAGGAACAAAGTGGAACACCGGAGCCCATTTGTCC
>JAOWBP010004313.1:13467960-13488777 GCA_028571105.1 Tragopan temminckii
GTGACAAAGGAGAGTTGGTTGGGCTGATGAACAGGATAGGTTGGGGTGATCTGTGCTGTAGTGGGATCAGGTGTGTGTTCCTACAGAGCTTGATCTTGTTCTGTAGGAACCAGCTGCTTGCATCCTTGCTGTCTCCCACCTCCTAGCTCCAGTGTTTGGCACAAGGAAAGTGGTTCCCCGCTCTACCAGGGTTCTGACACAGGCAGTGAAACAGAAAAGAAATGTGGGCATCATGGGGAAGGGAATCACAGAGTTAGAGTGGTTGGAAGGGACCACTCCCCTGTTAAAGCAGGTTCCTGAAAGTATACTGGGTATGTGGATGCTCAACCCTATAAGACACCAGAAAATCTACACTACAGTCTTATTCCAGCATCTCAGCTTCACTGGCACTATTCATGACCCCTCCTGCTCCAGCCTTGCCCCAAATTACCCAGAGAGGTGGGGGGGGCTGCATGGGAGCTTTCTTCCAGACCTACTTTTCCCTGGAGAAACACAGCCAAACTTCGGCAGGAATGCCAGCACTAAGAAGGAGAAATGCCTCACTTCCTCCCTAAAGAAGAAGGATTTGGGGAAAGAAGTGGGGCAATGGGGACAGGCAGGAACCTGGTTCCCTCGTCCCTGCCTTGTGCAGAGCTGCTCACTGCTCCAAACCTCTTCACCTGGCTGTTGCTGTGCCTGGATGATGTATGGAGTGGCTGTGCTGCAATAGGATTTGTACCCAGAATATTGGCTGGATGATAAAGTAGTCTGTCTGCGGTGATAATTGCACCATAAATAGCATTGGGTTCAGCAGTGACGAGTGAGGCACTCGAAAACCTCACCCTCCAGATTCCTCCCACTTCCTTCCATCTTCCTGACTGCTAACAAGCTGTAGGAATAGCTGCTTGGTTTTCACCAACCGCAGGAGGATTATTGCACTCAGATGCAGCTGGGCACCATCCTCACCATAAATCTTCATAGTGGGGAAAAAAGAGAGAGAGAGGTAAAAAAAACTCAAACAAGTAAATTGGATCATTACTGAAAAGCAGTGGGTATGGCTGCGGCTATCCCTCCTTGTTCAATGCTTTTGGCTCCTGGGGATGACTGCCTTGTTCTGCTGATGGGAGCTGAGAAGCTGCCAGCCAGCCCCAAATGCTGACAAACGAGAGCTCAGGCTGGGGAGTGTTGTAGCAGTCAAGAACTGGGAAGAAAAGTAAATTAATGTGGATGGATTTGGAGCTTTCTCTCCCTCTTTGCTTTTTGAGCCTGCAGAAAGCACATGAACTCTTTTGAAAGAAAAGCTGGGAGTGGATCTGGCTCTGCAGGCAGATTAACCTGCTGCTGAACTCCAACTGATACCTTAAAGCCAGGCCTGCGTGCACAGGGGGGTCTTGCTCAGGTCCTCTGTGCTCTGGAAAGGTTTGCTCAGTGCTCATAACCAGGACTTTGGGGAGCGTGGAAGAAGTGGTCAGTGCTGTAAGGAGGCATCTATTGATCGAATCTTGTTCACGGGGCAGGGAATTGCTGCTGTGGCTCTCCACTTCCTGATAAACAGTGCCCTGTTTTGCTGCAAATAGTTAAAAAAAGTGGATTAAGTAGCACAAATTTCCAGGGATCTAAACAAACAGCCTCCAAAAGCTTGCAAGATCCTGGCGAAAAGTTAACCCTTGAGCAGCCAGACACGGCATCCCCCAAAAGCTGGGAAAATCCTCCCTTTTCCCATCCCATCTTGGAGTGAGGGGCACACCAGCCCATGGTGGGCAGCCCCTGGTTGTGGTTCCCCAGGGCTGTGACCCTGCAGATCAAGGCACAGAGAGCAGCAGCTCCCTGAGTTCTGCATGCACCACCACGCAGGCTGCTTGGCAGACACGAACCTTTCAGCTCTGTACAAATCCATAAGCTCCCCCAAGCCTTCCTCTTCTACACATGCAACAAACCCAAAGACCAAATATAGAGTATATTTTTTCATCTTTTTTTTTTTCTTTTTTCCCCCCATTCTGGACTGTTTGAGACCAAACTGTTTACTCTGTTTAAGCTTTGGATTTGCAAGTTTAAATCTTTCACAGTTCCAGGTGCACCCAAAAAGATAAGGGCGTTAGGAGGTGCGCTGCTGCTGCTGCTCAAAATAAATAAAGCTGAGATTAATTCAAAGCCGCTTCTTAATACTCAGTATTCCTCCACTATCTGCTGCTATTATTATATTTACCTTTTCTAAGCTGGCACAAAACACTCAGCACAACAAAAGCTGTGACTGCTCTTTGGTTCGGCGCTCCCCTCTCGCTTCTCTTCTTTGTTTTGTGCTGCATCTCTGTGTGCAGAAGGGAGGGCAGAGCTATCACAGCCCCAAGGCCACAGATCCTCCACCGATGAGCATTTGGCACAGGATGGGCAGGGAGGGAGGGAGGCAGGCACTGGGGAGGGGTAGCAATCACGGCTTGGAGCTGAAATAAGCTGTCACACCTTGCGCGCCTCTGACAATAAAAGATTTGTGGAAGTGGCAGTGGGGTTTTAGTCCAGATTAAAAGAAATAGCCTTTTTGAGAGTCGCTCCTTCTCTTGTCTTC
Organism: Tragopan temminckii; assembly: GCA_028571105.1. Lineage (NCBI taxonomy): Eukaryota > Metazoa > Chordata > Aves > Galliformes > Phasianidae > Tragopan > Tragopan temminckii. Next base: position 13,470,503 of record JAOWBP010004313.1, read on the forward strand.
ATTTCTGAAAGTCACTCCCTGCGTTTTGCTTTGCCAGTTTTCTCACTTGAGAGCTCACCACCACCCACAGCACTGGGTACTGCTGAGCTCTGGCTCACAGTCAAACCCTCCTCCCTTCAGGGAGATGGAAACTAATCAATGAAGAACATTAAACACTAGGAAAGCCACAGCGACTTACCATTCCCCATAAAGGTCACATTCCCGCAGTGACTTCACGGAAGCACTGAGCTGAAGGCAGTGTGGGGAAGTGACAGCTCTTGGAGATAAGCTCTCATTCCTGTTTTCTGCAGGATGCTCTTAAATGGTGAAAAAAGACTTTGCTGCTGAGTTGGCCTGTCATCCTGGCTTGTGCTCAGCTGAGCTTTGATTTTCCATCTGTCTGTCAGGGACCTGGGCTGTCTCACCCCTGGGTTTGTGGGCGTGGGTCCACATAACCATGAGGTCCCACAGCCATTCATTCCTGCCCCAGTGCTTTTGCCCAACCAGAGTCTCCCATGCTTTGCTGGGAGAAGGGTGATGCATTCTGATCATTCCAGAGATGCTCAGCAGGATGCTTGAATTGCTTGCTCCCCCAAGCTGCCCAAGATACACCCCTGGGCTCTTGATTATCTTACCTCCTTTCTAAAGATGAACGATGATGGGATCCAGTGGGTACACATCGGAGAGTGCAGGAGACCATCCCCTGGGACCAAGGCAGGACTGGCGGGACCATCCATCCAGGCAGCAAGGGGAAACCTCTTTCCCTCAGCATTCAGCTGTCTCCAATACAGCTGCTTACTCAACACCTGGCATAAAGAAAGGCACAGGTTAGTTGTGTGGCTGTTTCTGTTGACCACAGAAGAACAACAGAAATACAAATCCGGACATAAACAAGTCCCCGTACAGATCCCTCTCCTCATATCGTAGTAGAAAATTTCAGATATTGTCCAGGAAAAGGCTAAATTTCTGGTTTGGCACTGAGCAATATTAACAAGTTTCTTCTCTGGGCCCTCATCTTTCACACCTATAGGAAGGATGACAGCACTTAATCTCCCTTTCTATTAATATGAAATGGTCCATAAGTCTCAAGTACCAGTGAGACATCTCTTAACAAGGCCAGAAATCTGTTGATCCTTGTTTCCATTCTGACACAAAGCCTGGCTAAAATCTTTTACTTTGAGCACTACTGACAGAGCTGAGATGCAAACGCAACAGTTCATGCCAGCCAGACTGCTCATGACTCCTTTGTATTTAAGTTTGTGCAAGAGTTTGTAAAAAGACACAGGAATTAGCATCAGGCAGTGAAACAGAGAAGAGCAAAAGACGTTGAGCAATGCCACGCTGCGGCAAGGCAGAACCCACAAGGCTACAAACCTAAAGAACCAGGACATTTTGGAGCCTGTGTGAGCCATTGCATTTTGTATCCCAATTCTTTTTTCTCGAGTGCGTATTTAGCTGATAGTAGTTGGACCCCATTGAGTCTCTTGACAAGCAATTTGTTTTTAGAAGGGATGGAAAGCAGCAGGTGTTAATTCCATCACAACACCCCTCCTTCCATATCCCAAATCCTCCCATAGTCTTCATTAATAAGATCTTGTATATCACCACTGTGCCTGGTAGCACACCACAGTTATGAATTTCATGCACAAAGGTAAATGTAAACAGGATTAAATAAATCCTAGTAATTATAAAACACTTGAAAGCATGCTCCCTTCCCCCATTTACTTGCAGACTCTTCATTCTGCCTATCTCACACATCCAGCTCTTGCAATCATTTTTCAGGGGTAGTTTAACTTGTTCCAGGCATTTTGGCCCAAACCTCCCCTGAGATGTACAGACGTCCCAACTTACCACCAGGCTGCCTCAGTCAGCAAGGGCGTTGCTTGAGGTTGTTGCTTTTGAATGCAGAAGTTTCACTTTCGGAGCAGGCTGAAGCAGAAGAATGATGCACCAGACCAGAGCACACAGTCACCACAGCAGAACCATGGATTTTAGGGCAGCAAGGAGCTGGCTGAGCCCAGCTGACAGCCACTGAAAGGCAGAATACAGCTATGTTTCATTGTGCTTCCCCATTTCTCTGATGTCTCAGCAGGCTGATACCTAATTCACTGTTTGTTGCCTCTCTCACACAAGCCCAGCTGAACACTCTGTTGGTGCCTGCAGATCAATCTCACAGAAACAGACTTATCTTTCCTCTGATCCAGAAGAGGTTTCCAAACACCTGAGCCTCCATGCTGAGTTCAGCAACATGGCTCTCCTCGTTCCACTGTGTCACCGGGACCTCTCTCTGCTCCAGGCTGTTGGGGAACATAGATCCAAGTCTGCCCCAGATGCTGGGTTTTGTGCATTTGGTGGCAGAGGGAAGGAGAGGCAGAAAAAGCTGTTTTCAATGCCTATTATCAGTACCGTTGCTTTCAGCGTTATATTACAGAGAGTGTGGATCACTCTTTGCCAGCCACAGTGTGACAGGAGAGGGATGCAGCCCAGCAGGGCTTTGGGGAGCTCCCAATGGAAGATCTGCAAAATTTTCTTTCCTGTGAGTACCTGAATATTCTGGCCTCTTCCCATGTTACAAAAAGGAAATCATCCACATGAGCCTTATTTACTCATCCCTTCCTTGACTCACAGCCACACTGACCTCTGCACCTTACTAATGCATGCTATATGCATCTTCAGAAAGTTTCGTGAAGACATCTCCATGAAGCCCAGGAACATATTCTCATAAGAAAGAGCACTTAATTTAGTAATTATTTTTTTTTTTAAACAATTCATTATTTCCTCAACACCAGAATTTGCTGAAAGCACTCCAAGTTCTTTTTCGCAAGTGCCACGGAACAAGATAATTGTGCAATTAGTAATGCATCTCACATCTTGAAGTGAAGGATTTTTGCTTTCGACAAGTACAAAATGTAACATTTTGCTTTTCCATAGTGGGAAAACACTGGCCATTCCTCCCTCCTTCCTCCTTGTTTTAAGCTCACTGCTGTGCGTAATTAACAAAGATAATAATAAGTATCCTCAGCTAAGAAGGGATATGTGAATGGCACAGACAATGTGGATAACTGGGATTGCCAGAGCAGCCAGCAGTTTCCCAGTATTAATTATAGCTCTTGAAGAGGAGCTGTGTCCTTCCCAGCCTCCACTCCCAGGCAACGCAACGCAGAGAGTTCTGCCCATGGCCACCAGCTCATCCGTGGCCAAAGTTGGATGGGAGCCCAGCACATCAGGGCAGCCTCATCCACCCCCTGTGCAGCTCCAGATGTGCTGCATCCACCCTTAGCCACAGATCTGTGCCATGCGAGCACATTGACTTAATCGTACATATTGCAACAGCTTCACATACCATGTCACAATTTAAATGTGGGTATCATTCCAGAGTCATCCTGTGGGTTCCTGGGGGATGTACGGGGCTCCCACACCTTGCTTCCCTTTCCCTTACTGTGCATGGCAGTTCCATGTGCTGTTTCCATGACACTCGAGCAGCATTTTGGAGCAGGGCAGGGAGGGCAGCCCAGCAGGGATGAAAGTGGGGCATTTTGGTGCCTGCTGATGAGATGGCAACAAACAGGAGCCAGCAGGGGTGGACAAGCAGGAGCCAAGCACAGCTTATCGCTCCTGTGCAGAAAGGGGCTCTTGTGGAGACAGCAGCTACTAAACACATAAACAAGCAAACATCAAACACCTCCATGTCTTCAGCCCCTGCCTGCAGCTCTCAGCGCATCTCCTGCAGCAGCTGATGGGCAGAGCAGCACTGCAGGTTGCTGCAGGCACCAGCCAGGGCAGCGCAATTGCTTTTTGCCAAAGCTAAATTGCATTGGGAATTAAAAGCTGCTGGAATCCTAGAACTGGAGGTGTGACAAAAGGCCCATCGACTGTTTTTACCTGATTAGGAGAGGCTTATATCCATGGGTGTGAGAAGTTGGGGTGAGCCCCCAACCACTTGGGAGAGCACATCTGGATGGTTTGCACAAGGTTTGGGTGAGTCAGGGCTGAAGGGCAGATGTATTCTCCTCTGTTTTTGTAAGGGCTCAAAGATCCACCTGGATAGTTATCCAAAAAACAGATAGTTGCACAGGAGTAAGAGGCACAAATACTGCTTTAATTCAGGGATGAGCCAGAATCTTTAACACAAACAGACACTAGGTGGCAAGGAGAGAACTAGAGATGTTTTCCTTTTGGGTTTCTCAGCCCACCCAGAGCACACTCCTTACATCCTTCCACCTGCTGCTCTGCTCAGTGCCAGCCCCCAGCTCACCCCGTGCTGCCAGGCAATGCCAATCCTCTCCTGGTCTCCTAGCACACTTCTGCTGGCTTTACAGATCATATTTCAGGACTGATGTGAAGCTTCACCACAATCCAATCAAACCAATAACCAACAGGGGACTATTTCCTTTCTGGAGAAGCCACTTGCAGTAGCATTATCACTTCAGCAGGCTCAGAGGAGATACCTTATGAGGCATCTGAGGATTTTCACGCTAATATGTTCTACTCCATCATCAATTTGTCACTGTTTGTGTTTCACCTGACTGTGCACAAAACGAAGAACTGCTCCGGTACAACTGCCTCTTGCCATCCTGGAATAATCAGGTATTAAGGGAAAGGAACAAAAGCAAACAAACAAAAGTCTTTTAGCCCCAGATTAAGAGATGTCAGAGTCTGTCAGAAAAGCAACAGAGATGCTTTGAAGTTTTTTTAAATGCACTTTTGAGGTGAGCCCTAGTGGGACAGAAATGAAGGCCATCACCCCTGCTTTACAAATGACCAGGAATATCAGGTGCTGGAGAGATCAGGAGAGCTGCCCAAGGCTTCAGAAGGAGCTGAAAGGAACAAGGTGCCTTCAGAGGTTTCAATCTGATAACAAGAAAGTTGAACACTTTGCCTTTTGAGATGAGCAGGACCCACCTCTCTCCCTCTGGATCAAGTTGGGCTTATCTTGTTGATGCTGCCCATTCTCTCCTCACTTCTTAGACAGGGGGGTGAAACTCAGAGGGTTACCTGTCTCTCAGTCTCTTCAAGTCTTACTGCATTAAGTTCTGTTGGCAGGAAACTCAAAGAGGAGTTTTAAGTAACCAGACTGAGAAAAAACAACCAAACCATGTAAAACTCAAACCTGTGCTAGTTCTCTCTTAAATCATTTGCAACTTCTTTTAGAGGTAAGAAGCTGGGATCATTCCTTGAACATTGCAGCATAGAAAGGATTTTCATTCCAAAGGGTTTTCCTTGGGAAATGGGCCTGGAGGAAGAATACCCTGTTTTGAACCAGGACAGCCTGAATTGATGGAAGAAAACAAAGATCTGGACTTGTCCCCTCAGCCACTCCAGCTGCCTTCCTCCCTCAGCTTCATTCCCCCCCCTTTCCCTTCATGCTACCTTGACTCCAGATTTTGTTGCCCTACTTTTGCCCAGCCCTCTCCTAGAGATAAGAAGAACACTATTTTCAATTAACAAGATGTAATTGCTATAAGCAGTAGGAGGCAGTTCATTTAGAACCAGAAAATTAATTGAAGCCTAAATGCACGGCATCGGTCTATTGCTGGGAGTACAGTTATCACCATTGCTTGGTCCCTGTCATTCGGAGGCCGTGTCTGCTGACTGCATAGTTGGATTTTGCTCAAATACCTGGTTAAAGCTTACCGTGCTGAGATGTATCCTGAAGCTGCTTTTATCCCACTTTCATCTTGGAAGAGAAAGATCTCAATGGCTCTAACAGCAAACTAGATCAGGAAAGTGTTTCCAGGAGTTTTCTATTGATGGGACCCAAATTTGGCTTCAAAATCAAGTGGTTGGACACAAGATCTTCCTCCTCACCTTTGGGAGAGCTTCTGCTGCCGTGTGCAAGGTGACAGACCTGAGGAACCTCTCTGCTCCATAAGGACAGCAGTGAGATTCACTGACATTGCCTTAGCACTTTTCAGAAACACTCCAGCAAATGTCACTGCTCCTCAATTTACAGATGAGGGCACTGTAGGAAACAGCCTGCTCCTTACTGTGGAATCCACATTAGAATGGTAGAAGGCAGCAGTTAACAACCAGTCTCTAGCAGGAAGATGACAAATGCATAAAAAAACCCAAACGATATCAAATATCTTTTGCCTTCTTCACCTCACTGCTTCTCAGCCAAGTGGCACAAGATCTACTTCTTATTCCTATTCAAGTTATATTACGATCATTCCCCCCTGCCCTCCCTTTGCCACCTGCATGCTGAGCATGGTGGCAGCTCCACAGGTCTGCTCACAGCATTACTGCTGTGGGCTCTTCCCTTCCTTGATGCCATACTGTTGGATCTGGGTAGGATCTCTTGCTCCACTGACCTCCCAGTTATTCCATTTCAGGTCATGGTACCTGGCCAGCATCATGCAGGATGTTTTTGGTATGACTCAGCATTTTTTCTTTCTTCTGGATTTGAAGTTTTTCCAGTTTTTCATAGGATTTAACAGAGGTTGCAAGATAAAACCCTCTGCAGAAACAGTATGTACCTTTTTCTTCCACCCAGTTTTGCTTTGCAGCACCACTCATTATCTTCTCCTTAGATGTCTCACATTGACAACTTTTCTTTTATAGTCGTCATTTTAGCTAATGAGCTCCCCCACAAAAATCAAATGTTTTCGCAAAGCTCACTCCCATTAAACCTACCGCACCTCCCTCCCTCAGAAACACAGGCATCTTCAGGAGGAAAAACAGACAAACAAAGCAAATCGCAGCAGTCTGTCACAGTCTGGCTCTGGGAAAGCACTCAGTGCTATTTCTCCCATTTGCAGACTGTTGGCATGAGCACAGTTATTCCTCCTGGCCCAGACACAATGAGATTTGCTCCTCCTGGCACACAGCACTACCCAACACAGTATGGTTACCAGAAGTTATACCTCCACCATTGCAGTGCTTTCCTTTGAAGCCCCAGGCACATTGCTCAGCAGTTTGCAACGATACCTTTTGACCCCTTCTGATCACCATCCCATTACTTATGCATAGAAGCCTCAGCTCTCTGCCAACAGCTGAAGAACTTCTCATCGTTGATGGAATTACCCAGCAAATCCCACAGCCTGGGAACTGAGGGAAAGTTTCTCCTCCTTCCTGAGGCATTAAAAGCAAGTGAGTGCCTTTACAACCCACCTCCTGCCTTACAGCATCAGACCACAGGCTGTCCCCTTCCTCTCACCTGGCACTGACTCACATCATCACAAAGTCCATTCACAAAAGGTATGTTGTGTTGGGATCTCACCAAAGCATGCTGCAGCACAGATGGAGATTTTAGGCAGCTTGATGAATTCTGCTGGATGGCTGATAGGGTTGCAGAGTGCTGTTAGAGCCCATGAGTCCCTAGAAAGTGATAGCTTGATACTCCCAGCACTACAGCACTACACCCCCACCCACTCTCAAAGTGAATCTACAGCAAAGTAGCCACAGAGGAGTTAATTTATAATCCCCCATGAGCCCTCAGTGGGCACAGCCCTGACAGATTGGCTGCTTGCCTCTGAAAGCACAATTAATTGCACCTGGATTGTTCTTTCATCTTACCCTAGGGCTTACACACCAAAAGGAACAGCCATCGGGGATACAAAGGTCCTGACACTTCTCTCCCCAAAGAGCTGCTCTTTGTGCTCAGCTTTGATTGTTTTTTTGATCCTTTCTTTTTAGATAACAGACTGTGCCCACCTGTGTGGGGACAAACATGCACGCACACAAAGCTCTTTGAATGTATCAACTGCTGCCCATTGAGAAAGATCAATGCCTTCTCTAAAGAACCTTATGATGTTGGATTGCTTTAAAACCTCTCTCAATATCCACGTGGTTCCTTCCCCCAGCTGAAAAAGACATGAGTGTTCCATTGGCTTTAAAACCAACTGTTTCTTCAGAGGAGAGAAGTTTAATTGCATCCATGCCATGTGTCTTCCTACCTTTCAGCTGAGCCAGGGTTATGATGGCCGCTGGCAAACAGCTGCAACTCAGCTCACTATAATGGGAAATAAAATCACAACAGCCTGTAGCCGGAATTTCCCCATGTTTATTAGATTGAAATTAGAAATGCTGATGACCACTTTTGTCAATTAAAACCCCTGAAAAGCAGGAAGTGTGGAAACCACGTTCATGGCAACTAAGACCTAGGGGTCCTCCAGCCCCTATGTGCAGGATGGTGCTGGGTTCCGGGGTGCTGTCCCATCCTGTTTCATGGCACAGCCCCACCCGTGTGATGCCACCCCCACCTGCATGAGCAGGGAGAAGATGGGATGTAGTTGGCCAGGATGGAAATGGGCATGGATAAAGTGAGCTGAGTGGTGGGGATTTTCTGCCTCTCTCTCTTAAAAGAGGGAAAAACAAACAAAAACAAAAACAGCAACAACAAAAAAAAACCCAAACAAGCTAAACAAAAGCAAAGATTTTCTCTAAACTAAGTTCAGGGGCACTTTATTTGGAAATCTTCCTAGAAATCTGTTATTTTCTACCCAGCAATTGCAGACCATTTGCAGCTGGCCTTGACTGCTAGGGACTTTTGCTCCATCAAGATTTTTTTTGCTCCATTATGTTTTTACTCCTGCCCATCTGCCCTGCTGTGCTGTGCCTCCGTGCTACAGCTTCCCAGTGGCAGCTCTGACCCCACGGAGGAGAGGCAGCAAGGGGCCACTGTGCATTAACAGCAGCTGTGGTCAGCACTGGGGCAGATGTTAGAGGGCTCAATGGAGCCTTAGGAACAAACGTCTCCTATGAGGTCCCTGCACTCCCATCGCCAATGGGGTGAGCGAGTGGGGGTCTCAGCTGTTGGCTTTGCAGAGAAAAGCATTGGGTGGGCTGTGAAGCCGTGCTGCTGCGTGTGGTGATGTGCCACATCCCTGTGTCACTGGCACTGCCCTGCTGCTGCCTGCTGTGTTAGTGGAGAGAGCTGCACCGGCCCTAGGAGGAGCTGAAGCTCTTTGTGTGTTTTGTTTTGTATTGTTTTGTTTCTATCGTTTCACTGTTTGCAAATTGTCTGAACCCGCTTTGCAGCCAATAGTGCTTGGAACCCACAGAAGGACAGCAGCCACACTGCGAGTGTCCATTTCCACCCCCTCTGCACCAGGTTGTGACTCCATTCACCCGCTTGGCACTCCCATGTCTATGAGTTGCCTGGCCCTGCCAGCCCCTTGCAGAGAGACCTGGGCTGGTTCCACAGCCCTGCAGCAACACTCCATCTTCCCTGGGGCTCTGTGATGCTCTCATGAAGCGTGGTGTGCAGCGAGCTGCACCAGGGCTCAGCAGTGTGCAGAGGTACTGAGGAGGAGTGGGTGGGAACAGTTCTCAAACCCATTCTCTTAACTGGATCCCATTGTAGTGACACAACCAGACCAGTAGCATTTTCTTTAACAAATATGAATCCCATGGATTTGCTCTGATGTAATTACGCATCCTGCATTAAGCCAATGCTCCCACTGTCTGTGGCTGCTAGCATAATTAAACTTAATGTACTTTTAATGATGTCTTCTTAACTCATGCATTCATATATGATTAGAATCAAACACGACGAGCTGTCACGAGTCCAGGAGAGCTCTTTCGGCAGCTCCTGATGGGACTCACACTGAAATATTAATAATGCAGATTTCGAAGCTAACAACATTGGTTTTGAAGTGGGGAAAGCTTGTCACACAGTTTGAGCTAATCTGAGGCAGCAAAACGGCTTCTCTTTCAAGTTCAGCCTCTCCCCGTCTTGCACAAGAGCTCCTGGGATCAGAGGAATTTACGGTTTACTTTGTAAAGATGTCATAAAATAAGTGCCCAGCAGTGGCTGCTGCTGCTCTGCCCTGGCATGCTGTCTTTGCTCCTGTTTCCCTTTCCTGTTGTTTTTCCTCAAACTGGAAGCTCTGGCACTCTGCTTTTGTCTCTGCTCCTTTTTGCTGAATGATATCAGGCTTTGTCCCTGCCCCACAACTTCTTGGTGGCGAGATATTGTTTCCTTGAGCTGTGCACTACCTTGTGCAACAGGACTCGGTGGAGCTTTGGGATTGATATTTGGCTCCAGAGCCCTACTCACAGCATACTGCAGATGTTATTATTATTATTGTTGTTGTTTTTTTTTTTCCCTTTGGCCCATTGGCAGATAGGTCATCTTTTGAGTTCCTGAGAGCAAGTTGTGAAATTGTCTGAAAAGCTTCCAACAGGAAAGCATTGATTTATTACGCTGTAATACTGATGCGAACAACACCGTGCACCTTTCATCTAAAAAGTCAGGACTTATAGAACACGACATGCCATTAATTCTGATGCCAGCTCAAACGGAGGAGGAAATGCTGCCAAAGGGATCCAGACAGCATGTTAAACCAGCCCTGCAGAGTAATGAACACACTCTGTGCTGTTACATTATACAATATTGATCCTTACGAATGAAGAGGTACCTTGACAGCTAATTTGGGCCATCAAAAGCTTCTCTTAATATATGAGTATGCATATGTGTGTGTACTACCCAATTAGTGCAAACATTGGCTAATTAAACTTCTCAGTATCCCCTGTCAGGGTGAGGATTGCTGCATTTCCCTGCTCTGGGCACAGCTCTCCCTTTGCACGTGGCTGGGAGCTCTCTCGGTAGCAGGCCAGTGCAGAGGATGCCCTGAGCCAGGAGCACTTGGGGCAGTGATGACTCCCTGGGAGAGGCGTGCACCACCTTGACTTGTTTTCTGCACAGGATGGAGATGGATGCACTGTGCTGCATGCCCTAAGCCACGAGCAGTCCCCTCCTGTGTCCTTCTGCCCTTCTTTGCATGACTTGGAAGATGTATTCCTGCAGAGATATGGGGTCACCCTTCCTTTGTGACTCCTGTAAATCCATCCTGCCTATGCTAGTAAGGGATTGTCTTTTCTTTCAGCTTTCTCTTTCTTTTCAACCAGAATTTTGTTGTTGAGGATGAGGTCCCTGGCATTAGGACTGCTACATAGCTTAATCTTGGATTACCATTTTTTTTTCACCCAGGTTTCACGTGTTATTTGTATTTATGGAGTGTGCTTATCACAGCCATTGCTACCTTCTGCCACCCTTTCCCAACTCTGTTTGCAGCTGGGCCATTGAAGTGTGCACCACTCCACTGAAGTCTCCTTGCTGCCCAGCAGTGCGATAGGCTGTGGGATCATTTCTGCCCTGGGCAGAGCTGGATTCACATCTGTCTTCCCACCCCAAGGAGTTCATGGGCTGGTTATGTTGTGTTACAGAGCTATCCATAAGAATACCACCACCATGTACATACATATCAGAGCCTACCACATGTCGCAGTGCTGTAGGTGGGACTGACGGACAAAGGAAGGAGAGATGGGGATGGAGATAAAGGGGTGGTGCTGGAGCAACATGACCAACAGTTTCCTTGTAGCCCAAGCAGCTTTGGCACTAACATCTTTTGAACTGGGATCTGCATGTGGATTTTGCCCTGCAAAGCCCTGCCCTGCTGCAGATCAGTGGGCTGCCATGAATGGCACAGTGACATCATTGCTTTTCTGTTAATTGATTAACTGGCTACCAGAGATGCAGGCATAAGGGCTTGCACCTGCAGCAGGCTGCCAAGCCACAGAACCATCAGTGATGTTTGGAAAATTGATCTGAGCCCATAGGTAACATAGAGGCAATAGGGGAATCTGTAGATGTCTGCAGCTACAACAGCCATCAAAGAACAGGCCACACAAGTCTCTGAAAGGTATTTGCAGTAAATTTGGTACATTTGCTGATAAAAAAGGCCTGAAGCCATCTACCCTACTATTTCCAAGGTGCTGCTTCAGAGCAATCTCCATGCCGCTGGAGAAGAACATCCATACCTCACTGTGATGAGTCACTCGAGCTCTGACATGTGCCTCTGTGCTACCAGTGTATTAGAATTGTGCATCAGGATGTTTAATGGTGACCACTGGGTTACAGCAAATGTTGCTGTATGTGCCCCTGCCCTATCCCTTCACTGAGCTTGGACAAGAGAGTTTTTTGTTGTGTTTGCTGACAAGTATATGCATGCACAAACAAGTCGAGACAAATCCTTTTGGATCACCCCAGCCTTGTGCCCTGGTGCTGAGATTCTGATCCCATAGCAAAAGCATGGATTGGGTGATGTGTCCGTTCAGTGTTCAGTGTTTTTTGCTGGTTTTATTTTTGCTGAAGACTTTTTCATAAGGGATATTTGCTTTTGCCGAAAGGGAATTTTGTCCTGCTTTTGTCAAGAGATAAAGGAAAATTTCTTGTGCATGTCTGCAACCTCACTGGGAATGAAGAGCAAACCACTGAAGGAGCAAGGAGAGCATTTTGAGATAAGGTTCAAGCCCATCATACAGTACTGGATGTCCAAACAAGTGCGGAAGACCAAAATGGGCTGATGCAGCACAGTCTGCCCATGGAAAACTTCTCTCTCAGGCCCCTTGATTTGGAGTTTCTTGTGCTTTGAAGCCTGAGGGTTCACAGTCCATTTCCATTAATTCTGGCCCTTGCTGATTCTCCTCCTAAAACTTACCAGCGGGTGAAACCTCCTTGGGAATGCTGGAGACCTTGAGTCTATAACCACAGCCCCGTGGGGTGAGCTGAGATGCCTGGCTGAAGGCACTTGGGTGTCTCAGCTTCCCCAGCCAACACATAGGAATGATGCCATGGGGAAGGGATGTCCTTCCACATTTGTGACACCAAGGGCTGCCTCAGAGCGTGGCACTAGTGTAGCATAGGCATTAGTTAGTAGTTAGCATTGGCAGCTGTCCATAGTGCTTTAAATCTCACTCTCTTTCCCACTTCAGCAGACTTTTGAAAGAGGAATTAAGCAGGTTAATTGCATGAAAATTGAGTGAGAAATATCTTGAATGTCTGAGCTTCTGAAACAGCACGACAGCTCCCAGGAAAACCAATCCTGGTGTGGATTTTTGGACCAGTGCTGGTTCTGAATTCTCTCTCAGCTGACTAGAGCTTCCCTCTGTAAAAACAAGCTAAAATGCTGAAATTGCCCTCCTTGGAAAATAACCTCATAAAACTGAACAATAAGTAAAATATTTAACTTTGAACCCAGTGAATGTTTAGCTTCCTGACTCTTGGGAAAATATTAGATAGATTCCCAATTTCAACCTGAAGCAGTTTATTTGGCTGCTGTTCACAAGTCAGACACAGCAATAATGAAGGAAATTTTGTTTGATTCAGGTTGGGTAATATTGCCTGAGGGGTAACATCATTTTCACGTCCATACATCCAGCACTGGCACAAAACAGCGTGGACAGGTATGAAAAATGGATCATGGATCCTTGGTGCTAAAATTCCAGCTGATAGTTTCACTCTTGTGTAAATAATAATTGCCAATAAAAGTGTTGAAAAGAGAATGTGAAAATAAAAACACTGTTCAGTTTGTTAAAGCAAAATCCTTTGCAGAAGTGACAAAAGAAAAAGAAATAAAGGAAAATAAAATAAAAAGAGTTAAAACAAATATAGCTGGTAAATAAAAGATCCACGTACCAAAGAGCAAAATTTAATGAAAGCCAAAACTGTTAAATATGGATTCCTGTTGAGAAAAAATGTCAATGTCTTTAAGAGTTTTACCGTTACTCTATTTTTAAGAAAAGTGTAGTAAAAATACATATTACAAGTTAACATTTTTCCACGCTTTTGTCCTATTCCTCTTTTTTTTTTTTTTAACCCCGTCACTGATCAAAAGCCTTTGAAGACCGCATCCCACATCTTCATGTCACAGGTAGCCAGTCCTGGCACAGGCGCACTGCTTCCCACAATGCCATCGATGTCTGCGTGCCCAGCTGGGCTCCCTGTGACCTGCCACCATGGTGATCGTGTCTTTGGAGGAGGACAGAGCACTGAAGGGCTTGGCAGCCTTCTCTGGGATGTGGCAAGAGCTGAGACAGCAGATGACTCCGAGAGCTTTGGACATGGAAACAGGCTAGCTTGAAGGATTGCTCCGACCATGTTAGTGCTAACATAGAACTGAAGTTAAAGTTAAGGAAAGTGGAGTAAAAATAGTGATAATCAACACAAAGTGACCTGTAGAGGTGTTTGGAGCAACTGATGACAGAACTTATGCTTGACGATGAGAGGTGAAGACCACAAGGGTTTCCAGCAGCAGAGAGAGGAAAACACACTGGCACAAGACATGCTGTGCCTGAGCTTCAGACCTTGACTCTTTGACTTGCTGGTGTCCAAAGCATTGCAAGACAAGCAGGTAGATGGAACAGATGCTTTGGACCAGGCTGGTGTTAAAGGTGGTAAACGTATTGCTCTACAGAGTACACTAATAGAAACTGGTGTTCAGGCAGTTTCCAGCCCTATGGACAGCTGTATGGGCCGATCCTCCTCATAAACTTGTGCCAGTCATTTGCCTGCATAACTTCGTCTTCACTTGCATCTCTTCCTTTTCTGCTCCTCACTTGCTACGTCGCAGGAAGGGGAAAAAAAAAAAAAAGAGAGAGAGGGAAAAGCAGTTCAGAATGCTCCGATAGCAGCTCAGTCCCCAGGCAGATATTTGCTGAGTGAGAGAAGTTCTGAACTTTATGTGCCATCGGTGATGGGACAAGGCTGGGTGGATTCACTGTGGTCCCTGCCCTGCAGATCTTCTCTTGCTCTAGATACTCCTGTAGTGATTCTTCACTTTTGGGGAAGCATCTCAGGCCCACCAGGATGGGAAATGTCCATGCCAAAGATTCACAGAATGAATCTCTTGTGTGGTTCTGGAAAGCCATCCTTGCCTCTTTGATTCCTGTAGCTGGGCTCCCAGCTGCCTGTCCCTCAGTATGGGTTTCTGCAGTACCGAGTTTGGTGTCAGCAATCTGCTTTCCTGGCTTGGGGATGCTTTCCCCTCGCTAAGGATACACGAGTGGGAATCTGCTACGTTTGGCATTGTAACCGGAGAACAGGCCACAGCTTGACAGGAAGGTTAAGTTTGACCAGCTCTGATGCAATCATATGTCATGGATGCTTGAATGAAGCTCTTATAGCATCTCCTTTACGTTTGCTTCAGCAGTTCCTTCCAGAAAGCCATTCTGGCCAACTGTCTAAAATACGTCCCTTTTCATTAGAAAAATGGCCATAAAGGGATTTCAGAGCAAAAAGGCTGGGTTATTCTCATTGCAGCCCCATGACTTCTAGTGTGTTTTACTGGTAAATAGGCAGCCATCTAGAACTGGATGTCTTGAGATGATATTCCTGGCTCAAGGTGGTTCCCTTATGTGACCACCAAAAAGGGAGCATACACATAAGCTAAGCAATGAA
The DNA here is from genome assembly GCA_028571105.1 of Tragopan temminckii. Taxonomy (NCBI): domain Eukaryota; kingdom Metazoa; phylum Chordata; class Aves; order Galliformes; family Phasianidae; genus Tragopan; species Tragopan temminckii. The sequence goes on from JAOWBP010004313.1 coordinate 13,485,663, forward strand.
GAAAGGGTTCACAATTGCTTATTAGCCCCCAGTATCCTAGGCAGGAGAGTGGCATGTAAGGGGAATACTGCATTTATCTTCTCTCTTCCATAAACAGCAGCTACCATGATCTTAGACCAGCCACCTGCTCTAATACGCCATGCATGATGCTCTCCTCTCCAGGCACATAATTCTTCTCTTGGACTGCCACTCACCATCTCTGGAAGAATTAACACTTTATCATCAGGTTACCTGGGGTTTCCAAACTCACTCATATCTTTGCCTCTGTAAGACAGCCTCATATTCTTTTTCAGTTTCTCCTTGCTTCGAGTCCTTCCTATTGCAGGGAGAGCCATTCGCAGCTCTGTCTGCCTTGTTGCAATAACTCCACACCCCAAATTCACAACAGAATCACGATAGACAAAAGGGGTCGATGTTGACGCCCTGCTGGGAGTTCAACTTGTCATTCATTGGAATTTCTTTTTGCTGTTAGTAGCTCAGATGTTACGGTTTGCATCCCAAACTAAATCAGATTAAAGGGCTGAGCAGGGAAAGGGGAAAGGACTGATGTTACCCTGACACCACAGGAATTAGTAAGAAAAAATGTATATATTGCACACACTAAGACTTATTAACAACCAAGTTAAAACAAAATGGCATAGTCCTCATTAGTGTTCCAGTGGTTCTTTGATCAGGGATGGTTCACGAGTCTGTTAAATCCCATTATGCTCTCCTTATTGCAGCACAGACCTGTTTCTGTTCTCCTGCCGGTGGATCTGTTTGCAAAAGAAAAAGGGAAATAGATTTGATTTCCTCGAGAAGATCCATCCAATTGTCCCTTCTGTCATCGTCATTTGTCTTGTTGGTGTTGGGTTTGTTTTTGGCTCTGGAGGGGGTGGAGTTGGGCTGTCCCTGCTCTCACCCAGGCAATGGTTCAAAAGGCCAATTATAATCCCGTGGCTCCCAGGGACATGCCAGTGCTGTGGCTCATGCACGGGATCGTCTGCATGGATTTGGGGAAATCGTGGCTGACCACACGTCCGTTTTCTCCACTGCCTCCTGCTGCAGCCGGCCTGGGAAGGGTTGATGTCCGTATGGCTTCGTTGATTGATTGCTGTGGGATTAAACAAAAACCCTTTTTAGGAAAGACGGGGGGGTCTCCCCCTGTCCTTAGCAATGTTGGAGAAATTACAATACAAAAAAATTGTGCTGTGTTTCTATCACTGTTCTCTCCTTCCCTGCCTTCATTCACTCTCACTTTCTGCATGTGCCTTCTGCACCTTCTCTGTTAATTCACACCTCTTCTACATTCAAAATTAAATGTTTCTGCAATAATTTGGAGTATAAAGCAAACGTGCCATGTGCAAGAACTATTCAAACTCTACAACATCAGAACAATCACACTGGATCTGCTCAGAGGTATTGTGCACTTTCTCCTATATATATGCTATTACTACTCCTGTACTGTTATGTATGATGAGCTCTGACTCACTGCAAGCATATGTTTAACTTTCCACATGTGAGAAACTGAACATGTGCCTTTGTTTTTGTCTACAGAGATAACTGAGGTAGCTAGGAAATGCAGACCTAATTCAGGAAACTAATTCTCATCTTCCAGATACTGCCCAAAGCATTTGCTTTACGAGATCTAAGGAAACTAGTTTCTTAGAATTCTCAAACCAAGAGATAAAGTTCTTTTGGTTTCTCTGCATTTATGGCTATTTTCATTTTTTACACCTTTTCTTGTCCTTGTGCTCTCACTGCCTGTAGAATTTCCTGAATCTCAATGTCAAAAAGAGTTATTGCACACTTTCAGTGAATGAGAAATGTTATTATTGCTGACAAAATGTTAAGCATGTTGTGAAATGGTGATATAAAGCCCAAAGGAATGATTGCTTATTTTCTTTTTGATTCTGGGTAAGTTTCAGTGCCCAGGGAAGTGAAAATCTCTCTAAATTTTATGAAACCTGCTGCATGCTTCCTATAACATACTGACTTCCATGCTCATGGAAAGTAAAAACTGGATGTGTTACTGTTACAGCTCAGATCCTGCTGCACCCTTCTGCACAATGGTATCCATGTAAGGGATCACCTCTGCTAGTCATCTGAGTCAAGAAGTACTTGTTCCACAGATGCTGCATTAAATGTGCATTCCCAAGGCTCTCAAATCTAATCCCTCTTGACAGGACACAAATTTAGGCACACCAGGAAATAGGGCTGAAACAAATCTCCCAGGCCTTAGGAAGTACTCTGCTGCTAGACCATGACAGAATAAAGACATTTCAGGAGACATCAGAGCACAGTTTGTCCTTCTGAAAACCCATAATTCTGACTTTGGAGACCCCAGTTCACCTACCCAGGGCACCTATTTGGGAGAACGTTGTCTAATCAGGGTTCAAGGCTAGAAATCTGGCAAATGCTCTGAGCATCTGTCACTGCTGCCTACCTGCAAATAGTGCCAACAGGATGCCAGCAGAGGGAACAACAGGATCTGATTCATTACTACACTACCCCAGTTCTATCTTGCTGTTAACTGCTTGAGTTGGGGGATTTTTTTTACTGCAGTAAAGGCTGTATCACACCAACTCCAACACACTTCATCCATGCTGCACACACATTGCCATAGCCTGCTTTAAGGAATGGCAATGTGTTCCTGTTACCATTTGTGCTATGATTTCACTCTATATCTGGACTTTGAATGAGTATTATGCCACATGTCTGATCTTGCATCAGCTCATGGGTTAGGACTCATTTATCCTCTCTTAGCTTCCTCTGGTGCTCCTATTTCTTTCTAGCAAGTCAGGTAATAAGATCACTTCATTATCCCTATGTCTTTTCTTGCACCCAAGTTCTGGGCTGCATCCGTCTCTGAAGGCAGCTCCGGAGCCAGGGTGGTGTCAGAGAGAAGGTGTGAAAGGCCTGGGAATGGGTTGCCACCTTCATCCGCTTTGATTCACTTCTGGACTTGTAACAAAACTCGATTAAGGCAACCAGCATGGCTAGTCCGAGCCCACCGATGAGGATATAGAAAACCCCCGCCACATTGCTGAGACTCAGAGCGCTCGTCTTGTCCTGGAAGAGAAAGGAGAAGGTAGGGTGGGGAGGGCATGTGGGACAGAGAACAACAAAATTAATA